>VXAB01012084.1:531842-614146 GCA_013399175.1 Odontophorus gujanensis
TGGCAGCTCCCTCCTCCTCCTCCTCCTCCTCTCCCGGTGCGCGGCCATTGCAGTGACCCTGGCCGGCCGAGGATGATCACGAACACGCGGGGCTTCTTGTGGTCGGACCTGGAGACGCGAGCGCTGCTGGAGATCTGGGGCGAGGCGGACGTGCAGTCGGCGCTGGACGGCAACTTTCGGAACAGCCATGTGTACCGGGACGTGGCGTGCCGCCTGGCCGAGCTGGGCTTCGAGCGCACCCCGGAGCAGTGCCGCATCCGCATCAAGGGCCTCAAGCGGCAGTACTACCAGGCCCGGGACGGGCTGAAGAAGAACGGGCACGCCCGCAAGATCTGCAAGTACTACGACGAGATGGACCGAATCCTCAGCTGCCGGGGGGGGCCCGACGGAGCCCCCGAGCCGCCGCCCCCTTTGACCGACGGTACGCAGCCCCTCGGAGGGCCGCCCAGCCCGGGCCCGCTGCACAACGGCCGCGACAACGACGCCGAGGCGGACGAGGACGCCGGGCTCGAGTCCCCCCGCGACAACTTCGCCGAGGACTCCGGGGAGTGCTCCTCGTACGCCGAGCGCCCTATCAAGGTGGAGTGCCCCCCCTTCGCCATCCCGGTGCCGCCGGGTGACGGTGAGTAGCGAGCGGCCCCCCCTCCCCAGCACCTTGCGCGTCCTCGGCAGCCTCGGCCCCGCGGGAGGGGAGGGGAGGGAGGCAGAGCCGGGAGGTTCTATTGGTGTTCAGCGGTGGGGAACCGAGGGAACGCTGGCGCAGGGCTGAGGACGCTGTTGGAAACGCCGCGCAAGGACGAGGGCATCCTTCTCGTCCGCGGGTTTTCCCGTGCCCTGCAGGTCGTGTGCCGGTTCTGTTAGTCGGTGTTCTGGTGGTGATGGAGGTCCTACTGAAATATCTGCTTATTGTTGTGGATAGGGCAGAGAGCGAAGGGGGAGCTTTTATGTAACGAATTGCTTGAGTTCTTCCATCAGCGCTGCTCCAACTTCAGCAGGCGCGCAGATACCAGCCTTCATGCAGCACCTGCCCCTTCCTCCTTGTCCTTTCCCTGCAGCTCTGTGCGCGGGGGAGTTGTGCGTGGGGGAGGGGGAGCAGCACTGTTTATTTGTTTTAAATCGAGATTAACGCTGGGCTTTAATGCAAACATGGACCTGTCTTCAGCAGTTGACATCACTAAGGCATCAGCCAATTGGTTGTCGTTTAACCAACCTTCTTTTTACGCATAAACCCCATCAAAGAGTTGTTTACACTCATGTGCTTTTGAAATGCAAATCCAGAATGCCAACAGTCTGAATCTCAATTTAGATTAATGTAATTATCTGCAATACACAAATGAGCCTATACTATTTAATAGCCTTCGCTTAAACCTTTTTAGAAGATCAAAAAGGCTCCCATTGTTGAAGTTTAGTACTACAACAACTAAAAGATGTCTGCGTGATTTTTGTGCTGCCTTTGTAACTTTATAGAGGGCTGTGGATATTTTTGCTTAGGTACTCTGAAGTAAAAATGTTTGAAACCATTGCAGTTTGCATTGAAAGAGTAATAACATTGTGGTGCATTAAGTCCACATTTCGTAGGGGGATTTTTTTTTTTCTGCTTTCTTCTTAGTCCTTCAGAAAGATAATTCTCTCTCCTCTTGTTTTAGGCTTTAAAGAAATGAGTGCTCCAACAGTTACCCCACCTCTCAGTCAGCCCAAAAGGTCAAAAAAGCGCCATGCAAATTTAACATTGGATAAAATGATGGAGAAATTCCTGCAGCAGAGTGTGGATACAGAAGAAAAATTTTATAGATACGAAGAGCAGAGGCTCAAAATAGAGGACAAGCGTCGTGAAGCTGAGCACGCTCGAGAGCTCCAGATGCTGCAGATGTTGGGACAGATGTTGTCAGGAATTTCTTCTACGGTATCACAAAGGTCACAGTCTATACCAACGAGTCCACCTCAGAGAGCAAACCATCGTTCATATGGGGATAACTTTAATTATAATGCTATGACAGCAGCACTTTCTCCACCGATAGGTACTTCCTTCTATAGCATAAATAAAAGCGAGTTGTTTTTTTTTTTTTAAGTTCTGTGTGAAAGCCCTGTTAGTAAGTAGCTCTTGAAAATAAAAGGTAGTTGGAATTATTTAATATTGTTGATGAAGGTGTCTGTCTGATGTAAAATGGAATTAAAACATCATTTGTACCATTGTACTGATTATTTAATATAGCTACGTTAGTTACAATGAATTTTCTTGACTGAATTAACACTTTTTGAACTCTATATACGTTGGGCACTTCTTTGCACATTCCCGTCTCCGTAAAATGGACTTAAGGAAGTTTATATATATATATATATATATAGCAGGTGGGCAGGGGAATTATGTTGCAGCAGAAGTTCTGCTGTTGCTGAAGTTAACAGGCCTGAATCAGCGTGTGAAGTTAAGGATGTGCATACGTTTCATCCGGTTTGGGAAGGGTGTGGCTTTTTGCCTGCACTCCAAAAAAGTAAGATGTTAAAATCCAGCTCCTTGAAAATTAATTGCATGAAATAAAAATTACCAGTCTCCTCAGTAAGTACTGCGTTACTGTAGTAGATGTGGTGCAATATGGAAACATTGGCATTGCTTTTTTACCTTCTACACCGGTATGACAGTACCTACAAGGATTTGCCACTATTTTAGAAGACATTTTTTTGACAGGTGTTGGAAGAGTTTTGCCTGTAAAGGCTTGAAACTGCAATTCAGATGCTTTTGCTGGATTTCCTTACATGGGTGTACAGTTATACTGCACTGTTCAAAAATGCCTTGCGTCTATCCAACTGTATTAAGAGAAACTGGAGTTTTGAGTCTTTTAAATGGTGCAGGTGTAGCAAAGTGTTTGCAGTGAGGCGCAAGAAAGAAAGCACTTCAGGCAACACATCTTTTAAGGAATTAGGATTTTGGTTGTGTATAGCTAAGTGTGCCTCTGTTTATGTAGGTAAGCAGGACTCTTGAGAATTCCATTCTGCGCAATTCTATTTGTTACATAACTGCTCATATGTACAATAAACAGCAGCAAAGAAACAGAGGACTTTCTGAAGTCCTCCTGAGGTGGAAGATAGGTATGTTTCTCGTGTGGCTGAAAGCCGGTTCATGTATGAAGTGCGATTCAAAGAAAAGAATCTGCCCTATTTCCAGAGGAGACGAGTGTTTTGTTTTACTCCGGGTTGCTGCAATGCTATTTTGGCCGTAGTCCAATACAGGGTGGATTTAATTTTTATTTTTATTTTTTTATCTCAGTAGAAGTGGAATGCCTGTATTATAGGAGGATTTTAGAAGCCAAAGATCAGCCAGGAGTATTTATCATTATGGAACACTAAAGCGTTCTATTACTGAAGATTAGCGTGTCTGGTTTAGGTTTAGATTCTCCGGAGGATGGAGGAAAAGATGCTTTCTGCTGATAGTGCACAGATGCAGTTTCTTCTTGCTTAGTATGTTTTTCTTTCATTTTCTGGCACAGTTTTTTCTCCTCCAGAATTTGGGGCTGGGCTTACCAAATTTTATACAGCTGGAAGCTGGTACTATTGTGCTAGTTATTTTTCGTGTAATTATCTGTTAATATTTAGCAGTTCCTTGAAAGCTTCTGAGAAGTTCTGTGAGAAAAAAAACGTGGCTGAAGTGTAGGAGTTGCCTTCAAATCCTATAGACCGCTCTTCTGAACAGACTTCATACAGATGTGAGGAGTTGTGTCGAAATACAGGAATTAACTTTTTATTTTATAGCTAATATATTGTCAATTTAAGTACTGATCTTTAAGTTTGTCCTGCCCTGAGTGAACTCCTTAATTTTAGAGATGTGTTATAACTGTTGGAATACATTTTTCTTCTATGTTTTCCTAGTCTTTTGAAACAGCAATTTGAATACATAGCCTTCTGAGTGTGTAGTTGGTTTAATATGTGGTTTCAAATGTAACTTGGCATCAGAGTTTGGTAGTCGCATTCTAGCTAAAAATTGTTTGTGGTTTTTGTAATGCTTGCAGCTAGTACAATGGATTAGAGTTTTGCAGAAAGAATAACATAATGCTTCGTATCCAGTTGCCAAAATAAAACAGTGAGATAGACCCCAACTCTGCTAAGAGGTGGAAGTCTATAAGGGGAAATGGAAAACAGGTAGGGTATCAATATGGAATGTGGGTTTGGCTGTTGAGTACTTGTTTTGTGTCCGGATGTGTTTAGTGCTCATTGAGTGTACCTGTTTCAGTTGAGCTGAATTACAGGAGCGATTTGAGGCTGAATGGAGAAGACAGCCTCGTGAACGTTTTGCAACTTGAACTATTCTGTGGGGTTGTTGCTTTCTGTACTTGAGCCCTAAGTCTGTGAGCAGTGGGAATACTCACTGCATCAGACTTGAAGTGTGCATAAAAAATGATCACCTTCCCTAGTTACTCAGTGTTTTAAAGGCCGTTAGGTGGTAAAGCTCTGGGTTTTTACAACGATGTCAGTTTGTGTATCTTGGAGTGACTTTGTTACTGTTTGAGTGCTTAAATGCTGATGTTTAAGATAGAGCATATTTTAAAGTCATGCTTCTTTTTTCAGTTATAGAGAGATCCTTTTCACTGCACCGAAATCACACTCTAAAGGATATGGAGAATATTTTTCAACTGGTGCGCAACGTAATCCCTCCTCTAACTGGGAAAAGGCATAAAGGTCAAGATGGACGTATAGGCATTGTTGGAGGATGTCGAGAGTAAGTTCCTCGGAGATTCCAGAGTTGTTTTTGAGAAGTTACAGATGTCATTTCTACTTGTAGAAGCCATTTAAGCTTGCCTTGCATTTAAAACATGAGTATTTTCCAGAGAGCTTTACTAGTCCATCATTGTGGTCTTCCTTAGGTCGTGTTGCCCTAAGGTCATGACACAAACTTTTAGTTGTGAATGTGACTGAAACTTAGAGTGCACTTTGTGCCTGTTTGTACCCTCTCCGTCATTTTTGGCCACGTTAACACTCGACATTCAGTATTAATGTCTTTTCCATCTCATGATGAGGTTATAGAAGTAAATGAACTAGAATAAGGCAGTTGATGTTTGTTGTATTTTGGTATCTGGGGAACTAGATCTCTTAAGTCAGGAATAGAAGGTTGTTGATATCATCTTACTGTAATCTTTTTATTTTGATGAATTGTGTTACTAGATTTCATTAATATCCTGATTTATGTTCTCGAGTGATAGAAATAGTGTGCTTCAGAAAAAAAAAAAAAAAGAAATACAATATAAATCAGTTATATTGATCTAGAAATAAAACCTCTGTTCTGTTTCTTGGCCACTTTCAGTAATGTGCACAATACTTTGAATAAGCTCCTACACCTTTCTGTTTTTCATTTTACCCTTTCAGAGTAGAGGTGGCATCTTTCTGCTGCTGGAGATCTGCAGTTCTGTAAAGAGAGAAAATGTGCTGTATTGATTAGCCTGGAATTAGTTTCCCTTTTGGTCTGCCAGGCTTAAGATCTTACCTCTTGTCCCAAGCAGACACCTGTGAGGGTGATTCTGCCTGTGTCTTGCTCTTCAGTCTTCATAAAGAGAGTTCAGGGCAACTGGAGTTGCAGTTTAGGCAATTTGGTTATGCATCTAAAACCAGATGGGAGTGATCTAGGTCACAGATCTCAGACTTGGATTGCAAACAATGTTCTATTATTGTTTTCTTTAATTTGTCTGTTTTCAAACTTTTGAAGTTGACTGAGAAGAGTTTGCTTTTTTACACTGTGATTGTCATAAATATTTCTATGAGAGATCAGGTGACTAAAGTGAGATCCTGGCTCATTTGAAATTAAAGAAGAGCTTGAAATTGGCTTCCACATTGCAGGATTTTTATCCATCTACAACAGTAAATGTAAGAGAAAGCTTTTTAATTTGCCCTTGAATTTGAGTCTTCTTTAAGGCAGACTGATTTCCAGATTGTCTAACCTCATGAATGTGTTTCCCAATCTAAATTGTTTTTCATTTTATTCTAGATACACAGGAGCACCATATTTTGCTGCAATTACAGCTCTCAAAGTGGTACGTGTTCTTCTATACCAATCCAAAATGAACTTTTCATCATTTATGTTGGCTAAGTGCCATTTTTTAAAAGCCTTCGGTCTGTGCTGTACTTGAAAGGTCTTCTATTTAACAAAGAAAATCCTTAGTTTTGAATTTGTGGAAGTATTTTGTATGGTTGCATCGCTTACTCTTTCCTGTAAATATTTTCTCTGTGTATCATATAGGAAGAGATATGCCAGAAAATTGAAGGTTTTAGAGAGAAGACTGTTTTATCAAAGGCTTGGATAGCAGATCTGAAAACTTGCTGAAGTAGTTTCTCAGATAAACTTTAGGTTAGTGTTTAAAGTTGCAATTTTAGTGTTGCAGTCAGAAATCCTGGTAAGCGTTCAATGAAATGTACAGCTTTAGGCTAGTAAAATTCTTAGGTGCTGTAAGTCTGAACACTGTCAGTTTAATCCAAAGTATCTTTATAATAGCACACTTTATTTACATTATAATCTTTAGCAGAAGTGATCAGTACTTCTGTTCATTGTGCTCTTTCAGGTTTGTTTGAATAAGTAGCAATTCAGTATTTATTATTTCATCCCACCACAATCTACCTCCCCCTCCCCCCCCAAACATGCAGTCCCTTGATTTAAAACTGAAATTATATCATTTAATAATTTTCTATAGAATATTAAAAACTACTCAGCCTTCTGCTCACTATGTGCAAATATAGAAGTACATTATGGGGGTCCCCTATTTAAGTTCTTTGGTCTCAGCTCATTACATCTTCACATAAGGAATCGTAGGATCAAATCTATGAATTGCTTAGAAGCTTGAAAAGTTAGATGTATAAGTAGTAAAGCAGAGGGGACGCTTTATTCACCTTGTAAATTTCAACTTGGGAGACTGATAGCAGATCAGGTTTCTTACATATTATGCATTTTTAAAGTGTATTTGTGATTTTTTTGACTTGATAATGGAACCTTGAGATTAAACCCCTCGGCTTCACTTAGCTGAAGGGAAGTTGTTGAAATTGTGCCAGACTTCATCTGATATGGATTTGGCCCATTGAGTGAAAATTGTAGGGCCAGAACAGTACTCAGGGATTGCCATAACTGTGTTTTGCAAGTGTAGTACCTTATTATTTTTCTTTCTTAGTGTAACTTGTCTCTTGTTCAACTGTGTTCTCTTGCCTTTTTTTTCGTATTGTGTGTGTGATGTTTTAATCTTTACTAATCTGCAAACAAGAACCATTGCTCAGGTGAGTAAAAGTTCAGAATCTATGTTTTCAGTCATCCTACTGGTGAGGATGACTGGAAAAAAATACTTTGGAAGTTAGGTGCAAATGAATGTTTAAGTTTTCTCTAAAATATTGTATGTTATGCTAAGTCAAAATAGAAAAAGATAGAAAAGTTCCCTGTAACTACTGAGAAATAGGAAAAGGGGAGAATTGGTTACTGAATAAGCTTTGGAATTCTGAAGTTGTGGCTGTATAATTGATGGTTGTTTTTACATTTTTTCTTTTTAGGGTGCGGATTTATCCCATGTATTTTGTACCAAAGATGCGGCAACAGTAATCAAATCATACAGCCCTGAGCTGATTGTTCATCCGGTTCTGTAAGTGACTTGTCTTTTGTTTAAATGCATGAATCAGCAGTCCTGGTTAGAACACTGCAGTCTGACACTTGATTAGTTTACATTAATTTACACTTACTCTCACGTTTCTTCATAAGCATCCTGCATTATTAGATACACAGCTGCTTCTGGGAGTAGGAGGAAAAGATTTATTAACAAGAAGGTGCACAGTTTAATAACCAGCTGACTTAATAGGGAAGATCTGTCTGTGCTTCCCTACCTGTGCAACCTGGTCTAGGGAGCCTGTTTGGGTGGGGGGGTTGGACTAGGTGATCTCTAGAGGTTCCTTGCAGCCCCTGCAGTTCTGTGATTCTGTAACTTGAATTCTGAAATGTGTCACCCGTGGATGAACTTGAAGCAGATAGATTGTTTCAGTGAGATGTTACTGTAACATGGTGTTTTGTCTGATACCATATGATAACAAAAGAGACCCAAGTTCTTCATGGGAGTCTTAGCTTCTAACTTTGGTTGTCTTGATGAGTGCCACTTGGAATACAGCATACAGTTGCCTTCTATGGGAGGGGTTGACCTTGCCTTGAGGGAAGTATTTTTAGGGTTCTTGATATCTGTGGCAATGGAAAAGTTTTATATGAAGGAGAGAAGCAGCATCAAAAATATAGGTGACTATTAACGGTATAAATATATAAACAGTAAAATTTCTGTTCGTGGGGAACAGAACTGTCCCTACTAAACGGGGATTTTTTTTTAATATACAGACCATCAGTCAGTGTCGTCTCAGGAATTCAGATTTCAGTGAAAACTTTAATCCTTCTGTTTGCAAAGAGAACTTCTGAGTTTAAACTTTAGCTTTCTATGAATTCCTACAGATGTACAAAGTGTGATGAATCTGGCATTTTCCATACCCATATTGTGTTCAGACTGAAAATCAGTGATAATGTCTACTGCTTTTATTACAACTCTGATTAATTTCACCCAGGCAGCTGGCTAATTGTGTGAATCTGTGATTCTGCAAACATTGCTTATATGGCATTAAAAATGAAAAAATGAAAATATCAGAATGATCAGAGTTTATCTGTTGCAAAACATCTCTCTTTTTTAATCTCTTCTGAAAACAGTCTTCTTCATTTAGAAAGGAATAAGTCTTGACTGACTGTACTGAGCCCAGGCTTTAGTAACAAACTGGCTATTTTTCCTGCAAAATACTTTGTCTTCAGTGTCATATTTTCATATGATCTTTTCTATGCAGTGAAGCAATTTGAGTCCTGCTGGCATTGCTGGCTGCTCTTGATTCGGAGCCTAATCTCTTAGTCTTTGTACTCTCTCCCAAGCCACGCTTCATGCATGGGAGAATCTCTGGGTAAAAACCACTGAGCTATTAATAGTCATTGTTTTCTTTTGTGTCCTTCCCTAAAACTTTGCTTTGTTATCATTTCTCTGTGACCCTTCAGAGTAACTAGGTAGCTGTTGTACCGCTCTCTTATTATGCTAATTATAATTATGGCCCTGTGTACTTCTCAATTCACTGTTTGAACAGCTTGGCATTTTGCCAGGGTTCAACTACCATTTTGTACAGCCAGAAGTCTGACATTTTATCATCTCCTCTGCAACTCAGCTGCTGCTACCTTTCTGTACAGCCTTCACCTCAAGGGGGATCACCTTAAGGAAGGAACATCTTTTTGCTGCTGTCCTCTGAATGTGTAGAGGCTCTTCTGGCTCATTAGAGCTGCTGCAGCTGATCTTTGGTGGCTGGGCTAGCAGAGGTGTGTGAGAGCTAGACTGTTTCTGGTCCTTGGCAAATGCCTGTCACTTCAAGGATGTCAAGAACATTATGTGTGAAGGATTGAGTGGGATTGCAGGAGGAGAGTTATGAAAATGACCATCCCTCTTGCAGAATTACCAGGGTAATTCCCTGTGGCTACGGCTGCAGATCATTCTGGGATTCATTTGTAATGTAATATCTTGTGTTAGAGACACTCTATGATGCAAGTTTCTCTTGTGATTTATCTTGTGACTTCATTCTGTGTTCTTGTGTGTGAAGGTAAAGGAGCCAGAACTGCACATTGCAGCCTGGGATTTGGGAAGATAAAGCTTTAGTACCTGGCTCCGTGTGCCCTCACCGCCTGGGTTGAATATTGGCAGCTATGTTTCTAGGAGCAATTAATTGTCAGTATTATCTATAACAATTTTTCTTTCTTATTCAGGGATTCTATCAAAGGCATCATTGATGACTTGGTATTAATAAAAGTAGTAATAAAAATTCAACCAGCTGACTCAATATTTTTGCTGACTGACTTTTTGCTTACCTGTGGGGAACTGAAAATTACAGAAGTCGTGGTCCTTTTGAAAGTAGGCTGTACTATGTCTTAGTCATATCTACCTTGCTTTTCCTACCACCACCTATGTTTGTGCAACATTTTTCTGTTGGTTTTTTTTGTCGTTGTTTGTTTGTTTGTTTTCTGTCAGCGCATTCCTACTATGAACTTTACACAAATTGATAATACTGAAATGCAAAAGATGCACTGCAGCCATGTCAATTCCTTGGTTTTGGTCAGGTCGAGGAGTCTTCTTCAATATGTGTCTTGAGTTACCTTACCCTGTCTTGATAGGCCAGTGATCAGACTTGAATGAGCTATGTGAGCACAGTTAGCTTTATTTTCAAGTGAGGCAAAACAGATCTGTTCTGTTACATTGCCTCTTAGGAAGACTTCT
This sequence comes from Odontophorus gujanensis, assembly GCA_013399175.1. Lineage (NCBI taxonomy): Eukaryota > Metazoa > Chordata > Aves > Galliformes > Odontophoridae > Odontophorus > Odontophorus gujanensis. Next base: position 542,129 of record VXAB01012084.1, read on the forward strand.
TTCATAATTACACAGAATTTTTCTTTGTCTCATTCAAAATGTGGAGAGGAGATTCAAAAACAGTTCCTTTGTGGAAGGAGGCTGACAGCTTTTAGTTTTGTTAGTTAAGAGTAGCTATTAAACACTGTGGGGCTAACCTCTCTTTTGCATAATCTGCTGGAGGAAGTGAAAGAATTTTTGTCACTGGGGCAAGCAGGGAGAAAGCACAGGTTGCTCTGATTACCAAAAAGACACCTCCTGAATGTCTTGGTTGCTGGATCCTTATATACCTGCAGTAATAAAAACGTGCATAAACTATGTGATCTCATAAACTATGTGATCTTTATCTGAAACCTCATTTAGACAGCAGCCTAGCTAGGAGTCACATGAGAAAGTTGTGGGTTTGTTGTTTGTTTGTTTGTTTGTTTTCCAAAGTACTTAGGGTGAGATAAAGGTCAGTTTGCATGTGTGCTGACTCAGAGAAGTATACTTAAGCTGTTTCTAATCATGTCATGCAGCACTGCAGACAAAACTTGTTTACAGACCTGATTTCGGTGACCAGTGTTCTTGGGAAGAAAAGCTGCTGCTTCTTTGCTTTATGCTGCCAAGTGAATAGAAGAAAGGAGATGCGTTCACTTCATGCTATGTCTCTTTTTTCCTCATTGTTGCAAGGGTCCTCATCCCAGGTGAAAGCTTACAGATGTTTTGTCACCTCAAGGTAGAGATGTAGCAAAAGGATCTTGGCGTCACTGTGGCAAGTGACTCTGTTCTCACTGCTTTCTGATACATAAAAAAGAGAAACATGCACGTGTAGACACATTGTATTCTAGTCCGGGCCTGGAATGCAGTCCTCCTTCTGATCATTTATCATACTGCTGTGATTTGACATAAGCATTAGGTCTCTTTGGTATTTGATCTTTCTTGAATTTGAGTGAAGAAAGGCATGCCTGGTATTTTCGTTATTTATTATTGGAAGCTTTTAGGGTCTTGTTCTTTTTTTTCTAGCTGACAGCTACCAAAACATGTTTGACTGAGACTTGTGATCTTATGTGTCCACAGCTGATTTAGAATAATCTAGCCTTCTAGGTCCTGGTTCAACTGCAATCTGCACCTAAAGATTTAAATGTGAACTAGAGAGTGATATCAAAGTGATAGAAGCTTGTCATTTTACCAGTCAACATTAAAAGAAAAAAAAACAACAGCATGCATCATTTTTTTTAGGAACAATGCTGTTTCATTTTGAGGAAGGTTACCTTGTCAACCCAGGTTCATTCTGTGAGTTAAAATCACAGATTTGATTTGATTGCAGTCATTCCATTTGGAAAAGATTTTGACAGATTCTACTTACAAAATCAGTTACAGGAAGTATTCATAGGTCAGCACTGATTCCATGAGCTCTAAGATATGTAAACAGCTGAGTCGAGACATTTGGTTGTTATATGTTTTGGGGGGATTGCTGTAACACACACTGGTTATGTGATTTAGATCAGAACATAGCATAACTTCTTTGAAGATTAGGATATATCTAAAAGAATACTGTAAAATAGTTGTGGTATCTTTACAAGGCTTGAAGGATTGCCCTTGAGTGCTGTTGCCATGTCTGTGTGAGAGATCTCAGAAGGCAGATTTAATTGATAGCTTCTTTTCCTTTGGAGCTCTTTCTCCCAGGATATGAGATGCTCTGATCTGAGTAAGAGAAGTGACCTTATTTCATGCTGAGGTTCATAAAAAAGGAGACTGTGGTTGGGTCTCTTGTCTATAGTGCACTGACAGTACACCTGCACAGTGGCTGGTCAAACAGAAGATCTCGTGCCTGTATGAGTCTTTGGTGTCTGAGTAGCAGCTGTGGAATATGTTTGGGGGTTTATCAATAAGAAGGATATCATATGGTAACTAAGGAATTTTTTTCCAAGTATATATGTTGTTAGGTCATTCGTACTCTCACTACCTTGAAGATGGAACATGGAGCAAGGCTGTGGAATATGCAGATTGAGAACAGTCTTTTGCCGTGAATGTTGGACACCACTACTCCTCCCAGCTGCCGGATTGTTGTTCTTGCTGCTACGTTGTTAATATTCAAATGAAACCTATCATATTATACATTTTGGTGTCTAAATTAGTTTGTCCAATGACTGAAGAGGAATAATTAATTTTAACACGATTCAATCCCTCCCTCATTAGAAGGGATTTTTTTTTTCCATTTTCCTCCCTGTCATTTAGTTGGAACGTAGCAAGAAAATAACTACTGTCTATGCAGCATTTGCAGATTAATCACTATATAAATATCTTTCAACAGCCTGGTAGTTGAAAATGACAGTTTTGTCTTCTGAGCTTCCTTTTTGGCATTTTAATGTGTTTAATTCACTAAACACCTCTTTTTGGTCTCAAAATGCATCCAACCAACTTCACAATGCCATTGTCACTGAGATTCACTCTACCTGATTGAGGTGCTTGGTGGGAAAGCTATGAGTTGTCTGTGGGGTCAGCAAGGTTTTCTAGAATAAGCTATTATTTCTGGTTGGGCTCAAGGGACTAAGAGATGCTACCTGTAGAGTTTGGACTTCTGTAAACTTGGAATAAATTTACAAGAATAATGATTTAAGCATTGACAAATGAAACTACTCTTGAGTGCATGAGCATAAAATTAATCATGTATTTTTTGTGCTCTTTGGTTTTGCCTGTGATTTCTTTGACCTAACCTTTGCAGAATAATCTCTGTCCCTATCTTATTTGCCCCATTTTCCAATAATGAACTCACCCGACCCAAAGTTCACCACAATAGTTAATAATTAGCTTTCTCAGAGAACTACCTGCATTCTAGAGCTACACATTATGTCCTGTCTTTCACTCTTTTGATGTACTGTATAAGATGACAGGATCTAAATGTCAGCAGGTCTAGCGTTAATATAATTACCTGCAGTGCCTGGACAAACAAAACCAAAACTCTTTCATCCTCAGATCTGAGACTTTTTCTCGTCTTTAAAGATAAGATTCTAGGTTGGCTTTTGAAACTGCCCACTTAAAATGTCTTTGTTGGAGTTTACCTAACTGACTTTTGCAGTGATACATTTTAATGCATTTGTAATTGGCCTCAATCACTATTTGTGTGCACTGATAACGAGAATATTTTTTAAAATGCCTTCTCCGGTAAGGTGCTGTATTGATCAGTTTGCACAAGTTTTGCTTGTGTCCCTTGACCTTCTCTAGTAGGAGATCCTACTGATGGTGTTTTTGTGAAGTCCAAACCAGATCTCTGATTAACGAGGTGATTCCAGCTGCTTGAAACAAAAGTAAAGAGCTGCTGTCCTGCCATCTCCTGTCTGTGCTGTCATTCCTAGTTATCTACTATTTCCATAGCTCCCAGTTATACCTGTGCTGAATTTGCTTCACAGTTTCTTGTTTCCATGTAAAATTTGACAAGGCTGCAGCTTTTCGTGTCGTTCCTTTTCCCACTTCTAGAGAGCAATGACAGTAGCTGTCATTCTTGTTGGATAGGAAAAACTGCTGTGTTTAGAGCTTTCTGTGATAATTTAAAGCTATTGCCTTGATGGCTTTTGATCATTTGGTGAAAGCCACTCTTTGAGTAAAATATGGCATACAGCAGAATTTTGTTTGTTTTGGCAGCTGGAGAGGGGAGTTACGTTTCAGGCTCAAGCTGTCAAGTGTTCAGCTCTGGACAGTGACCAGCTTAGAACAGACTTTCACGTAGATGGTGGTGACTACTGAATATTGCTTACAATGTTTAGAAACAGTGAGGAATCTTAGGACAGTAGTCACCATCTATTTTCGAGCTCTTTGGATTTTTTTTTGTAATGTCTACATCAAACTTTTAATAAGATAAATATCTACAAAACTCTTATATCTTTTTTTTTTGTGTGTGTGTGTGTCTGTGTGTGTATGGTCCTGAAGGGCAAAAGTCTTGACTTAAAACTTCTATTCTGCTTGTTAGAGTTCAAAACTAAGAGGTATAGAAGGGTGTGTGGCTGTGCATCCAGGTAACACTGAGACTCTGCACTGCCAAATCCAGCAATTACTGTCATAAGCACTATAACTAAACCTTTACTGTTCTTGTATGTAAAAATAACTTGTGTGGAAAGCCAAGAGGGTTTCTTTCAGCATTAGTTTGACAGAAGTTATCAAAAGTTACCAATAATTCACACAGAAAATTTGTCCTCACTTTGTCAGAGACTAGGCATTGTTTAATTTTGAAGAGAAACTGATGTCTTTTCAGAGTTTTGCATGAAAACGGTATTCTAAAAGACAGATAAATGAGCAAAAGGGTAGACATAAAATACTCTGAATTACTGAGCCTTGGACCTGTCTGCATAAGGTTCAAGGAAGGCAAAGGATAAAGCTGTTTTGTCTGTTTGCAGGAGATTGCAGTCTTCTCAGCATGCAGTGAGTGAGGCTTTGTGTCTCTCCCCTACCTATCACTAATAGCCAAAGAGGTTTGATCAGAGAATCATGCTTGAAGTCCTTTTTCAGTGTTCCACTATGAGTCTGTGTACTTATGTCTTTACCTCTGCTTTGACTAATAGACGATGTGTAAAGTTGATTGTGTGATAGGTTATCTTTCTGACACTTTAAATGATAGACTGACCAAGGTTGAAAAAGACCTCCAAGATTAACCAGTCCAACCATCCACCTACCACCAGCATTTCCCCACTAAACCATGTCCCTTAGTACAACACCCAAATGTTAGTTGAACACAACAGGGATGGTGACTCAACCACCTCCGTAGGCAGCCCATTCCAGTGCATGACCACTCTTTCATGGAAGAAATTTTTCCTAATTTTTCCTAATATTTAACTTGAATCTCCCCTGGCACAACTTGAGGCCGTTTCCTCTAGTCCTATTACTAGTTACATGGGAGAAGAGGCCAATTCCTCTACTACTTCCTTTCAGGTAGTTGTAGAGGGCAATATGATCTCCGCTGAGCATCCTCTTCTCCAGACTAAGCAGTCCCCGTTCCCTCAGCCACTCCTCCTAAGGCTTGTGCTCCAGATCCCTCACCAGCTTTCTTGCCCTTCTTACCAGTGCCAAGTAGTAGAGGAATGATCGTTTCCCAGCTCCTGCTGACTGTACTATTTCTGATACAAGCTAGGATGCTGTTGGCCTTCTTGACTACCTGGGTACGCTGCTGGCTCATGTTCAGCCAAGCATCGACTGATATCCCCAGGTCCATTTCTTCCACACGGTCCTCCATCCACTCTGCCCAAGCCTGTAGCAGTGCTTGGGGCTGCTGTGGCCAGAGAGCAGGACCCAGCACATGGTCTTGTTGAACCTCATCCCATTGGCCTCAGCACAGCTGTCCAGCCTGCCCAGATCCCTCTGTAGGGCATTCCAAACCTCCTGACAAATCAACACTTCTTGCCAATTTGGTGTCGTCTGTAAACTTACTGAGGGTGGACTCGATGCTCTCACCCAGGTCATCAGTAAAGATATTAAACAGGACAGTACTTGACATTAACTTTAGACTCTTCCTTATCTACTGGACTTCACAGGAATTGAGTGGCTTAGGCAAGCTCCTTTTGTTTTCCTGAAAAGTTATAATTTTGTTCTCTTGCAGTTGTTATTTACTTGCTTATTCTATAGTTGTCCTTTTCCATATGTGGGCAAAGCTTTTTCAGTTGTTCTCCATGCAAGGGGAGACTTTGAGGAAGTTTTATGGGTTTTGGGAGGGTGTTGGTTAGTTTCTTGGTTGAGCAACAATGAGCTGTCATGATGTAGATTTCCTGCAAAATGATGTCTGATAATATTTCACTTAACAGTGGTTAGCTGTAAATTAAGTAATTCTTTAAAGATGTATTCATTGCCTGCAAATCTGTAACTGTGGTCTCTCACCATAATCTTTTATTGCACACATCTGCACAATGGTACTGTAGTTCATTTTTCATGTTTTCAAGTGTTATTGCTTGCTTTCAGCTTCCAAAATTATTCCCATTGTGTATATCCATGGTGTGACTGTCTATATTTTTAAATCATGGGAAAGCCAGATTGTTTCCCAATCTCCTACCCCATCTCTTCCAAAAAAAATCTTACTTTACTTTGGAAAATAAAGGGCAAGAGAAAATTGGGAAATACACAGGACAGGAGGTGCAGAGAGTTTGTGGAGTCTCCCAAGGTAGGATCCTTAGTGATTTCCAAAAGATGCCTGGATATGGACATGGGCATCCTGCTCTGGGAGGCCCTTCTGGAGTAGCAAGATGGATTAAATGACCTCCTGAGGTCTCTTCCCACCTCCACCATTCTGTAATTCTGTAAAATCCCTAACTTATGGTCAATCAGAGTCTTGCTCGGGGGAGCCAGCAGTTCTTCTTTCGAGTCTTTTCCACTCTTCAGAAATGCAGCTGCTGTTTTCTTGTGGCCTTGCAAAAGACATTCTGATACCATTTTATATTGTTATTAGCTTTGTTCTTCAGAGTAGAGGTATTGCATTTGTGATTCCTGTTTTGTAAGAAAGCTGAATTACTTCGTCTTATTGCTCTGCAACTCTAAAGACAACCCTGATTCTTGTTTACTTGATCTTGGTCTATCCAAGCTTGAAGATCACATCTCTTTTGATCTAGAGGACATCACCTTCGTATCTCATACCTCTTTAGATACTTTAAAAAAAATATGGTGCTAATTTGTGTGTGCACGTCTTTGGCAGTGGAAGTGATAATTAAATGGAGCAGTTTGAAATCAGGTTAGTAATCAGGCAGAGAAATTGGCATGAAGGGACGAGGGAAGTGAACAGTTATTTGTGTGAGCACAGTAGATGGTGAACAGCTGAGGGCCTGGCTTGTGTTCTGTGCTGGTATCTCTGAAATATTTTGGTGCCTTTGATTTGTTGTTATTGTTTGCTTTTAATATCCAGTCAAGCAAGAGTACATGCTGACATTGTCTGTAGTAGTAAATTAAAGAGAGCCAAGGTGTATTTATTCAATACCTAAAAATTATCTGTACTGTCAAACTATCCAAACAGTATTGGGCAAGATTCTGGCCCATGCCAAGCAGCCTCTCCTAAACTTCCTCAGCACTGCTGAGGAATTACTACAGTCCAGGGACTGTGGCTGATGGGCAGCTTGTGTGTTTGCACTGCTCTGAAGCCTTGCAGCACAGAGGTCAGTTGACTTCTGTATCAGAAAACTAACTGGGGCATGTTTGAATTTTGTATGTAGATGGTAGTTGTGAAGAGCAAAAAGAAGTTCTGTTTGTGCTCAATCATGATCAGGAAGGCTGGAGGGGGTACTCCTTCATTGTCTTCCTGAAGAAAAATGGTCAAGAATGCTGATCATTTTTACTGTATCAGCTTGAAAATATTGCTGCTTTGATGTGTGTGTGCAGGAACAAGCAGTAAGCTGGCATGATAAGCCCCTCTGCTTTGAGAAACGCCACCAAGACAGGATAGTTTACAGGGTGTCCTTAGCTGCATAATTGCAGCTGTTGTGAACATCCTCTATCTTAAGTGAAATTGGTGTGATGCTACTAAGAGGCAGTTTTTGTTCTGCTTTCTGAAAGAACAGAAATCCATCAGCTGTTGTTCAGTATGTTTTTATAGCTGATTTTGCAATGTAATAGTCATTATCACCATTTTAAATCTTTTGGCCCTTTGTATGCCGTGGGTTTCCTCTTGATGTGAAATTGCAAAGGAGTTATGTGAAACGTAATGTTTGTAAAATGCTTTGAAGATGAAAAGCTCTACAGTAGGTTTTTATTATTACCAGAGGCAAAGTGAGCAGGAGTGGCTTAATGTTGGACTGATCATTTCCCAAGAGATGGCTTTGTTTTGAAGAGTGTACATAATCCACCAGGCTGGAGACAGAATGATCTTATTTCAAGTTTGAATAAAAATAAATGAGCTAACTTTCTACCTTGAGATTATTTGTGTGAGAGGTCTGTGAAAGAGCAGAGAAAGTTTTGGTACAATCTCAACCCTGTAACATTTGTTTGGTGCATTTGACTTCTGCTACTCAAAGGTATTTCGAATCAATCCTTTCAAACATGGTCAGCAGTGAAGCAGCGTTTTGCCACAGATCAGCTCTCCTTTTTCTACAGCTATGATCATTTTCTGTATTTAATACATAAATAATCATGTCTGCCTTCTGAGGTAACACTTTATTAGATGTGAGTTTAATTTGGTTTTTATGCTCTAACATGAATAGAAAAACATTATTTCCAGCCTGTATCGATATCATGAGCTGATAGGTGGCTGTAGAAGTACCGTGTTTGTACAAGTGAGCTACTGGGAAATCCTTGTACTGCTGCTGTCTCCTTGCCCCTTAGAGAAGGAGGAGCTGCGTGGCTCCATCAGAAATCCAGCTCCCATAGCAGGGAAGCTGCTTCAGGGACACGGCTGTCACCACGTGCCTGGCCGTCCCCCTCGCCCCTGCAGTGGGCCATCACTTCCAGCCAGCAGCGTTGTTTTGACAGAGCCGTTCTGTGGTGTCAGCGCCGGGTGCCTCTGGGGAGCCTGTGTGGCCGGGGTTTCTGAGGCGGCTATTGTTGGTGGAGGGGCTGCTGGGCCGTGGCCAGGCGCGAGGCACCGCGGCCCCATGGCCTTGGGCGGCCCGCCTCGCCAGCCACAGCTGCAGGCACTCCGAGCTCCTGCCTGGCACTTGCAGAAATCGCTGCGGAATTTGCTGATTCTGCCAGAGCAGAGCTAAACACTTGTTCCCAAGTGGTATGGCCTATGGTTACAGCTGCCGGTTACAAAAAACACGTGAGGGCTTTTGTCCATAATAATTGAGCTTTGTCCGAGTAGTGTGAGCTCAAAACATTCAGAGCAGTGCTATCACGGAGTACCTCCTTGCTTAGCTTACAGGGAGCTTTTGCCCCTCACACTTCAGTTAAAATGTTCATCTGTTATTGGCTGCTTAGCCAGAGGTAGAGAAGGAGGCTAAACTTTTCCTCCATCGCACTGCCCAGCTGTGCTTTCAAAATATTCTGACATATTTACACAACAGAACGGGTCAGAACAAAATAAACAGCTCTGGTGAACTGCTGAATGCTGGATTGCAGCAGTTACGCCTTGCTGTGGGTATTCTCTTCATTTTTTCCTACGTAGACAAAACGGAAAGGCTGCCGAAAGCTTGAGTATCAACCATCAGTGAGTAGCTTGTTTCTTCTGTTGCCTTTTGGGGGAAGGGGACAATTGGGCTGTCATTCAGTTGGAACAAATGCTTATAAGGCAACTGACAAAAAAAGTTTATGAGCAGCTTCGTCATTTTACCATGCGGAATAATCAATCATGGCATAATTTCTAGCAACCTACAGAATATACCTGCAAATATGGTGGATCTTCACTCCAAGGTGTATTCTCCTCAGGGAAGCATTAAGTAGGAAGCATGAAACTGTAGGAAATGTTGGTTTCCTGCCTTTTTTTCTGCTTTGCAATAGCTATAGGGGACACTTGTAATTATTTCCTCATTTGTATGTGGTATTCCTTAAGGAACGAATTGAGAAGGAACCAGTGTTTCATTTTACCTATTTGGTCAATCGTTCCTTATTTCCTGAGCGACAAATGTTTGGTAACTTAGAGGACACACTGCTTTGTGCTTAGGATAAGAGATCTCTCTTTCTATCTTGCACCTGGAATTCAGATTCCGAGAGTACTAAAATTGAGCTTTTCTTTAACATGTCTTTTTGTTTCTTCCTAATTCTGTTTAGTGATAGTCCCAACGCTGTCCATGAGGTGGATAAGTGGTTGCCACGACTTCACTCAGTTGTCATAGGACCTGGCCTAGGCAGAGATGAAGCTCTACTTGAGAATGCTAAGGTAATGTGTTTACTGAGGTTTTATTCCCTGTCTTCATGTTGAATTTTATTAACAAATTTCATATCTTTTGCATGATTACTCTGATGTTTTTTATTAGGGTTACTAACCCACAGATTAAATAAAATTGTTCCAGTATATTCCTGTAATTGAAGGCGTCTCTGTGATATTTTCTGTAGTTCATTCTCACTCAATTTCTTAAGAAATCTATATAAAATTGGTTCTTTTTGTTTGTTTTTTATTTTTGTGTTGTTGGTTTTTGTTTGTTTGCTTTTTAATCAATGGTTAATATTTATTGTAGCAGTTATAATTTAAAGGGAAGAGTTTAACTGGATGTTGTTGACAGAAAATTGCAGCTGTTAATTATAGGCTTCATTATTAAAATTCAGAGGGATGTTTTAAGTTCAGAGACCCACATGGTTGTTTTGATTTGCTTTTGTTTTGATTGTTAAAGTTGCTAATTAGAAATTGGCATCTCTAGATTATGGGCTCTGTGTTTTCTTAGGTGCTGAGCACCTGTTACTGTAAGAACCTCAATACGAATTTGAGTTCCTAAGTTTAGGAGCTGTATTTGGCAGTGTGTGCCAGGAGGAGTACCAAAGAACAGAGATTACATCCCTTTACAATAAGAAGTAATAGTCTTAATGATGAAATGTTGCAGAATTCTACTCTGGGTAAAGAAGTAATCCTATTTTCTCTCAAGTCCTAGTGTTGAACTGAGAACAGGAGCTTATGTAGCTCTGTATGCTAAGCAGTAGGCACCCACAAGGGTCTTCCAGGTGTCCCTGTGTCACTCCCAATGCACACATCTTTGCATGTTCAGAGTGTATGCTTCAGTTCAAACAAAATTAGATTGATATCAATTTTCAAAAGTCTGAGAAGGTACACTGAATTAACCAGTGGTAGTAACAAGTGGAATTAATAGAACTTACAGAAATGTTGGAAACTAAACAGTGGATTTACGAAGCAGAAGAAGCAGGAGATTAAAGATCACACTATCCAAGACATGTAGAATGCCTTGGTAGCCACAGAGGTCATTTTTGCTAAACTTTTGTTAGACAGACTTGCCTATGAAAGTTCTTTACTCCTTTAAATCTTCTCCTTTTAAAAAAATATGACACAAAGGTATAAAGCTAATAAAAACCACAGATTCCGAGTGGCAATAAAGGAATTTAATACAACTGGTAATAAAGCCAATTTGATCTTGAATGAAAACTTTCGTCAAAGATTTTTTTTAGAACTTTATTCAGAGTTCTTTTTCCAGCAAAAAGATTTGAGCAAAGCTTTTTCGTTTTTTGTTTTATTTTTATTTTTCTCTTTAAGGAAAGAAAGTAGCACTTTGTTTAGAATATCTAAAATACTTAAGCTTCTTCAGCATAAAAATTTCATCTGGATTTTAAAGATAACTGTTGTGTTCTTATCTTCATTATGGGTATCTGGAAGATTCCTTTTCTTTATTAAAGATGGCTTTCTCTATTGCAAATAAAAATATATTTTTACTTTCTTACACTCATACTTTTACTTCAGCTTGAGCATCCTGGTTGAGCTTACTTGCAGTTAACAAAACAAATCCATCCAGTGAGGACAAGCCATACAGAAGTTCCTTCATGCTAAAATCTAGGGCCATGTTTATGTGATCTGTAGATCTGACGTTGTTAATTTCAAGCCACGTTAAAGCTCAAGTTTTTTGTCTTTGCTATAATTATGTAAATGTTTGTTAATTATCCAGTTAGATCTGTTTTTTTTTTTTTTGTTTTTTTTTTTGCTTGTTTGAATCCACAATCATTATCTCCTAAATTCTTCATTCAACCAAAAGCTTTAATAAGTGCATATGACTGGGGACTGGTGAAAACTGCTTGCATGCTTGAGAAAGGCTGGTGTTTCTCTGCACTGAGGAAAGGCTGAGTCTCCTTGTTTCAGCAGTTTTTAAGCTTTTAAGCATAAAGCTTTGTATCACTTTTCACCTTCGAAAAACCAAGCGATGATAGCGTTACTATATTAAACTTTCCTAAGATGCTGGCTGAGTGTGTAATTCTCTCTCTTCCCTCATCATTCTGTCATTTGAATACAGTGCTGAGTTGTAGATTAGTGTCTGCTTTTGTTTCAGGGTTTTGTATCAGAGTGGCACTGACAATAGTCGGTTTCCCCTGTTCCTCCTTCCTCACTGAGGTGATGAGGCTTAGTGGTCCGTCACCTCACTGATACTGTTTTTATCTGGATCTTGTCAGAACTATACAGGCATATTGCCAGGAAATATATTTGTCCAAACAGGCATGTGTTTGGGTTTGTTTTTTTTCTCTCTCTTCTGAGCTTTCAGAAATCAAGATAGGAATGCAGTATCCTGCAGTTTCTGGTATATGAACAATGGCAGTGATTTACTGTGGAATAGCTGTAATACTTGTTTACAAAAGTGTGTATCTTGTCACTCAAAACCAGAGACTGCTTTGCTTTCTTGGTGTCATAGAATCATAGAACGGCTTATGTTGGAGTGGACCTTTAAGACCTCAGAATCAGAACTGTAGGGGTTGGAAGGAATCTCTAGAGATCGAGTCCAGCCCCCTGCCAAAGCAGCTCCCTAGCCCAGGTTGCACAGGTAGGCATCCAGGTGGGTCTTGAACGTCTCCAGAGAAGGAGACTCCACCACCTCTCTGTGCAGCCTGTGCCAGTGCTCCATCACTGCACTGTGAAGAAGTCCTTCCTCGCATTTATGCAGAACTTCCTCAGTTTGTGACCTTATGCCTCAGTTTGTGGCCATTTCCCCCGCTCTTAACACCACACATCTCTAAGAAGATTCTGACCTCATCCCTTCGCCTCCCATTCCTTAGATATTTATAGACGTGGATCAGATCCCCTGTGGGTCTTCTTTTCTCGAGGGTGGACAGACCCAGATCCCACAGCCTTTCCTCATGAGAGAGGTGTTCCACGTACTTTATCATCTTTGTAGCCCTCTGCTGGACTCTTTCCAGGGATCCCTGTCTTTTTCTGTACCAGGGAGCCCAGAACTGGATAGAATACTCCAGGTGAAGCTTGACCAGGGCAGAGCAGAATGGGAGGATCACCTCCCTTGACGAGCTCCAACCCCCACACTGTGTACAGAGCTGCCCCCACCAGCTCAGGCTGCCCAGAGCCCCATCCAACCTGGCCTTGAGTGCCTCCAGGGATGAGGCACCAGAGCTTCTCTGTGCAGCCTGTGCTACTGCCTTACCACCCTCTGAGGAAAGAATTTCCACCCAATATCTAACCTAATTTTCTCCTTTTTTAGTTTAAACCCATTCCCCCTTGTTCTGTCACTATTAGACTGTATAAAATGTCACTTCCCTTCCTGCTTACAAGCTCCCTTCAGGTGCTAGAAGGCTGCAATAAGGTCTCCCCAGAGTCTTCTCCAAGCTAAGCAAACCCAAATCCCACAACCTCTTGCTGTGAGAGAGTCCTGTGATCATCTTCATGTCCCTTCTCTGGATCTGCTCCAGCAGCTCTGCATCCTTATTTTGTTGGGTGCCCCAGATCTGGACACAGGTGTCTTTGTGATATCACCCACTCCCTTCCCACTTATAGAATTGTTTGAGATGAAAGGGACCTTTAATGGTCTTCTAGTCCAACTCTCCTGCAGTGAACAGGGACACCGACAGGTAGATGAGGTTGCTCAGGGCCTGGTTCAGCCTGACCTTGCATGTCTCTAGGGAGGGTGCATTCACCATGTCTCTGGAAAACCTGTTCAATGCTTCACTACTCTTATTGTAAAAGACTTCTTCCTTATAATCAGTTTAAATCTCCCTTGCTTTAGTTTGAAACCATTTCCTCTTGTCCTGTCACAACAAACTACTCAAGAGTCTGTTCCCTTCTTTCTCATAGCCTCCCTTCAGGCACAGAAAGGGAGCTACTGTCTTAATGCCCTCAATGGGCATGGCATTTCATGTCCTTTTAACAGCCTGCTGGAAAAGAAGCGTTTTAAGATCAGTTTCCTTTTATGTTTTTCTCGAGTGTAGTGATACTCTTTGAAGACGTACTCTTAAGTTTCCCGTGGTTGACTGATTTTGGCTGTAGTTCCATTTACAAGACCTGCTACATGAAGCTACTCAAAATTTTATCCCCCTCTCTTGCATGAGTCTGTGCTTAAACCTTTATTATACTACTCCTCAGCTGCCTGAGTGAGATCTGTTGCTTCCTAGGTATGGGTTTGCCAGATCGTAGTCTGCAGTTTCACAAAAATGTTCTAAAAAAAGCTTTTGTTAGGTCCTATTACATGTCAAGCTGGATCCCATGCAGATAGAGAAGCTCTAGAGTTGGCCTGGGTAGACTCCCTGACTCTGGGGCAGATAAGCAGTCCAGGCTATTCCCCTGAAAGAAAAGGGAACAAAGGAACATTTCTCCTCCAATTCTCAGCTTTGGAACATACAAATTGCATTGTCTCTGATCCCCGTTCTGCTTCAGTCTTCCAAAGTGCGATTTTCACATTATTTGTGGAGCTTATCTTCCACAAATGGCTTCCTTGTAGGCAACATCAGGCTATCTGTTTTTCCCCTTCAATATCTCTGATATTGGCTGGAGACTGAAGTACCACTGCTTCCTTGTGTTCACCGCAGTTGGTATGCAGCCTGTGCTGGTTTAGACTCTGTTGAGACTGAACTAGGAGCACTGAATCCTGGACTCTGCCACTCCAACCTTTCTGTTTTGTCTTGCAGCAGCAAAGCTAAAGTGCTGTTCTCAGCAGAGCAGGCTTACTTTCATTCTGTATGAGAGGTAATGATTAATAGCAAAGTTGCTCTGTGTAACTACATTACATGGTAAAATCAGATGGGTTCTCAAACTACACACTCATTCCTCTTACTCAGTTCTCAGTCTTTGTTTTAGCTCCAGTAAAATGTCGGGAGTACTGGCTGGGGTTCTTCTGTCTGAGTCCCTTCCTGGCTGCCATTTCTGCCTACTGCTGCTGTTGGATAACACCAGCCTTCTCACCACCCCTGATGCTACCCTTCTGAGACTCTCATACCAGTCATTCAAAGAGCATTTTCTCCTGAAGATGTCTATCTGCTGGGATATATGCTTCAGAAAACTCATTTTCTCTTGAATCTCTAGTTAAGGTTGCATGGAATTTTCTTGGGTTTAAACATCTCCTGCAGGGAGTGACAGAAGTTTGGGCCATTGTCATGGATCACCTCAATAGAGCCCATTTGAAGTTTTGTCTTTTAAGTGAATTCCTGGTTCCACTTCATATAAAGTATCAGCCTTCCCGCCTTTGTGTTTTGTTGGTGGGATTCATTTCCTACCTTCAGGCTCCGTGTCTTCAAGATTTAGGCTGAGGAGATCTTCACTTAGGATGAGGCCGGTGCAGGGATATGATGGTGTTGTGTTTCTCCAAGAGTTATACTGGTGCAAGTACGGCTTGAGAGCACCAGCCCTAAGCAGATAAATGCTGTTGGTTACACTAAGAAGTATTGCTGCTTATGCTCAGAACTATTAGTATTCTGTGGCTTCCTCACAGATGTCTTGATTAGAAGAACGGTGTTTGAAAATATGCTGAGGACCTTAAATACAGGTTTGCACAGCTTGCGAGCAGAATTTATTTTCTAATATATGTAATGGATCTTGATGAAAGTCATTCACAGTAAAGTGGGATGCTTATTTGCTTTCTGTGTGCAGGCTTATATTGTTGTTTAACTTGATNTGGAAAGGACCTACAAGATCATCTAGTCCAACCATCCTCCTATCACCATCCCTACCCACTAAGCTACTAAACCAAATCCCTTAGCACCTCATCTAAACGCTTCTTGAACAGCGCTAGGGATGGTGCCTCAACCACCTCCCTAGGCAGGCCATTCCAGTGCCTGACCACTCTTTCAGAGAAAAAGTTTCTCCTCAAATCTAATCTAAATCTTCCTTGGCGCAACTTGTGGCCATTCCCTCTCGTCCTGTCACTAGTAATCTGGGAGAAGAGGCTGACCCCCTCCGTACCACAATCCCCCTTCAGGAAGTGGTAGAGTGCAATAAGGTCCCCTCTGAGCCTCCTTTTCTCCAGACTAAACAATCCCAGCTCCCTCAGCCGCTCCTCATAAGACTTGTGCTCCAATTTGTTTATTCTGATTCAGAATTCTTATTTTGGATGTGAGTAAACAAGATTATTGCTCAAGAAGGATTTGTATGGGAAGTTTAGGAAGTATATAAATATAGCATCCCAGGTGGTTTCTAGTTGCGTGTTAATTTGGTGGAGGGAGGTAACTAAAAAGAAACATGATTTCTTTTGCGTAACCAAAATAGTATTTCAGAGACTTCTGCTGCACTTTCTTGTGTTCAGACGCTGCTTTTGATTATGTTACTTCTAAGGTACAGTGTATGACTGAGGCAAATGTTAAGCTGCAGTTCCTCCTCCAAGTCAGCGAGCAAACTGCCATGATTTCAAGCAGAGAATCTATAAGTAGATTATTCTTCCATATTTTTTTTTATGTAGAACGTAACTGTTATGATTAACTGCCACCTACAGCGCTTTCAGTTCTGTTAGTTTTAACAACAGCTTTTAACGTTTCCCAAAGCACTTGGTGAGGTTGTGAGGGTACTCTTTAGGAAAGTTGTTTTCACTGTCTGCCTGGCTTGAGTGAAATATTTTCTTGTGCTCCTGAAGTTTTAGATGAAAGGGCCCAGCGTGTGATACTAGAGTTAGAAGGTAGAAGACCCAGTTATGCTGAACATCATGTAAAGCGTGAGATAAAGATGCTGTTTGCATCAGGGAAGGGATATTTGTCTCTGTTAAAGGATTCTTCTATTCAAGTAGTAGGAGTGGTAGTCAGTAGTTAATTGTCCTGTGTTGGAGAGCTGGGAGAGATTAATGAGCTTAATGTTAGTTATGCATACAGGACTATATAAAGTAAAACTGAGGCAATTGAGCAAGTGATTTATATAAATCTTGCCCACAAAGCAAGACTTGGATTGACACTGCTGAACTTTGAAAGGAGGGCAAGTTCTTGGTTTACTCTGTGGGATCTAACAAAGGCCAAAGCAGGACCTTTTGAAGTTAACTTCGTGTTTCCACCAGTAGGTTAAAAAAGCAGTTAACTGAAAAGATGGCTCTGATGTGAAGAATCTCAAGCAGTGGAACTCCATTTTTCTCATTTTTTTCTAAAACCTTCTGTAGCAAAGCTATGCTATTGAGGGAAGGGATGTTCCTTTCCCTTCACACCCTGCCATCCCCAGCAGCTGTGGCTGTAGCCTTGAGCACAGCCTGGACTTGGAATATTTGCCTGCCTGCAGATGTGCAAGATGACAAACTTGTGCCTGCTAAGCCTGTTTTCCAAGCATCTCTGTCACAGAGCTGCATCCTGACCTCTGAAGCTGAGTCCATGCTAACTCTGTGTTTTTTCCAGGCTCGAAGTGAGAAACACAGAAAATACTTCCTGGGGATTTTAGTGTCTATAGGAGTTGGTATGCAGTGTACTATGGAGGATCTTGTTTTTTTCCCATCTGGGCACCTCAAGTCAGGGGCTGCAGAAGCATTTCCAGGGAGAATTCTGAATATTTCTACATTTTTATCACTTTGTTCCAAACAAAACTATGGATTCAGGCATGCTGGAAATACAAGCAAATATTGGAAGCATTTCAACAGCAGTTTCTGAGCCTTGGAAGGCATTAGCAGCTTTCAGTAGCATGGCTTCGTTTTTGTGGTGGTTACTTTTTCTTTTGTAAACAGGGCTGCTGTTCCTTTTTGATCATTTAAGGTTGTACCAGACATAACCAGTGCCAGGCTATGTGCACTTGTATTGCTGCCTCGAGTGTGACTACTGCAGCTTAGTCAGACAAGAGCCCAGGTCAGACAAGTATTTTCAGGTCAGTAGCACATGCTGAACAGTGCAGCTAAACTGCAGTGTCAGTCACATTGGTGTAGCCAGTGTTTCTGAACTAGTATCTGCACTTTTTGAGTATGATCCCGTCAGCCTCTTTGATTACCCTGTCAGAGGACTGCAGGGTTGGGTAACTGACCCTCAGGTTAGTACTGGGACCAGTGCTCACCCCTGATGCTACCCTTCTGAGACTCTCATACCAGTCATTCAAAGAGCATTTTCTCCTGAAGATGTCTATCTGCTGGGATATATGCTTCAGAAAACTCATTTTCTCTTGAATCTCTAGTTAAGGTTGCATGGAATTTTCTTGGGTTTAAACATCTCCTGCAGGGAGTGACAGAAGTTTGGGCCATTGTCATGGATCACCTCAATAGAGCCCATTTGAAGTTTTGTCTTTTAAGTGAATTCCTGGTTCCACTTCATATAAAGTATCAGCCTTCCCGCCTTTGTGTTTTGTTGGTGGGATTCATTTCCTACCTTCAGGCTCCGTGTCTTCAAGATTTAGGCTGAGGAGATCTTCACTTAGGATGAGGCAGGTGCAGGGATATGATGGTGTTGTGTTTCTCCAAGAGTTATACTGGTGCAAGTACGGCTTGAGAGCACCAGCCCTAAGCAGATAAATGCTGTTGGTTACACTAAGAAGTATTGCTGCTTATGCTCAGAACTATTAGTATTCTGTGGCTTCCTCACAGATGTCTTGATTAGAAGAACGGTGTTTGAAAATATGCTGAGGACCTTAAATACAGGTTTGCACAGCTTGCGAGCAGAATTTATTTTCTAATATATGTAATGGATCTTGATGAAAGTCATTCACAGTAAAGTGGGATGCTTATTTGCTTTCTGTGTGCAGGCTTATATTGTTGTTTAACTTGATTTTGAAACTTAAGGCGTTTGTAAGCAAAATGTTGCTATGGAATGCTGTATGGGAACTGCTGAATCATGAGCCACTGATTGATCACCTGAAGTGAGCACTGAGTCNCACATCAATTATATAGACAGTGGGAACTGAGTACACCCTCAGCAAGTTCCCAGATGACACCAAGCTATGTGGAGCAGTCAGTGTGCCTGGGGGATGGGATGCCATCCAGAGAGACCTAGACAGGCTTGAGCAGTGGTCCAGGAGAACCTCATGATCCTCAACAAATCCAAGTGCAAGGTCTTGCACCTGTTTTGTGGCAGCCCACTCCCCCCCATCAGTGTAAGCTGGGAGATGTAAGGATAGAGCACAGCCCTGCTGAAAAGGACTTGGGGATACTGGTAGATGTCAAGCTGCACGCAAGCCAGCAGTGTGCCCTCACAGCCCAGAAAGCCAACTGTATTCTGTGCTGCATCAAAAGAAGCATGGCCCCCATGACCATGGGGCTGTTCAACCTGGAGAAAGCTCTAGGGAGACCTGATAGCAGCTTTCAATATCTAAAGAGGTGCTGTAAGGTGAAAGGAGGGGTCTGCTGTGACAGGACAAGAAAAATGGCTTCTGACTAGAAGAGGGGAGGTTTAAACTGGATATGAGAAAAACATTTTTTACAATAAGGGTGGTGAGGCAATGGAACAGGTTGCCCAGAAATGTGTAAGAATGCCCCATTCTTGCAGACATCCAAGGTCGGACTTGACAGGGCTCTGAGCAACCTGATCAAGTTGTAGGTGCGTAGATGTCCCTGTTCATTGCAGGGGGGTTGGACTAGGTGAGCTTTAAAGGTCCTTTCCACCTCAAATGGTTCTATAATGTTGATAAGCTTTGCAGGCCTCAGCTGACTGGAGCTCTAAGTACACGAGCATAAACCTAGTGGCAACGTACATAGTGCCCAGATGCCAAGGGAATCAATCCAGCAGCTATCTATTTGGACAGCAGAGGACATTACTCTCAGAAATCTGGTTGCTGACAAGTTGTAGGCTTGAAAACTGCTTAAAGGACCTCACCTGCTTAGCAGCCCTCAGAAGATATTTTGTCTTTACTTTGGTATATCTAGCAGAAAATGTAGTTGCATACTTGGCAGCAGAATGCACTCTTTATGAGATTATAGCAAGAGTATACTGCTTACTGAGGTGTTGGGATAACTTTGTGGTCAGTGCTATCCATTATTGTGCTGAGTTTTGAACTGTCTTCAAACACATGGGTTAAGGAATTTTGCCAAGAATGGTCCAGGATGTGGCTCTTTTAAAGGGACCTAGGAAATGCACTGTTTAGTGCTGGTTTTGTAAAGGAAACCTTGCCTGTCGTGTCTTTCCTTTTCAAGGTAAAATGATGAGAGTGCAATGTATCTTTAGTGAAAGTTAATTACTGTTGTGGGATGACTGTTGCTGCTTCGTATGCTGCTCTAGTGGTTTTCTGTTTATTTCATTAAGATTCAATCTTTTACTGAAACTATTGGCTCCAGTTTCCTGATTCTTCCCTTTCAAATACTGAATGCTAAGGTTGTTGTGTAGCTAAACCAGTTCATCAGGAAAACCACAAGTTTACTACTAATAATATATCAAAGATCATTGCAAGTATTCTTTTCTGCAAGTACACATCTGATTAAAAAACCTGAAGAGGGCACTTAAGTCAGATGCAGGCAAAACTGTACGTAGTGGTCTTTTCTCAGATGCCATGGGGGGCCAGGTTGTATGCTGATAAACACTGGCAGAGTAAATAGGATATGTGTGCTATTGTTGATCCGTGGGCTTGTTGGGACAAGTCCTGACAGACTGCAAGAAGCTGTGGATGTTCACTCACCTTGTGCTCTGTGAAGACATCCTTGGCTTCCTCAGCCGACTGATGCTTCAGTGGTAGCTGGGAGCTCCACAGCAATTGATTCCTCCTTGAGATGTTCCCCCCCCCCATTCTCCTCCTAGTTCTTGTTTCTTGCAGACAGTGTCTTACTGGAATGGTGGGATCGTGTGAGAGTCCTGCATGTCTCTGTTACCGTGGCATTGGTGGTCACTGCCTTTCGTGGCAAGGTCACAGGCTGGAGGCTGGATAAATCACTTAATGGGTTTGGTTTTTTTTTTGCATTATTTTACCTTCCTTCAGTAGCAACCTGCCCATTTGCTTCTCTAAACTTCTTTCTCCTCAGGTTCTTTCCTGCCTGGATGATTCTGATTTCATGTATTTGTGGTTCTGGTTTTCAGTGGGTTTTGTTTTGTTTTTCAACAAAGGCTTGTATTTGGCTTTGGGAATCTGTTTAATAGTTGCCATTTGAAAGCTGGGACAGAGAACAGAGATTTCTGCTGAAGTTAATGCATTGCATTGCAGGGAGTAAACACGGAAATTCTTTGCCCTGGCTCTATAATACACTTTTTCCAATTACAGTAAAGGGTTACCTTTATCCAGATAGAGCCCTAACTCCTACTGTGACCCAGCTTGTTTCTCAGCTCTTACTGAGTAGGTTGCTGGCATACAAGTCCCAGATGGCCAGTCACAGAAGAAAGGTTTTTCAGTGAACTGTGTGTTTCAAGAGTAGAGTGGGAGTAGATTCAGGTTAATTTTACCCTCTCTGGTTCCCTTCATTTTAGGATCTCCACTAAAAATTGTAGTCACTGAAGGACAGTATTTTGTGCATTCCTAAATGTCAGGTATTTCTTGCCACTAACAGATGATAACCGTGTGGAACACTGTCCCTTATAGCACTTTCAGGAGGTGTATGACTCAGGTCATTTCAAAAGGCAGTATCTCAGTTTTGTCATTGATACCCGTATGTGTTTCTGTTCAGTTGTGTGGAAACTTTGGAATTTGGGTGTTTTATTAGCAAAATGTCTTAGTAGTTTTAATTAGCAATATTCTAAATCCTTTTCCACATAAGCGATCGTTACTTGGGGTAGAATTGAAGAGCTAGTTCTTGATCTTTCGAAGAGCCCTACTGGACAACATTAAATAGATTCTGGTGTGAAAGTGAAGTTATCCTGAGCTGTATCTATTATACAATCACAATAGAGGTTCTTCTAAATGCTGTTAAGTATTAACACAGGAAAGCCCATGCTGAACATGGAGATATGTTTTCAGATGAAAATTCATTTTTGTGCTTCCAGAAATAAAATGCTCCCCTTAGAGGATGTAGCTGTTATTGCTTTAAGCACCTTTTATTAAAATAACCCTTGCATGCCAATAGTGTGTAAAAGGGAGTTTCATCTCACCTAATTCTTAATATCTGAAAATACAGCAGTAATTTTCTCTGCTCCCTCTGTAAGAACTGAGGAAGGACAGATATGTCTGCTGGTGATTTCCCCTTCCCCCCCCCCCTCCACCAAATGCAATGTCTAAATGCACTCTTGTACTGAGCCTTTTGACCTTTAAATGGCAGCAGGTGAGATGAATCCTGTCTGCAATCGATAAGAAGCAGAGGTTCCCCAGTGAATGTTGTGCCCTTCAAGAGGTGGCTGTGTTATGAGGGCTCTCTTATATCTGATTTTTATGGTTACCACATTATCCCTTCTCTCCCCACAGCTTCCTCTGTGAGGTTCCATGTCTGTCAACAGGCAGCTTCTCTCTGGGTTTATAGAACAGGAAGAAAGGAAAATGACTTCAGTTTTTGAAATTAAACAAAGCTTTCTAAATAAGGGAATGTACTTTGTATCCCCTGATTGTTTTATAAAGGGAGAAAGAGAAAACAAAGATTGCTTCAATGCTGGATTAGAAATTGGTGCTTCAGAGACTCAGTACTCAACAGAAGTTGCTTGACCAGTGGATTTTACTTAACAAAATGAAATTTTCCTTCAGAGCAGAGGTCAGATGCCTCACTTAGAGTGTGGAAAGCATGTTAGAGAAATGGGAGTTCAAAATCTTATTAGGAAGAAACATCCTATTTCTCTGGGGTGTACCAGTGACCTAGCCTTCCAGAAGCTATTTACCTGTACATATCCCCCTGTGCTTGTAACTTCCACCTTTCTTCTTTCCTTAAGTGTAAAGGTAAACACTGTGTCTTTGGAGTTCATTGATTTAGCCTATTGTTTTGTGTGTATATATAGAGAGAGAAATTCTAGCTAGACAGCAACAACCAAACCTTAACTGTTTCAGAAATGAAAAACACTTTGGCAAAATTAATTCACTGAAATAATGAAAATAAAGTTAAAAGAATTGTTTGAAAAGATATTGACTCTTGAGGTGTGATGTCTCACATCAGACTTGGTTAGGGGAAACCTTTATTCTAAAAAATGGAGCGTTGTGGAAGATTAATGTACTGAAACTGGCATACCAGAATAAATGGAGGAGATTCTTCTTAATCAGAAGTGAGACACTAATGATTTTAAGTGTACTGAAGGAATTAGAGGAAGCTGGTAATGAACAAAAATATTCTTTCTAATTAAAACTGGTTATAAAATGAGGTTGCAGTGAATGGTATTTATATTGTCAAAAATTCTGGGGGGTGTTTTTTCTTAAACAATATTTTGTTAACCTCTGGAGTTCAGTGCTATATGATATCTAGAAAGAAAAGCCTAGTACAGTTCAAAAGTAATTGGACTTCTGGATGTATGACATTTATTTATACAGAAGAAAATATAAACCTGGGTGCTAGATCCACAGCCTTGTCGTATTGAAACTGTTGATTCAAATTAAATGTAAATGTTAATTAACTTAAAACAACAGGCACAAAGCAGTATAGTTTCAGTGAAGGAAATTTGCACATCTGTGCAGAATAATTTTAATAAAGAATCATGGAATGGTTTGGGTTGGAAGAGACCTTAAAGATCACCTAGTTCCAACCCCCCTGCTCTAGGCAGGGACACCTCCCACTACACCAGGTGGCTCAAAGCCCCATCCAGCCTGGCCTTGAATGCTTCTAGGGAGGGCCATTTACAGCCCCTCTGGGCAGCCTGTTCCAGTGTCTCACCTCCCTTGCATTAAAGAATTTCTTCCTAACATCTAGTCTTAATCTACCTTCTTCCAGTTTAAAGTCATTTCCCCTTGTCCTGTTGCTACCTGCCCTTGTAAAAAGTCCCTTCCCAACTTTTCTGTAGGCCCTCTTCAGGTACTGCTACAAGGCTGCTATAAGGTCTCCTCAGAGCCTTTTCTTCTCCAGGCTGACGAGTGGATCAGATCTCTCAGTCCCTCCCCATAGGGGAGGTGCTCCAGCCCTCTGATCATCCTCATGGCTCTTGTCTGGACCTGCTCGAACAGCTCCATGTCCTTCTTGTGTTGGAGGCCACAGAACTGGATGCAGTACTCCAGCTGGGGTCTCACAAGAGCAGAGTAGAGGAGCAGAATCACCTCCCTTGACCTGCTGGTCATTCTTCTCTTGATACAACCCATGGTGCAGTTGGCCTTCTGGGCTGCAAGCATACATTGCTGGCTCATGTTGAATCTTAAATCAATCGACACCCCCAAATCCTTCTCCTCAGTGCTAATCTCAAGCCATTCTCCACCCAGCCTGTAGCTGTGCTTGGGATTGCCCTGACCCAGGTGCAGGAAGTTGCAGTTGGCCTTGCTGAACTTCTTGAAGTTGGCATGGGCCCACCTCTCAAAGCTGTTGAGGTCTCTCTGGATAGCATCCCTTCCATCTAGTGCGTTAATTGCATTGCTCAGCTTGGTGTCATCTGCAGTCTTGCTGAGGGTGCACTCAATTTCGCTGTTGATGTCACCTTTGAAGATACTAAATAGCACCAGTCCCAGCATCAGTCCCTGAGGAATGCCACTTGTCACAGCTCTCCACTTGGACATTGAGCTGTTGAACACAACTCTCTGAGTGCAACCATCCAGCCAATTCCTTATCCAGCAAGTGCTCCATCCATCACATCCATTTTTCTCCAGTTTGGTGACCAGGATGTTGTGCAGGACAGTGTCAGACACTTGGCACAAGTCCATGTAGACGATGTCAGTTGCTCTTCCTTTATCCACTGACATTGTAACTCTATCATAGAGAGCCACAAAGTGTGTGAGGCATGACTTGCCCTTGGGGAAGCAATGTTGGTTACCACCAATCACTTCATCTTTATTTTCCGTGTGCCTTAGTTGTGCCTGCAGGAGACTCTGCTTTGTGATCTTGCCAGGCACAGAGTTGAGGCAGACTGGCCTGTAGTTCCCTGGATTTTCTATTTTTCCCTTCTTGGAAATGGATTTAATCTCATAAGTTTATTAATCTTTGAAAGAAAGGCTCCCTAGTGTTCAGGATGCCACAGCTAGCCGTGTTCTAAGATTCCATCCTCACAAAGCTGCTGAAGATACTTATTGGTAAATTTGAATACTTTTGTAGTAGCTGAATGGTATGAGTTGTGTGAAATTTGCTATTCAAAGTTCTGAAAGTAGCTGAATGTAAAAGATGACCTGTGGCATCTCCCTGGAAAACCAGAAAGTGTGGGCACCTGGCAGTCTGTGAGACGTAGCCCAAGCTGAGACCTATGCAGTGTGTACGTGTAATGGAGAGGTTTATGTTCTGAAGTGGCTTCTAATGCAGCTGTGTACTGAGAGAAGCCCTCAGGCTTGTTGCAGTGGGTCGTGTTTCAGTCTCACACTAGCAACATGAAAACAGTGCCCAAACAAGCAAAAGTAAGGTTGAGTTGAGGCACACTGCTGTATTCTGGTCGTCCATTTAAAAACAGAAGGGAAACATTGCTACTGCAACTGGAAGAAATAGAATCATGTAGGAGTGAATGAGGATATGTGCATTCCGTCATTAATAATTTACAGGAAGCAATGTGGGCTGTGTTTATTTTGACCACAAGAACAGAGATATATTCAATATCCTGGAAATTAAGTGATATTACTCATTTTTCTCTTTTTTTGTTACTTGGAGGTGTACATTTCCTGTATGTGACTTAGCTGGCATCGCAAGTCTCCTGTGTCAGAAGAGTGAGTTAGGCACAGTTTTCTTGTTTGCTTCTCAATACCACTGTGTCAGTTGCATGTAGGAACCCTCTTGTTACTGCTTGAACTAGGCAGGGGTTGATGCCATTGTAAAACTACTAGTGGGTATGAAAATGTCTTCTTTTACTTTGAAGAAGGTAACAGTTTGGCTATGAAAAAGTGTGTTATATGAGCCGATCTGTAGTGCAGCACCTACCTTTTAGACAGGAAGAAAAATGCAGAATTTATTTTGGATGTTAGAAGCTTTAAATTTGCAAGTGTCTTAAAAGTCATCTGCCTTTTTTTTTTTTTTGCAGGCTATCATAGAAAAATCAAAGCTGAAAGGAATTCCTATCATTATTGATGCTGTAAGTATATTTTTGATGCATTCAGTGGCTTGACATTTAAGGCTCTATTCAGAAAATGTTTTTCTTGCTGTTTCTTGCAGGATGGACTGTGGCTTATTTCCCAGCAGCCTTCTCTTATTCAAGGGTACCAGCGAGCTATTCTTACTCCAAACTATATGGAGTTTAGTAGACTATATGAAGCCATGGTGAGCTGTTTTCCTTTTTTTTTTTTGATACTTAAAAACACAAGTGTATTTTTAAATACTACATGACTAAACACCCTATCACTGGGCTCAACACTATGTGCTGCTTCTTATGTGCAGGGGTTTTTTCTAGGGCATAATTGCCTCAGCAGTAGCTGTTCCTAAACAGAGCTCTCCTTTACAGAAGACCCTCTCTTGGGTATTTTTGTCCCTGAAACGGGTATAGAATAAAAATACCTGGGAAGACTGATGATGATGCTTTTTCTTTTCCCACATGCTGAAGTAGCACGTATTAGAATGTTTTGTTCTTGTAATAACATACATACTGTGTGTGGAATTCTTGTGTTACAGCTTAGAGACCCCGTAGACAGTAGTGATCATCATGGATGCGTGTTAAGACTTAGCCAGGCCTTGGGGAATTTGACAGTGGTTCAAAAGGGAGAACGAGATCTTATTTCAGATGGAGAGAAAGGTAAGTGAAACCTTTTGCTCTTAGCAATGTGACTCTTGTTTTCAGTTGAAGTCCAGTGGTTGGACTGTATGGTAACTGGTTGACTGTATTCTCTGATGATTGAGGAGGGGGAGGAAAGGCTGTCTTTGCAGATCACCTTTAGGTACCTTAACGATGTTGGTACTTCAGAAGAGGGCAATTTACTTGCTGAAAAAAGTTGCTGATTTTGTTTTTAATTTAACTGGCTGTAACATATGTCTTACATTAAATGCATATTAAGAAACTCATTCATAGAATCATAGAATGGTTTGGGTTGGAATGGACCCCAAGGATCATCAAGTTCCATCCCCTCATTCTTTATTTTTGTAAGCTGTTGAAAAGGCCTTCACTGAGATGGTCCAAGTACAGATGTCATCACTAAATTCATGCACAATAATGCTGTTGTGACACCGTAATTGAGATGTCTAAAGAAATGTGATGTCTTGAGGTTCATGGACTGCTCAGTTATTCGTTATTGTCTGCCATGAGGTTGTAGATTTGTATGTACCTATATGATGAATACATTACTCCTGACAACTTTGGTTTAATTTAGCTCTAGGTTGCCATTACAACTTTTAAAAAAGCAGTCACTTACTGATGTGGTTAAAACATACTTCAATAACATTAGCTGCTTTCTGATGTTTAGATAATTTGCTGTGATAAGTATAGAACTATTCATGAGTGTCTTCATCCCATTCTGAATACATGACATTATTTCACATATGTAACAAGAAGCAACCCTTCACCTAATTACTTGAAATGCTCATCTCTGATAAATATTTGTGTTTTCAGGATCTTTTTGCGTATCCTTTATCATTATTAGGAACCATGGGTGTCTTTTATAACAGAAAAGCATGTGTAGTTAATGCATCTGTGGTGAAGGACTTTGGGTCGTGCAGCACCCAGATTGCCTTGCATGAGATCTGCTATCATATTTGTACCAATGGCAGGCTTGATTAGCAACCTTGGACAATCAGTCTGTGCTTAAGGGAGAATGATTCAGGCCAGAGGAAAAAATACCCTGGCTCCAGTTTATGCCAGCTAGAGACCTGTAGAGTACTGTAGCAATTCTTCTTTGTGGTTTTTTTTTTTTTCCCCTATCAACCATGTTATTTTTGTGCAGGCTTGTTGCTTTTGTGATGAATGTTGGGAAAACTAAGTGACACTTTAGACTGAGCACATTACTTTGTGTATCTCTGTTCCTTTGGGTTGCACTTCTTAAGATAAGCATACTCTCCATGATGTCTGGAGGGAGGAGGCACTCAGTGTCTGTTGTCTACTGTCACACAGGGCTCAAAAAAAGAGAGGAAACAACTGGAAGTCTTTGCAATTTCAATTTTGAATGGTCAGGCATGGCACAAATCTGCTGTCTGTCTTGTGTTTTTGGGGCTCTCTGTTGTCTTTTTCCCCACCTTTTCCTTTTCTCACGTTGATTTTTTTTTCTCTTAGTTACGCAGCGTTTTGATTTGAAATAAAAACCATTCTGTGCCTTTGTAGCAATTGTTTGATACAGCTGTAGGCTGCTTTCATGTTCTTACATTGGTTATGTGATTGATGGCTTTCTCTCTCCTGAATTACAGATGTTACAGGTAGCATTACTGAGCTGTGAGGAAGCAGTAGTCAAGTTTAATACAGATTATAATGTGTACTACAAGCACTGTTTTTAGGGTTGGTGTTGCTGGTAAAAAGTTGCTGAGAATGTTGCAGAAAAGACTTCAGCTTTCTCCCAACAATAATATCCTTTGGGTCTGAGGGATACTGTTGACAGGCTCCTCCACTGCAGCATGGGGTATGTTGTTGTGTCACTGACCTTGAATTCTGTCCCAGGTTTTCCATTCTTAACTACCTGCTTTAGTCACCTGTCTGTTCTTTTGATCTGATGTCGTTATTTTTCAGCTGAGACAACAGGTGATGATTCCAGTGTGAGGGAAATGCACGTCACTGGATCAGGCAGTGTCCTCTGAGCACAGCCAAATATTATGAAAATGACTATGTTCTCCTTTTGCCTTTTACTTTTCATATCGTCATCTGTCTCTCATGCTTAAGCCTTATCTGTTTTTAAGCCTTTCCTTCCTGAGCTCCCGTGCCTAGCACTCTGATGTTCTAGTGTCCAGCATCACATTTAAACTTTATCCTTTAGGCAGATAATACGTGCATGCTTTCTGAAGAATTAAGTCTTGCTGCTCTTCAGAAAAAGTAGAAACTGCAAAGGTAGCTAGCTAGCTGTGGTGTGTGGTGCTTGGCTGGTATGGAAGGAAAGCTTTTTGAGGATATGGAGCTTTGCAGCTGGGGAAATGGTGGTTTGGTGGGTACTTTTAGCTTAGGACTGATTGTAGTGGTTATTTTCATTATACTTCTGTTCATGTGTCTGTAGGAAATCCAGCTGACAATTTACTTTTGTTAGCTTAGAATTGAAAAGGTTATAAAGTGCTTTGATAGTGAGCTGGAAGTACAGGTATTGTTGGTGAAAGGTTGCTGTTAGCAGATAACTGTAATCAGAACAAACCGGCATGATAAGCTCTGATTGAAAGCTGAAGTTTAAACAAATCACACTGCAAGAAAGGCAGATTTTAATTACAAGTCAAAGAAATCAGCTGTGAGAATGACATACCAGGAATGCTGATAGATTCACGAACTAAAATGTCAGGACACCTTTAAGATTGTTTTATACAAATCACATTGTGGTTCTTTGTCACCTTAAAATCAGAGCTGAATCACATACGTGGCCTCTGTGAAGCCAGTAACAATCCTCCTCTACAAATGAGGCTCTCCTAAAACATCTCACTTTCAGTTATGAGCTGCCAGCTGCCCTGTAAACGTAACCAGCAAGGTTTTAAATTAAGTTTTATATACTCTTTTTCTCTTTCCTTTTGCAATTTCACATTATAGCTTGGTCTACACTTGTTGATTCCCTGCTCTACAAAGATGAGCTTTACCATTCTCTTGGTAGGTGATATCAGTGCCATCACTGACCAGGGTAGGAATGAGTACTCAGCCTATGGGGAAAAGGTAAGTCAGCTTTTATTTGCTATGGCACAGTTCTCTAAGGCTTTTTTTTTGTTATTCATTGGAGAACTGGTCAATAGTAAAGTGTTGTTATACCCATCTTAGTTCCTAGCAAGTTTAAAATTTGGCTGGGTCCTTGAAGTGGAGAATTTATTGTGTTGATTGTTTTTTTTTTAGTTTTTTTTTTTTTTATGCTATGTTTTTCCTATTGCCAGCACTTGTTTGTCCTCTTCTCCCTTCCAAAAGCAGAGTTCATGGTAACCAGCCATCTGCTGCCTCTGTCTTCTTCTGCCTGGAGCCAATAGCAAAACATTGTTTCTCTCCTGTTGCCCAACTGCATGGACAAAAAAAAGCAGAGCATGTGAAAGGGAGTAAGGATTACTGAATATGGGGTAAAAATAATCTGCTCTTGCCCTGAGTCTCCACACAGTACTTAGAGTTTCTGTCATTTATTCTCTGTATGGCTCTAAAAGAAGCTGTTAAGTGCCTGTCAGTCCCTGGCTCACTTAGCTAAAAGTTCTTATGGTCTCCAGCTGCTCAGTAGAGTCTGCCTAGATAGTAACTGAAAGGCACTACCTTCAATTCCACTTCTGCTTCTGCAGTCCAGGCAAAACAGAGAACTCTTGGTTACCATCCACTGTCCCACTCTGTTGTCTACTACATGTACAGCCCAGCCTATTGTCTTCCTGGCATCACTGATCTGTTGTAACATCCATCTCCTGGCTCCTGCACCCATCTGAGGAAAGAAATACAGAATTCAGCTTGTTTTCTTTTAACTACGTTACCTATATTACCTAATAACTCACGTTCAAGGACCTGGCTGAGCTGCATAAGTGTGACTAGTGAGTATAAAAGTATGAGCATGCTTTATATGAAAGCCAACTTAACGTCTTTCCACATCAGTTGAGTGATTTAAGGGAGTTTACAGGCAGGATGAGTGCCAACAGGGTAAGAGGGAATGGCTTTAAACTAAAAGAAGGGAGACTTAGGATAGATATTAAGAAGAAACTCTTTACTCTGAGGGCAATGAAGCACTGCCACAGGTTGTGGAGATGCTGTGGGTGTCCCATCCCTGCAGGAGCTCAAGGTCAGGTTGGATGGGGCCCTGGACATCCTGAGCTGGTGGGGGCAGCCCTGCCCACAGCATGGGGTGAGACTGGCTGTGCTGTGAGGTCCCTTCCAAGCCAAACCATGCTGTGATTTTATTTCTCCAGCCTAGGTTATTAATGTTGTTTTGTATGCAGTCTAGGATGTGTTTCTGAGTATGCTGCTTTGTGAACTAAATTGCAAAAGGAAGAAGATATGTTTCTTGTTAGTGTGAATATCTGCCAGGTCAGAGATGTAAGTTGGTAAATGATGTTACTTAGGACCTGATAACAGTCTAAACGCAGATCTTGCATTTGACTGAACGAAATGGTTCTTGACATCTACATCATTTTGTGTAGGAAGTGGAAATCTTACCCCTTTCCATTAAAAGAGATTTGCTGTTCAGTGAGATAGCTGATGTTAGCTGATCCAGTCCTGCTGGGTCGCATCAGAAGTCAGAATGTAGATCCTTAAGTACTTAGGGATGGGTATGATTCTGCTGCCTTGCAAAAGGAAAGCAAGTGCAGAGAACTTGTTCAGGATGTTCAGTATTCAAGGATAAAGCATCAATCTCCAGTCTGCAGGCTGTGGTGCTTCACATGAGTGCTTCAGCCTTCTTTATCAGCAGCAGTGAGTGTTTAGCCTTAACTAACTTTCCTTTATTTCATGGTCTGAGTTCTAAATAAAAACATCAAAGATGATATCCCTGCTATTTTTTTTTTCCTTTTTTTCCCACTACTGTGTATATTGTGAATCAAGGATCTTGTAGACATTCCTTTTTACATTATATAGGCCCTTCATTTTCTAACTGCAGCGTATTTAGAAGCTAGTGTTAGAAGCAGAGCTGCCTGTGTATGTATAACTGTATCAGAATTTGTGCCTCCTAGTCAACTCACAGTACTTGATATCAGCAAAGCTACTAAATTCCCTTTTTTTTTTTTTTTTTTTAACTGAGACAACAGCTACTTTCATTTACATCACAGACTAGGTTTTCTTGTTTCTTCGTTTGGTCTGTTTTTAATTGAACATAGAATAGCAATAAATGTGTTATGCTTCTGGGTTTTAATCTGCTAGCGCTGTTTGGGCTGTGAGCTCCTTTGGCTCAAAGCTTGTTGGCAGAGATATGGGTTATCATGAGGCCGTGGTCTGAATGCTTCCCCAAATGCTAATGTTTATTTTCAAGGAATGCTGAAAAGGGACTGAGCACCTCTCCTACAAAGTAAGGTTGAGGGAACTGGGCTTGTTTAGCTTGGAGAAGAGAAGACTCCAGGGAGACCTCATTGTGGCCTTCCAGTACTTGAAGGGAGTGTATATACAGGAGAGGGAACAGCTGTTTACATGGGTCGATAGTGACAGGACAAGGGGAATGGTTTCAAACAAAGATGGGAGAGTTAGGTTACATATTAGGAATTTTTTACTCAGAGGGTGATGATGCACTGGAGCAGGTTGCCCAGAGAGGCTGTGGATGCCCCATCCCTGGAGGCATTCAAGGTCAGGCTGGACGTGGCTCTGGGCAGCCTGGGCTAGTGGTTGGCAAAGAGGGGTTGAAAACTAGATGAGCTTTGAGGTCCTNTGACAGGACAAGGGGAATGGTTTCAAACAAAGATGGGAGAGTTAGGTTACATATTAGGAATTTTTTTACTCAGAGGGTGATGATGCACTGGAGCAGGTTGCCCAGAGAGGCTGTGGATGCCCCATCCCTGGAGGCATTCAAGGTCAGGCTGGACGTGGCTCTGGGCAGCCTGGGCTAGTGGTTGGCAAAGAGGGGTTGAAAACTAGATGAGCTTTGAGGTCCTTTTCAGCCCAGGCCATTCTGCGGTTACTCTGTGGTCTGATGTAAGTTAGACCTAGAGCCACTAAATAATTGCCTGTAATCCAGAAGATCTAAGGCTCAGGATTGAATCGTTTAGTAACTAGAACTTGTGAATTTCTACTTTCTAATATTCTCAGTGTGACAGCCTTCATTTTTTCTTCCTGTTGTACTAATGTCTCAGTACAAAATTATTTTAGTGGACTTACGTAAGCAAGAAACCTGTGTGTCTGTGTGCCAGGGCGTTGTATTTGCTGCATGCAGCTCTGGCAACGTTTATGTGCTGTTTAACTGCTGAAATAGTGTTGAAATTGTTGAAACGAGGCTGTGGTTGTTCTGACTCCAGCAGTTCTTTCTTGCCACACTTCATTCAGTGATTTCTTCAGTTACAGTGTTTTTATTTCAGCTACTTCTTCTTAGTATCTTCTTAGTACAGTCTGTGTCTGCTCCATGGTGAGGTGGTAGGGAGTCGGGCTGGTTTTTGGTTGGTTTTTTTTTTTCAGAAGGTTTCTTGGCATAAGTTGGTTTTCATTAAAAGTTTGCCTGTTAATTATACTGAGTTATTTTTTCAGTTCATCACCCTGTGAAATAACAGCATCAGATCTGGTTGCCAGGAACTGTTAAAAACCAGAACGAGACACCTCACCCCAGCAGGCAGTGTGGGCTGCCTGTTCTGCCTCTGGAGGTCTTGGTTGGACTGTGGATGAATCTCTCCGTTATTTGGATTGGAACTGATGTCTAACTACTTGACCTTAAGTGGCCTCAATTGCCACTTCTCAGCGCTGACACACTGTGCTGATTCCATTCTTCACAGTTTCTGTGGTTTTGAACATTCAGTCATCTCAATCTCCTCAGCTCCTCTACAGAGGAGGTGGGCACTCTGTCCCTGGAGACACTCGAGGTCAGGCTGGACAGGGCTGTGAGCACTCTGATCGAGCAGTTTAGGTGTCCCTGTTCATGGCGGGGGATGAACTAGATGGCATTTAAGGGTCCCCTCCAACAATCCCATGTTTGTATGACTCCATGAATTAGATGAAACTCGTTTTCTAGGCCTTCTCATTTACAGTGCTCATCACTAACCTCACTGAGCAGCGGACTGAGAAATGCTTCATCCTGATGTAAAAATATTCTTCATCTCTTCAAGAAGCAGAACTGCCTGCCTTATTTACCTCACCCACTCATGTCCATCCCAGCTGGATGGGCCTTTGAGCAACCTGATGTGGTGGGAGGTGTTCCTGCCTACAGAAGGTGTCTCTGTGCAGGCTGTGGGCACTCAGCTGTGGTGTGGGTTGGCCAGGGTGGAGAAGGCAGCAGTTTGTCTTTATTGTTGTAGGAGAAGGTTGGGAAAGGCATCTGGAAGACTTTGTCCTCTGCGGGTTTGGCAACACACCAGGCTGCCACAACTCTGGTGTGGGATTCCTTCTTTTGTTTTAAAAGCTCTCGGTGGTGACTGTTGTTCAGAGGTTTTCATTCCTTTTTGCACTGCCTGCTGTAATGTCCATCGTCTTTTAATTCTGAGGTGTTCTTTGAGGAAAGGATTCTCTGTGTGAGAAGTGGCCGGGCGTTATACCTTCCCCCCCATTCAGTGAATTTCCTGTAATTCTGCAGCTCTGAAGCTATTGCGTGCATTTGTTTTCCAGCATCTGTGAGCGGAGTACAAAGGTCCGCCTTTGTTGCTGCCTGTGAGGTACTCTGCACGTATTTGAGACTTAGAAACAAAAGAGCACTTTTTTGTCGTAGCGGGATATTATAATTGGCCTAGTTTGAGGAGATATTACTTTGCTGCACAGCTCAAAACTGAGTGTAAGGTTGTGGGGCTACAGAATAGTGGCAGATGGTGACATACAGCTAATAAGCAGGGGCTTGTGCTCAGCTGTCAGTCAGAAGGCCTCAAAGCTTTTGAACGGAGGATTTCCATCCTGCCTCCTGCCAGGAGTTCAAGACCTCAAAGTGAAAATCCTGTGAGATACCATCTTCAAAGTAGCAGAATTAGAGGTAATTTCTCCAAAGCACTGTATTTAAAAAAAAAAAATCCACCTAAAAGGGCATACCTTTTTCAAATACTTCACTCAGAAGAGTATTACACTTGTGAAATTCAACATTAACTACTGTTCACTGAGAAACACCTCCGGAATCTTAATTTGGGGCCGGGGGAGGGGAGGGAGAAGAGCAATTGAGAAAATGAAGTGCTGGGAGCACTGCAGCGGTGTGTGCTGTGTTGGTGGTGACTGATGAGTGTTTGCCCTCCCAGTGGCAGCAGAAACACACAAGTGCTCGGCCTCGTGGGCCCAGCAATGACTGCTGGAACTGGGAGGCAATGGAAGCAAAGCACAGTGCTCCACTGCACTGAGTGACAAAGAACAGAAATGAACTATGCACACCAACTGGAAAGGGTTTACTTGTGTTAAGTAGGGTTTTTTTCATCTTGCTGTTTAAGAAGGCTTACCTGCCAGGCCTTCAGGTTTTGCACAGATTTTTCCCATTATCTGGAAGACACAGTTACTCTAAAAAATATGAATGGTAATCCCTTTAAAACTCCTGGGCTGCTGTGTCACACTCCTTGGAGAATCCCAAGGTAAAAGCTGCTGGTACAGCAGTGCCTTGCTTCCTGCTGCCTCGTGTGCTTGGCTTGCCCGTACTAATAATGATGTGCACAGCCCTGAACCTGAGGAGCTGCAGAGTGGAGCTGCTGAAGGTCACCACTTGGCCACCACTGGTTTTGTCAGCTCACTTCTCCTAAGAGAAGAAAATAAAGTTCTGTTTCTATTTTTCCTTCAGAGGAGAGATAAAGGCAGGTATATACTCACAGGAGAGTTCGGAGGTTGGTGGGACTGGTGTTGCTCTCTGTCTGTGTGCCTTACAGATCCTTCAGGCTTCCCACTTTTGGGCTTCTTGAGGGTGGAGGTTAAGGGACTTAGATTCAGTGAGAACATCTGCATGTCCCTCGTAGTTAAAGCTTCAGAAGGAGCTCAGTTTGACCAAGGACCTTGGTATATCTAAAGCAGAAAGGCAGCAACTGCTGTCTGACTCTGGCAGAGTTGTCTGTCCACAGTGACACTGCTGACAGATGTGCGTGGACTCGGAGGATACTGCTGACTGGCAGAGATCTCTTTTTGCCTCTGAGTTTTACAACGCCTAAGGAAAGGTCTGTTTTCAGCAAACTTGCTTTCTGATGTGCACAGCTGGCTTCAGAACTCAGTTCCATTTTGCACTTGCTCTCTGTAAAACACCTTGGTTCACAAACCCTGAAGGGCTGAGGCTGTGTGGAGCTGCACTCACACGGTGGCTTTGGTGGGCAGATCTGGGCCAGGGTTCATATTATGGCAGCATTGGTGGCATGTGGAAATGTGGATCACCAAACTGCTGAGCAGCAGTGTTCTCTGCAGGCTGAGGGAAATGGCAACAGCAAGGTCCACACGTTGTGCTGTGTTATTTACAAAGGATTGAAAAGTAACAGGGAAGTATGTGTGTGTGTGTGTGTGTATATACGTATATATTTTTAAAATATTAACATAATTTTATTTTGTTGTTAACAAATAGTGTATTTCAGCACATGCTGCTGCCTGTGAGTTCCCTCAGAGCATAGCTCCCACAGCCACGGCACTACCATGCTGTGCAGAAGAAATACACCTGACTGGCTTTTGGTTTGCTTGTTCACAGTGCTTGTGTGCAGCCATGAAGGAAGCAGCCGGAGATGTGGAGGACAAGGAGACCTTCTTTCTGGTTCCCTTGGAGTCTTAGCACACTGGGCATTTCTGGCTGGAGCAGAGAAAACAAACGGGTATGGATATTATTAATCATTTCTTCATTGTTGTGAGTCTGCGTTCTCCTGTGGTGATTGTTACAGACCTGCTCTAGGCATTTCCTAATAAAACAGGAGGAGTCGCTGGGGCTGAAGTATCTGTGCAGTTTTGAAAGCATGCCCTTGGAGGTAGGCAGTTACAAGACAGGTATTTCCCAAGTCTGAGGCAGAAGAAGAGTGTGATCTTGGCTTAGTTCCCAAAGACTCTTTTGTCTGCAGTGTGTGTTTTAGAATAGCTGAACAAAAGCAGAAAGTGTGAAGGATAAGCAAGCGGTGGTCACTCTCAGTAGCATCTGTGTAACTCAGAACCAGGATTGATGTAGTTTTGCTTTTGTCATTTGGGGAATTACCTTGCATTACAACTAAGCAGTGTAGCGGGGCAGGTACGCTGAGGCTTGAAAACAAAACACAGATTCAAAGAGGGTGACAGCTCTAAGGCCAAGCAGCTGTCTGGTTTGTTCATATGTAAGGCAGATGTGCACCTGCAGCTGGCTGTTAGCTCTTCTGTTAGGTTACATCAATTCCCAGCTGACTGCTTGCTTCGTGAAGTTCTGTGGTCCCTCTGTGAAAGAGGCTGCTCTAAGGGAAATGGAAAGGATGACAAGCAGCTAGGGAACAACAGCATTTCCTCCCACAGCTGGAGACTGCAGTCTGAAGTAATGAAGTATCAGATCTTTTGTTAGTCTAAATACTCATTTTAAAAATAATACATTTAGAGTTCATAATTTATTTTGTCTGTTAATCCACTAAGCTACAAGATTTCCCCAAGTGCTTCTCAAATGTGTTGTTCCTTAATGTGACTGCATGTCCCATCCAGTGTTGTAGCAGTAGTATTCACATGCCCCTTGGTAACACATGAAATCATAGACTGCACGAGAAGAAACTCTGGAGTGTTTCATTTATTTTGCTGAGCAAAAGAAATTTTATTCATATATCACCATCTTATTGTCTCTTCCAAAGATTTTATTTTCAGCACCTCCTCGTGGGGCAGTCTCTCTCATTTTCTAGGTATCTTTCCAATTATTTTTGTATTCTTTCAGTCCTGGATATTTGGAGAAAGGGTATCCAGGGCTGAGTACAGTTTTGAAGCTTAAGACTGAGTTCTGCCTTGCTGACTGCCCCAGTGAGCATGGCTGACTGCAGTGAATGCCAGGTCCCCGCTCCAGTTTTCATCTTTCTCTAGCTGGTGTGTTAAATAGCAAATGCAACGACCATCTCCTCGTTTCCATCACATAAATCATAACATATCCACAGTGGGAAATGAAATCAGGATTGCTGGTGTATCTGAAGTTGCAGCTGTCACTTGAAGCAGCTTTGTTTTATGTAATGAAAAGGGTGAGTTCATTTGTGTACATTGTGTGCACATGCGTTGGAGAGACCAGCAAACCCAGCACAAGCTCTGCAGACTCTCTGGTTTAGCACCCAGGGTTCTCCTAGTAGTAAGGCAGGATGCTGAGATGATGGCTTTGGGATAGCATAGGCATGAACATGGTTCTGCAGAAGATAGGAGCTGTGTGCAGGCTGCTGGGCCTCATGTCTGTGCTGCTTTCCCCAGGGGAGGATCGGTGCTTGAATGCCAGGCACTGATACACTGTTAGGCAGTTCCTCACTGTAGGGAGCTTCAAGAGAGTTGCTGTTGCGGCCTTCCATGTGTTACAGTGCCATCCCATTTTTAAGCCCTTTTTCACACCAGGGTGGCTTCTTAAGGGTGTGCTCCAGCTCTGTTGCTGAGGAGCTCCCGGCTCCTTTTCAGGGTTACTTGCACTGGCTGGATGGATCACTGTTCCAAACATTGAATGCATAAG
The DNA here is from genome assembly GCA_013399175.1 of Odontophorus gujanensis. Taxonomy (NCBI): domain Eukaryota; kingdom Metazoa; phylum Chordata; class Aves; order Galliformes; family Odontophoridae; genus Odontophorus; species Odontophorus gujanensis. Next base: position 579,996 of record VXAB01012084.1, read on the forward strand.
GTAAAACGTGGCAGGAAGTGACACATTCACCATCCTCTCCTGCCCTGGGAGCCTCAGAGCAATGACTGTGCACCTGTTTAAAACCATCCCTTGTCCACATCCCCCCCACCCTCCTCCACCTCCCATGCATATCAAACAAAGCCACGTTACCCCAAGTCACTGCTTCAGCAACATTCAGATGGTGTTCATCAGCGTATGCACTTTTTCCCTTTCAGTCAAAACCCCTTCCTGGTGGCCGCGTTTGGAGCTTGCTCTCTGACCAGGCAGTGCAACAACCAGGCCTTCCAGAAACTCGGCCGTTCCATGACTGCCTCTGACATGGTTTCAGAAGTTGGAACAGCTTTCAGCAAACTTTTTGAAACCTGAAGTCAAAGCAGCGCAGGAGAGGAGCAAGGACACCGACTGGGAGAGCTGTGGCAGTACAGTAGAGTTTCACTAAGTAATGCACCCTTCGAGTGCTGTAGCAGCATTGGTATGCTAGGTAGATTTTTTTTTTTAATTTTATTTTTAAGAATAGAGAAATATGATTAATGTAGATATTTTTTAAGAGTTTGGAATACAGAAATGTTTTGGCTGAAAGAAGCTGTAGTTGCAGATCTGTTATAATATAATAAAACTAAGCTGAAAGTATTCCTCTGTTCTTTTTGATAGTTATTGAGCAATAACTGAAATATGAACAGCAAAATAAAAAATGCACTTGAGACTTAAGTAAGAATAAAATTCTTCCACCAGCTCAACCGAGTTTAGGTCCTAGATTGCACCACGGTTGTCCTGAGTTCATCCTTAGACCCTGTGTTTAGAATCTAACAGTTGCACTTCATGTTTTACCATGTAGTATAGTCACTTTAAGAAGCAGAGAGACAGCCTCCTTGGGAAGGGAATGCACGAGCGTTGCTTTAGGTGCTGAATGTAACTAGTTGCCTTTTCTGTTCCCAGTCCCGGAGGCAGAGGTATATGAGTGTTAAACAGCATTCATGCTTTCCTCAGAGAACTCCTTTCTCATCCTTCAGCTGGTCTCAGTCACTGAGAACTCAGCACGATGAGCTGTGTCACGTTCCTCATTCAGAGAGGTGCTAGACAGGGCAGGAAGGCCGTGCCTCCAACCCAGCCTGCTCAGGCTCTTGGGTGTAATGGCCAAGTGTTTTAGAACTCAAGTTGCTGCTGGACTGGAGCTCTGAGAATGTTGACCTCTTGTATATGTAGGGTGGTAGGAAGTGGAGGGACTAATGCAGGCAGCTGTGCCTGTCTGTACAGTCAGAGCTAACTCATGCAGCTGTGTGCTGTGAGCCACAGGGAGGAACAGAAACATGGTGGCAGGGGCCAAAGTTCTGCGTGTGGCAGCTGTGCAGAGAGATGTGACCAGTGCAGGTCTGCTCCTGTTTGTTTGCTGGGGATGTACCTGGCTGGCAGAACAGCCCTGCTCTCAGACACAGGGTTTGAATGTTGGGTACTCCTGTGCAGAGCCAGGAGTTGGACTGGATGGTCTTTGTGGGTTCCTTCCCACTCGGTGTATTCACTGTTGGATATAAATGGGAAGTGGAATGGCATTCTGCATTACATCACCTCTCATAGTTCTGGAAATTCAAAGCTTGCAAGGACTGAGCCAATATGGAGAGAGGGGCACATTCATTCCGAGTACCCTTAGAGAGCTTTGCAGCAAGCGGTGCTACCCCTGGCCCTGCCCTCTAGCTCCACCTCTGTATGTATAGAGACTCATTACAGCACAGGAACAAGCACACAATGGTGTGCCTGGTTGTTAAAACAGGTGTTAAATATTCATTGCAACCACTGTTTTCCAACTCTAGAGTGGAGCACAGTGACATCCAGGGGAGGCAGATCGTGTCCTTGTACCTTGCAATAGCTTCCTAGGGAACGCAGCTGGCAGCAGCCTGCTCTGCCTGTCACCCCTCCAGCCCTTAGCATTACTACTTCTGTATGCACTGTGACTACTACCTCACCCCAGCGCGTTTTGTTTTCTTTTTAACTCAGTTACCTATTTTGTAAAATGGGTTTTGAAATGCTCGCTCATTTTGGTCAATAAGGGCTCACAGATGTCTTAAATTAGGGCCCAACTGTCTGCTCATAAGAGACAGATTCCTGGTGTTTACTGTAAGCAGTTTCATACCCTCCCTTCGTGCCGGGGGAAAGCAAGGCACTGTGATTTTTCCCTTTCATTTGAGAAGCCCAACTCCTTTAAAAACAAAATCAGAAAGCGAACTGATTTAAAACAGCTACTGGATTTCCTGCAAAACACTGAGCAAAAGGTTTTGTATCTAGAACATCAGTGGCAGTACAGCAAAATGGCATCTGTAGGCAAAGCCAATGGCTCTCCATCAGTACAGACCTCAACCTGCCACGTTTGTTTGAAGTCCACACCCGCGTTGTAACTTTGTTGTTCACTAATGTACTCCAGTTGTTACGGTTTTTAAACATCCTGGAAATGTAGCAATTCCTTTCAGTAGGAAATAAAAATATAGCAACTTAACCCTGTGTACTTGGCTGTGTTCTGAGCACATTAACCCCCCCCTTCCCCCAAGTATGAAGTTCTGTAATGGGAGCAGTAGTGCACTGCATGCACCGCCTCCCTCTTTGCAGCGCTGATCCCCAAGCCCCTGCACTCCCACAGTGGGGGCAGATGACACTCTCACCTCTGCAAAAGCAACCTGGAAAGATTCCTCCTTGTGTTTTATTTGGCTGGTGGTAGTATTTACAACACAGCAGCTACAAAGCACGAGTCCAGTGCTGAAGGCTCAGCTTTTCTCCTCAGCCCGCTGCTCTGCTCGCCCTCCTCCTGCCATTTCCCACGTGGAAGCCGTGCTCCTGTCCTGCAAGGACAAGCAGTGGGTCAGGCCCAGCAGCTATGAGCACACGGGACCTGGCTCACACTGGGTCTGCCCTTCTGCAGATGAGAAGGAACGTGAGAAGGGCAGCGTGGTGCACAGCTGGAGGCAGCAGCACCACCTGAATGCAACGCAGCATCATGAAACCAGGAGGAGACAGCACCCCGTGAGGGGACTTCCTTGAGCACAGGCACAGTCGGGGTAATGCAAAAGGAGAAGAGTGGCATTAGGAACAGACTAAAAGCAGAAAGCACCATGGGGAGAGAAGTGGTACAGGAACCAGGGAAAGCATGTACAACTCAAAAAAAAGAGTGAGGAACAAACCCCCACGTAAGGAGTTAGCTTTTTGGTATGGGGGTTTTCAATGGCAAAACAACACCCTGCAGAAGGAGCTACAGTGTGCGTGGGGACAGAAGGCTGTGGGAACAGCCAGCAGCACCATCAGGCAACAGCCCAGCTGCCTCCTGCTGCTGCACGGGGAGAGGGTTTGTGATGGGAGCTGTCAAAGAGCACAGCTGGATGCTGCCTGACAAACCACTGCCCATCTCACACTGTCTTCTACCTTGATGTGGATTCCGAAGGCAGCGAGGTCTCCACGCAGGCTGTCACACGCCTCCAGGAGGGGTTTCCTCTCCTGCATCAGTTGCCGTCTCTTTTCCTTCTGTTCTTCTTTCGGCCCTTTTGCTCCCATGGTCCCTTCCTCCTCTTGCACAGCCTCTGTGGCTTCTGGCAGCACAAGAGCATAGTTACGGACCTTCGTGCGGAAGCTCACGAGCTCATCCATCACATTTGAGAGCAGAGCTGTGTTTCCTCCTCCCACTGCAACCTACAAACCAGACACATTGTTTTACTAATGCCTGAGAATGATTTCAAAGTCAATCACAACTCAGCAGCCTACACCAAGGCCTCCTCACCTCAGCAGCGTGCCTTCCTTTACACTGATGGGACTGCAGCATCACAGCCCCTCTGCACACCGGATGGAAGAGCAAAGACTCAAAACTCAGCCAACATTTTGGGTTGGAAGGGACCTCACAGCAGTCACTCCCACCCCGTGCTGTGGGCAGGGCTGCCCCCAAGCAGCTCAGGATGCCCAGGGCCCCATCCAACCTGGCCTTGAGTGTTTCCAGGGATGGGGTACCACAGCTTCTCTGGGCAGCTGTGCCAGCAGCTCACCACCCATATTGTAAAGAACTTTCTTTATAACCCATCTAAATCTCCCCTCTTTCGCCATCACAATTTATTACTTTTTGCTTCTACACTGCCTTAGTAAAGCACAGCAGTGCCAGAGGGCGAGGTGGTAGCAGTGGTACTCAGCTGGGAGCAGAACTGTAGTTGAGTAATTAAAGCCTGACAGGATGGCATGTGGTCACAGAGCAGGAGAGTGGGAGGTACCACAGAGGCTGAGAACAACTGGGGAGGAGGAAGAGAGAAGAGCTATTTGAGGGCTGGAGCTTGAGATGTTCGATGTTCTGCACTGTTGTGAAAGACAGCAAACTTCCAAGAGATGTATGAATAGAATCATAGAATGGTTTGGGTTGGAAGAGACCTTTAAGATCACCTAGTTCCAACCCCCTTCTCTGGGCAGGGACACCTCCCACTTAAAAAGGTTGCTTAAAGCTGTAGTCCAGCCTGGCCTTGAATGCTTCCAGGGAGGGTCACCACAACCTCTGTGGACAATCTGTTCCAGTGCCTCACCATCCTCACAGGAAAGAATTTCCTCCTTATAAACATTCTGAAGTAGTAGTTTATGGGACTGAAAGTAATAAATTTAAGAGCCAGGAACCTAGAGCAGGGAGAAGAGCACAGTAAATGCTTGAATGCAGAAGGGAAAGAGAGCACGGATGAATGGGGCTAAGCAGCATGCTTCCACAGTCACCACTGCCAGCGTTCAAGGAGGCACAGATCCATGGCAAAAGGCAGGATCCTGCCCAAGGAGGACAGCTCTGGATATCAGATATATCAGATCAGTTCATCTTCCATGTAAAACACCATACAGCTTCTGAGGGCTGAGCTCAGTTTTCCTCTTCTATAGTACCAACCAATCCAAAGGGCCCATAAGGTTCTGTAAGGAAGCACAGCCCTTGCCTATCTTCAGGATGATTGCAGCTGTTGCTCCTGGAACATGGTACACATCAGCAGAACTTGGGCCTCATCTTTGACTTTTGGGTGGTCCTGTGTAGAGCCTGGAGTCAGACTCAAAGATCCTTATGGTTCTCTTCCAACTTAGGTTGTCTGTGGTTCTGTGATTCTTTGCTCACAAGCTCTAAACGGGCAATGAGCTCTAAACACATGGGCCAGAACCCCAGCAGTAACTGACTAAGAGAGAAACATCTACCAAGACTTCTGTCTGGAGCCCTCCCCTCTACCTGGCAACCTCACACCAGTGCTGTCTGCTGGCCCTCATACCCCGAGAAACCACAACGAAGCATTAAAGTGCTTTGAGTTCAGTGAAAATAAATATCCAGCGGAACTTGCTCACAGACAGCTCAGTCTGGAGGAATGAGCTGTTCTCTGTTCTCCCTCTGCATTCCTGCCCTTCCAAGCACCAGGAGATATGTATTTCCAGCAGAGGTCCTGGATGCAACCATCAGAAAAAGAGGAAGAGCCAGGTACATACCACACAGGTAACAGCACCAGCATAAAGGCTTTTCAGTGCCAACTTTCTCCTTTCATTCCTCGAATGTACATTACTACAGCATGACAGCTGCAAAAGTCATACAGGGACACCCAAAGGAAGAAACAGGCTCCCACAGGGTTTCATCCTTTTCTGCCTGCTCAGATGCTTTCCTAAAACACCACAGCAGAATCAGCAAGCAGTGCAGGAAGGCTTACTGAAACCATAAATAGCTCTGTTACCTCTGATGCTTTTAGCAAGTGCTCCACAGAGCATAATGCTGACACCATTACTACACGCCAGCTCATCCCAAAGAGGAGTTCCGTACCTGTCTTTCTTCAAAGGACATCCCCAGGGCACAGAAGAAGTTTTCTATGTAGGAAGCAATGCTCCCGTACACAACCGAGCTTCTGGGAGAGCCAACGTCCTGTTAGGAAACACTCAGAAGAGATTGCCCACTCAGTGCACATTACACAGCTCAGCTCCCAGCAGCACACAGCACAGACCCACCCCTGCGGTAAAGCACACCCAGGTGGGGACTGACACAGCTCTGAAAGCACCTCCAGCCACTTCCCCTCACAACACCAGGGGGAAGGATGCAGGCTCGTGCAGGGGGCTGGTTACCTGCAGGCACAGTGAGGAAGAGGTGCACACAACCACAGCACGTTGTGAGATTAAAGAGGAACGAGCCATGTTCACACAAATTCACTCACAGTTCTTAAGGAGGAAAAATAAACGCCCCCAGAGGGCTCAGAGCTGAGCTCAGGCACAGTATGTACTTGCAGCTCGCTGTGCCTGCCTGACACAGCCCCCCAGCACAGCCACCCCCTGCTCCCCCCCACCCCTTAGGTCCATTTCTACACACAGACAGCAGGCAAAGAAGCGTGGTAAGGCCATAAAACCTGCATTACAATTAGCAGCGTGCCACCATGGCTGCAGGCCTTCCAGAAACCCCAGGTATAAATAATAGAGGGCAGCAAAAGAGACACACTTTGTACACGGTGAGGCATAAACAACAGCCATATACAACTCCTGCTACACGGTCGGGACAAATGGGTATCATTAAGGTCAACAATTTATGGAGCTTTGTTTTTGTCGTTTTCTTATGTGAACAATAAACTAATCTGTCTGCATTAAACAGTGGGACAGTGGACAGCTGTCATTTTCTGATCTCTGTATCCTAATGGGTTACCTTAGTAACAGCCTTAAGCTGTCTGTTGCCATGGTGAATGAGGTCCATAATTGCTGCAACAGCCCTGGAGGTGTCAAAGTCATCTGCAAACGCAGCCTTCACATTTACCTTTGTGCTGGCCAGCCTGCAAGGAGGAGAGGCAACGTTTAAGACAAGACAAACAAGATGCCAGCAGTGTGCTGAATTCATCAGCTATTCAGCCAGATGGAGTCATTGAAAGGACACTGCCATTTCCTTCTTAGCTGCTCTGGGAGATGATGCTACACGGGACAGGAGAGTGTGTTTTGTATCTGTAAAGGGAGAAACTTGATGCCTGTCAAAATCCTGTTCAGTAAATACACCACTAACCAAAGGAACCAGCAACAGTAGAGCAATACGTGCTTAGTCATTTAAAAACACACGGAAAATTTGCTTGATAAAAAGCACACCAACTATTTGCTGAGCCCTTTTTTCCCCACTTTTCATGCTAGCAACACATTTCTCTCCCAAAGCCCTGTCCCCTGCCTTGCCTCAGCACTTTACAGGAGAGCTCAGCCAGGGCTGTAAACTTACCCTGTTTTGCCTTTCGCAGGGTGGTTTTGCCTGGAGTGCCTGCCTCTCCTGGGTGTCAGATTGCTGCCACCTTAAACATCCCACCCTAAGCTCTTCCCTGTGACTTCCTCCATCTCTGTTCAGCACCTACCACTTTCCAAAACTATGAACTTCGTACCACCTTGGTGTTCTTTATATTTAACAATGCACAAAGCATCGCCCTCTTACGTCTTCCACTGACAATCTATTTGACTTCCTTTCATGCCTCATACCTCTAAGCCTTATCCCCCACCAGCAAGAGTCCCACAGCCTCCAGGTGAAGCTGTCAAACACTACAAGCAGTTAATTCAGCCTCTCCCCCCTGTAGCATGCCCCAGTGCTTCCTGCAAGCCACAGCGCAGCCACAAGCTCTCCAACAATTACACACATGCACCACCAAGAAGCTCTCTCCCTTCTACAGCACAGACCACCCTCCCCTCTTGCTGCCTGCACATGCATCACTTCAGAGCGTCCACTGCCTCTCCTACTCCACCTTGAAAGCACAACAGTCCTCAGTTTTACACCCAGCATAAACCGCATTGCTCTGCTCTGTAAGGTGATCCAGTTTTCATAAGGGACTCCATAGATATTCTCCTTGTCACTGTCAGGGTCCCAACAACCGTAACTTCTTTCCCTTTGACATCTACCTTGGACAGTTTCTGAGCAACCCTTCTGCCCTCTGCCTCACACCAGGACGTCAGTACACCTAACTACAAGCTCGTGTGCCCAAGGCACACTCCTTCCCAGCTGTCCAGTTTCTAACACATTCCTCCTGACATCTTGAGCAGCTTTACAACTTCAGTCACAGATTTTCCTTCTACATTATTCAGGAGGTGCAAAAACAGCTACGTTAGGTCAGGCATAGGAGATAAGTAACAAGGATTTCATGAATAAAGCGAGCATAGCAGACTGTGAGCAAAAACAGCTGGCTAGAAAAGAAGGAAAAAAGCCAGACAGGGGGTGGCAGGAAAGATTACTTCTCAGTCCACCTCGTCCTGCTTCTTTGACAGAACTCAGTAAGCTACAGAGCTCAGCCCTCTGAGCCTGTCAGCAATTTGCAAATCACTGCTCCCATAATCACACTCTTTAGACAGAGGAAACACACTTACCTTTCCCACAGTACATCTTCTCTAACAGGGTCACACACCAGCTGTCCTTTTATATAAGCATCTGCATCTCTAATAAATGAGGAGATTGCCTGGAGAACGTTCTTGGCATCATTCATGGTCTCATCGCTAAATTCGACAGCTAAGAAAAGAAAACAATCAAATATCAGAGCATTATGATACGTAGGATGTGACTGTCACACCTGAGCACAGTATTCTGGGACAGTCATTCCAGTAAAAATGTTTGTTGTTCTTCATCACAGCAAGCCTTGCTTAAAATTCATTGCACTCCTAATTAGACACCGTTCCTAAATTGCACTAAGTGAAATACATGGATCAACATAAGAGACAATTACTGTATATGACAACATACAGTGTACTGGAAAGGAATCAGACTGGTTTGAAGGATATTTGGAAGCTGACTAAGGCAACATAGACCTCACTTAAAGGGTTTTTCTGTACGGAAGAGTTGGATGGGATGTACTTCTGATCGTTCCCCCAGATTTAAGCCAGAAGGACACAGCTTTGATCTCCCCAAGTTCTGCCCCTGTTCTGATTTAGGTAGACATGACCTATCTTTGGAGACCTCCAAGGGCACCTAACAGAATCACAAAACTGTAGGGGTTGGAAGGGACCTCTAGAGATCATCGAGTCCAACCCCCTGCCAAAGCAGCTCCCTAGCCCAGGTTGCACAGGTAGGTGTCCAGGTGGGTCTTGAACATCTCCAGAGAAGGAGACTCCACCTCCTCTCTGTGCAGCCTGTGTCAGAAACTCTCACCCACAGACCCTGGGAGGTATACAGGCACTCACAGTTAGAGGACTGCTTCACCAGCACGAAGAAAAGTAATCTCAGATTTGGCAGTCTGGATTCTGTACTAGAGACACGATCCAACTGCACTACCAGAGCTGAGCCAGCCGTACCGATTTGCTACAGTGACTTCCAAAGAAAATACAGACTGCTAGTGGTCAGTGTGGGCTGGGATCCATCACACCCAGCTCACACACCAACCTTAAGCCCTGCTGAGCTGGACTGCCAGCGTACTGCCAGACCTTGTGGCAGCTGGGTCTGCTAAGCGTGCTCCTTCCAACAGCACCATGGCAGCATCAGTCTCTTCCACTGAGGGGCCATACACAGTGGGTGTAATATCACGTCTCCTCTCCATAGATGGGGAGGCCTAGCTGTTTGAACAGACTTTCCATGGGATTCATCCCAGGAGAGCTGAGGCATTGCCCTGGGCTGTGTTTGTCAGATTCTCCACTTGTGTGCAATTAAAAACCTGCATTACTGTCTCACTAATGCTGGTCTTAAAATGAAGCTTTACGAAGCTTTTTAAAAGGCTGAGGTACTGACTTTGAGAAAACACTGAGGTACTGAAAGAGATCATCGATATCTGCTACAATTACTCAACTCATCGCCCCAGTTACAGGGCTCTGACAGGAATACTTGATAGAAGTTTATTCTGATGAAGTGTTGATTAAATCCACTCTTCTGCACTGATTCAGGGCTTTCTCCTGAACCTCCATGCACCACACCACACCACAAGCAGGCCCAGCTCCTGCAGTTCTCCCCCTCCAAAACCATCATTGCTACATCCAAAAGAACACAGCGCTTGTTATTAGCACCAACAAGAAAATAAAGACCTGAACAAGCAGAATGTTCCACTTCATTCCAGCTCAGAAAATCTGTTAAGCCTGCTCCAGAGAGCAGCAGAGGGTTTTGGAGGTTAAACCCCAATGCCTACAGCAGCAGGCAGGAGGGCACCACACACTTTTACTGTGCTACAATCAGCCCTACACGGACCCAGCTGTGATTTACACCAAGAAGGGGTCCAGGAAGAGAGCACAGCCTTGCACCAAGGCCCTTTCCCTCCGACTTTTCCAACTTTTCTGCACAGGCAAGGCATCCAGCTTCATGCTGCCACAACACAGGGTACTGAGTGCGTGACTGGTGCCCTCAGCATGAATGAATCAGTAAGTACAGCACAGAGGCCAGAAATCATTGACGCAAACAGCAGCAGCAGCAGACGGCGTTTGCTCTTCTGTAAGCATCTTGTTTCTCCCCAACAGCACTCCAAATGCACAGAAATTGATGCACAGGTTGAGCTGGAGTCAGGAAGCACACGTGGAAGAGCCACCCAACATTTAATCCCTGAGAGAAGGAGCCAACCTCAGCCTATTATTCCACAGGTTTCAACGCTGAACCAGTTTTGTTGGCCATGTCTCTAGGCCGTGGGCTCCTACTGTTCTGTTCAGCAGCACCAATGTCTGCAGTCCACAGGTGCCTGCTCAGCCCCAGGGAACACAGCCCAAGGAGCTTTATTCTGGTGGACACCACCTTCACATTCCAGAGGGGAGGTGCTGTCAGACACTGGCCCCATCACCGTGCTCCCACAGGTCTTTCATGGGCTCACCCTGATGAGCACATCAGTGGCACCCAGCTCCCCCAGCCCATACTCAAGCAATTCTCCTTCAAAGTCTGGGATGAGAGGAAACATTACAAATAGGTTTAGGCTACAGAAACCTTTTTAGGAACAAAGAGGATGTGCCTGGGATCTCATTTACGATAAAATCACTTTGGAAGCAGACAGCAAGACAAGGAGGAATGAAGTAAACTTATCTTTGAGCTGACAGCACAGACACGTGCTAACAGACTGCATAGCAAGTACCTGACTCTGCCTGCTTATCTGACACAGGTCCTGCCATCGGCATCACATCCTGCCAAGCACTGCACACCTTCCAGCAATTCTTATCTGCCAAGCAGCTTAGTGGTGCTGTATTCTGATACACCACCACCGCTTCCTCTTATCAAATCTGCCAGAATTTACAAGGAAGCCCTCTGCTTTTATAGCAGGAAGACATTAACCACCTAGGATTGTCACATCCTTCACGTATGTGTTCAGATGCAACCAGTTCAGGAGCAACAGAGGAGGATGTGCAGGCACTCACAGCCACAGGGCTCAGAGCCATTCCTCACGTGGAGGTAATCCAGCCATCAGCTCCCAGTTACAGAATAAATACACGTGTGACAGTGTTGTAGGTGATAGGCTTTTCCCTTCACCCTTTGTTTCAGTAACACATCCATGTGAGACTCCCACATGCCCCCAGCTGCAGCCCAGTGCCATTGAAGCGTGCACAATTTATTTCCTCCTGTGAGGAAGGAAGGTATTCAGACAAACAGTTAAGCACTGTCCTCAGTAAATACGCTTTTCTAAATGTTGGCTTAAGAGCAGTCCTACAGGGAATCACAGAATGGTTTGGATGATCTTTTGCTGTCCCTTCCAACCCACTTTCAACCCCCTGCCCTGAGCAGGGCCGCCAACCACTAAACCGGGCACTAGATAAGGCTGCCCAGCACCCAACCCAAGCTGGCATTGAACACCTCCAGGGATGGGGTTGCCACAGCTTCTCTGGGCAGGGAACCTTTCCACCTACAAGGTGAGAGCTCCAAGGCACCCCTGGAAATCCAGGCTGGGAGGTATGCGATGAGCCACACGCACCTTCTCTTACCTGAGCTGTATCTGCTGCGCAAACAGAACATCCTGAACTGATCCGAGGAAAATTTCTTCAGAAAATCCTAAACCCCACCCACAAAAAGACAGCTTTAGCATTACAGCAAATCACTTCTCTGCTGTCCAATCCTCTCACACCAGTTTTACAGCGTATTCCAGGCAAACTGACTTTACAAACAGCCCATGACTGTACTTGAAGATAGGATTAAAACTTTACAGTAGAAAACTGGTTTCAAGTCTCAACTATTAAGTCTAATGCCATATATCTACAAGATAGATATGTACACATAGACAGGAGACATCAACAGATATGAAATATTAATGATGAATATAAGATGTTGATAAATATTTTGTAATTAACGATCTATCGTGCATTGAATAGAGACTTCTGCAGAAAACAAACCAAAGCTACCAGACCAAAAGAAGTGACCTTGCAGGAAAGGACAGCTCCCAAGTCTTGCTAAGTTTATGAAAGATTGGAACAAGAGAGTGGATGGAGTGCACGGAGGAAAACTGAGTGAACAAAAATAACTTTTATATGTATATATATCTGGAATTTATCTATGCTGGCTGTGAAACCTCATTAATTTCACCCTACTACTTATCAAGCTTTAAAAATAATTCAGTACTCCTGCAAAGAACTATTTAAATGCGTGGAAGGCACACTGATAAGACATTCAATCACTCGGCAGCTCCGCTCTCAGTGAGCAGGTTGGACAAGGTGGCCGATTAACTGCAACTCCTGAGTTTTAATTTGAAAACCAGTGATGGGAAGTTCGTAACATTGAAGTACCACTGCAAAAACCAAATCATAAGGCGAAGTCAAAGTACTGGATAGCTCTGGAAGCGGGCTGCTTGGCTGGGCATCACCACTATGTGCTTGATTTTAGAGGTCAGAATTAATAGCCATTTAAAAAAACAAAACTTGAACACAAGGAAGAAACACGGAGAAAGGAACAAGGGGGAAGAAAACAGAACAAGGGGGAAGAAAAATAGCGCAGCTGGACAGAGAGCATCCAGCACAGTGGCACGAAAGGCGAGCCATGCCTCAGTGGTTGCCAGGAATGTGCTCTGTGCTCCTCTGCCACCCAAGACAAAGGAAAAGCAGCCGGCACCATCCGAGGCTGTGAATTTTTCAGAGCACGGAGTTCCACACAGGGCTTAACGTCCAGGATGCAGGCAGGCCGCATGGGAAGAAAGCTGGCTGCAAGTTACTTGCAGGAGAGGATTAATACTTGCTCACCATGTCTAATCGCAAAATTAAAAGACCAGAGCAGCAAGGGAAGAGAGTTGGGCTTGAATTTTTTGTTGTTAAGCATATTGCTGCTCACTACAAAGAAATTTTTGTTCGCCTCCTGCACAGCACTTTCCTCTATACAAAGAAGTGCCACTGCAAAAATAGAGGGGAGCATTTCCATACATTAATTTTTTCCACTGCATGCGTTGGTCACTTCTCTGTCCTGTCTACAACATCTGCTCAGACTCAGGAAACTGCTGTGAAAACTGAGTGATGGATCATTTTCCTGGGGGAGACAGAGCTTAACTGCATGCAGACAAGACAAGATCGGGAGAATTAAGAATAAAGCAGCTCATGTCAATTTAAAAGGATTGTAACTAGTTTTCCAAGGGGGCAGAGGGGAACACATGTGCTGAAGCTGCCTCTCAAGCCTTGTCTTGAGGAAGAAAACTACCCGCTTCTAACAATGGTGTCAACTGTCACCAGAGCTATGTTGGTGTTACAGTGCATCACAGATGTAGTGGCACAGAAACTCTGCTCTGTGCTGCACCACAAATTCAAGCCCAACCTCTTCATGGAGGATAAAAGATAAACCCAGAAGCTGATGAGTCACTGAACTCCCTCTGGTTAAGGGCTCCCTCTCTCTGACACAGCAAAACGGGACATAGTCATGCGTCCTGGTGGGAATTAAAGCTCTCTGTGCTTCAGCAAGAAAGTGACAGTAAGAAAAATATAACAAAGAAGACAGGAGATCAGTATTAGTGGTCCTACAAGCACTCTCAGCTCAGCGAGACCCAAGTTAGGAACAATCCCTGAGAGACAGCAGGCTTTCTGCATTCAAATAGGTACACTAGCACTAGACAAAACACTCCACTATAAGAACAAGTTCACATCTTTTCTCAAAATGAGACTGTGGTTAGTATTTCCATATTACATATACACATCTCTTCAACACACATACGTAGATTACCTTAATTGTTATGTAGTTTTTTAATGACTTTGACATCTTTTCTTGACTTCCTTTAACGTGCAAATGCCCTAGAACAAAACAAATGCATCAGGGTAAGTGACTGTGCTTTTGAATGGGCACTGAGCAAGAGAAAACTCTGCACTGAGACGCTGGAGTGGCAGGAGGCAGCAGAGGCTGATGTGGATGTGTGCCAACCATCTCAATGCAAGGCACATGTTACTGTTCGTAACTGTTGCTAGCAGTCCTGCACACCTTCCCATCCTCAGCTTTGGATGGGTGAATTGTAAAACAGAAGAAAATAAAGAACCAGGGTATGAGTAGAGACATTAATAAAGGAATAACAAAGTCTCTATGAACTAAATTGATAATAGTTTAAAAATAATAACAACAACAACAAAAAAAAACAAGTAGAGGGATTCAGATGGAAAAGAACTTTGGCAGGCTTCCTGGTCAAACCCCTTTTCCTAGCTGGGGAACTTCAAAGCCAGATCAAGCTCATAACTGCCCAAATTCTGCTCAAAGAAAGGGATTCATTTTTCACCTGCCCACTGCAGCTTCTAGCAGAGGCTGGTGGTGTGATGTTTACAAAAGCCTGCTCCTCACCTCGGTCTGCTCCACACCGAACTTACCACCTACCAAATGGAAAGCATTTCTGTAGCCTTTGGGAGACCAAGGAAAAGCAGGACATGAGAAACACCTGGCTTCACCTCCTAGCTCTTTCTGACAATGCTCAAAATCAGTGGGAATTCTCCACAAGGAAGCCATCTCCAGTCCTACCCCGACCCCTTGGAGGTTTAATTTTGCACATTGCTCTGTCAAGGGTAGCAAAGGATCTGTAGGATCTGTCAAGGGTAGCAAGGGGATCTGCAGATCCAGAACCAGCTACAAGAAAAATGCACAATTCAAACAAAACCTCACTTCTGTCATGTTTGCCCCAACTATCAGGTGACAGCATTTTCATTACATAGTTAAATCTAGGGCCATAAGAAAAACATGCAGACTGCCAGAAATACCGGACACCTGCAGCTCTAATGACTCCAGTAAAATCAACTGACACTTTCTGTTAAGGGAAAAGGAATAGGAACAGCTTGGGTGTGATTTTTTTTTTCCTTTTCTAAAGCTGCCTAAATATTGACTGACTTAACTTTTGGCAGCCAAATTTCAAACAACTTGGCCATGATTTCCTAATAAAGTATCAGTAACATCTGAATTTGAAATAATACTCCTCTTCAAGAATCTCGGTGCTTAGAGAGAATGATTTCATTAAAGAATCACAAAATATAAGGATTTTCATAACTTTGGCTTGGCGCTCTTCCCAGAGTACAAGTAGTCTAAAAATAAAGTCCTTATAAGAAGATTTATCCCCGGTGCAGGGGATTTTCTTCCTCTAATGGGGATTGCTCCTCCAATTCTGAGCCTGCTAAAATTCTGAAGTCTGTTACCAGAATAAATTGTTTCTGAGGCTGATTCATTTGCCCTAAATAATTCATGCTATCATCCTCCAGCAATTTTTTTTTTGAATTAATGAACACAATCTGTCAGCTCCTAGAGAACGTCAGCATTCAAATTGCTCCTGCAATCAATGTTTTTGTTTTCTTTTTCGAGAAATCTTCAATCCCCTTTAGTGAGTTTCAAAGAATACTCCCCCTGTAGTTTTGACTCCAAGCTCAAAAACTCAGACTGACAGTTTTATTTAGCAGAAGGCTCCAGCTGGCAGCACCTCAGTACAAGTTCAGAGAAATCCCCAGCACGGCAGGAGTAAAGCACACCCTGGAGGATGCACTGGCCTCTGGACAATTTCTGTTGACTTCTAACAGCTTCTGCATTGGGAACTGAAACTAGAACTTAAAATTCATCCCGAACAGTACAAATAGATACATATTTACAAAAAATAAACCCGACAGAATAATTCCCAGAGTGTACCACAGGCCGTGCAACTCTTGCTCAGACAAGTAACTCAAAGACTTCGACAAGAGATGATCTTACACAAAGTACTGCTCAGCAAGAAGAGAAAACAGACTGAACTCGACTTCCTAATGCCTTCAGTACTTTGGAGACCATCCAGAACCACTACAACTACTGCCTGAGCAGACTCAACCGAAGTGTCTGACTCACTCAGTCCTTAGCATTAATTTTGTGTCTCTTACTCATCACTCAACATAATGCTAATGGAGTATTTAAAGGAAAAGAATGTATCTATAAAAGCTTCTCAGGATAATTCATACAATTACAGGTATGTGAATGACATGTTCCAAACTAGCACCAGAGGATCTGTTGGTTAGGTTTCCCCCACGTTTCAAACCATGCAAAACATCTCAACTGAGATGCATGTCTGCAGGATCACAGCTGTGCACTTGGTTGGCTCGTTGGTTCACGCAGCTTTGCATCCACTCTGTTCTCATCCTTCAGTAGTACCATGCCTTTTTCTTACCATGATTAAAAGTCTTTCACCATAATTACTATTTAACTCAGCAACTCTACTTAAAATTTCCTTTCAAGCCCGCCACAAGCAACTGGTGCTAAGAGAGACTGGAGAACTGAAGTGGTTTATTCCAGTTTCAAAGCTTTTAAAATACTACGATCAGTTACCTGTCTACCTGGTACCTTCATACACCTGCCTCCAGATACTGAAGGCTCTAAGACAGCAGGAATCTCTTATTTTTAGAAGAACATACAGAAAAGAGCAATTATTTCCACTCTCTTCCCGAAGGACTGCTGTAGTTAAAAAAAGAAAAGAAACTATCATAAATGTAATCATTTCGGAGGAACTCAAATGAAAGGGAATGAGATTCTAGAGGAAGAAATCATCTTTCTGCATTTTCCATTGGGAGTAAACACTGCACGTGGGTAATGCACACGCTGTTATTATTTGGAGATTGAACTGGATGATATTTCACTATAACCATTTTATAAATAATAAATTTATAAATAATATTCACTGTAACCATTTAAATATTTACTGTACAATTTCAGGATTCACTCTCATTTATGTTTCTTTACTTAGTGAGGGCAAAACTTGGCCACTCTACTACAGCATCTATTTGTAACGTCTCCCTCATGTTTCATGCCACAGAGATGGTAGACGTAAAAAAAAAAAAAAATAATAAAAAATAATCAAATTCCCTACAGTTCTACGTGCCTTGCAGGGGATGAATATTTCACTTACCAGAATGCAAAAAATAGTTCCCCCACTGCTCACACTGATGATACACCTCACACTGCGCTATTTCATTTTCATGATGAGGAAATGCAAGATCTATTCCACCGCTATGGATGTCCAGTTGCTTTCCAAACACTGCACTGTAACAATATTGTCAAGATCAGTAAGTAGAACATTACAAAAACCTTTAGTATTAAAAAAAAGAAGATAAATACATTATTGAATGACTGTAATTTCAAGAAAGAACTTTATGCAGATCTCAGATATCAAAATTGCAGCAGAACTACGTGTATGAACAGAACCATACCTGACCACCGTTAACTTTCCACAGTACAAATGATTGTTTTTTTCTCATTTAAATAAAGGAATGGCAAGCAGGACCATCTCCTTTCCCTGATCTGCTGCAGTATCAAGACAGCTGCCTTCATCTGCAGGCAGAACAACTTCAGTGATGATTGCTGTTTCAGATTTGGTATTACTGTTCTTTTATTTTGTACCTGTCAGGCCACCCACAGCAGGGTGCCCAGGGCCATGGCCAGGCAGCTGTTGGAGATCCCCAAGGAGGAGAGCCCACAGCCTGTGGGCAGCCTGTGCCACTGCTCCATTACACAAACAGCACAGGAGTGCTCCTGGTGTTCAGAGGGAGCCTCTGCATTCCAGTTTGTGCCCGTGGCCTGCTGTCCTGGTGCTTGGCCCCATTGAAAGGAACCTGGTTGTGTCCTCTGTGTACTGTTCTTTCAGGGATTTACAGACATAAATCTGTATAGACTGATACATTTATAAACCACCTCAGTTGTGGTAAAAGAAGAGAAGAAAATCAGAAGAGGAAGACAGTGTCTCTGTGGTCGTTATCAAAGCCCATGCCCCTCCGTTTCTTTCTGCCTGCTCAAAAATCAGATTAAGCACAGAGCTCCAGAGACCTCAGCTTGCCTGTGGAGGCACAGTGCACCTCACTGTAAGTGAAGCTCCAAAAAGGAGCCCAGATCAAAGTCAGGTCAGATGGTTCCCTTCTGCAGAACCGCACCAGTGACCAATGCTCCTCTTTCACCTTCCCACACCTATACTTCAAAGATACTCCAAAATTAACTCACCTTACTTCAAGTGCTTGGAGATTTTTGGCAGAACAGACAAGTAGTTACTGCTTAAAAAGGGTACCTGACAGCTGACTATGACAGCAAAACACTTTATGTAACCTAGACAATGAAGTTTCCCATTTTTCACAGCCCCAGATTGCTACACTTACGCTCTCTGCATGACTCAGCACCTATTTACGTGGCAAGAGCCTCATACAGGCACAGTGAAGTAAGCTTTTACTGGAATAGACAGATACTTTAAGTAGCATCACGGTCACAGATACGCAATTTTGTAGAGGGCTGTTATTTCTTATCTGGAGTACATTTCAAACGCAGCATGCTTTTGTACACTTCAGTTGCTTCAAGAACTGTTCCGTAGTGCTGAAATTGTTTAGAGACAAGATCTCTTTTTCTAAACATTTTTCACGATCAGGCAGCAATTTCTAACAACACTAGGTACACGAGAACAGCCTGTGGAAGAGAAACCTAAAGCTGTTCCACCTGCTTTCAGCTTAGGTTCCAAACACTCAAGAGAAACCAGCTCATGTCTCAATAATTTCTTATTAGTCTCAAGCCTTCTTTGGAAGCTAATGAAAACTAAGTACCATCATCAATCTTTCAGGATGAACAGAGTTAAAGACTCTTTTTCCGGCACAAATTAATAGGTCATAAATTAATACTGCACAGAACAAAGTACTGCTATTCTGTAGAGTAAATAAAACAAAATTCCAAACTAAGAGCAAATTAATTTAAATCAGCACTGAACAAACTGCTACCATGCACAATTTGCATCGTGTTCACAGAATGCATTGCCACAGAGAACACAGAATGTGTAAGCCTGCAGCTGACTTTTAAAGAAAGCCCTGGAATGATAGATCACTAGCACACACATCCACAGCTGCTGCTAAGACAAGGCCAGCAAAATCTTTTATGTTCAATGGAGCTAGAATGGAATTCCATGCCCTGTCCTGATGCAGCACCACAGACCTGACAGGTTCACTGGGGATTGTACAAAGTGGAAGACAGATGAAAGATGTACCATAACTTTTGTGAAAACAGTTACTCAGTTCAAGTTAAAGACTCCCTAATGAACCATGTGATCCCACACGGCTTATTTTAAATGCCCACTTCTCTCTCAGAGGAGAGAAAGTGACAAAATAAAACCAGACACTACTCTATTAAAGTGGAGGAGGAGAATTTGTGCCACACAAACACCTCCAAACTGCAGGAAACATATTGAAACTGGTTCTATTCACTGATGAGAAGAAAAAAGCAGCACTGGTGCTACCATTGTACTGTGGTTGAAAACAAGAAACAGCAACAGATTTAAAATACACGAAATCTGACCTCGATATTGTGGAGCATTCAATGTGCCACCCAGGTCTTCCCTTTCCCCAGGGAGAACTCCATGATAACTCCTGAGGTTTGGCAGCTTTCCACAGGGCAAAATCTCTACTATACTGCTTGTCAGTATCAACTGCCACGGAAAAGAGAGTTGTTAACAGGATACCTCAGAAAGAAAAAGTGGACAAACAAATGAAATGCCAGCTTAGTGAACTACTCAGATTTTATTCTTCGTGCCCAAATTTTCCCTGCTAGATCACTAACAAAATCACTGTGCACGACAGGGTCTATTCACACCCCTTTAGCATTCCAGTGATAACACATTTTTGGAGCTCAATTGGATGGTCACTTTTCTTGATCCATTCTAATTGTACTTTATTGATATTACATGGGGTCAGTTTTAATCCAGAATGTCATGCAATATTAAGTAAAGCACTTTACAAAAATCCATTACAGCTGCTTCATCATTCAAAATTGATATGAAATAAAGGATAGAAACACAACCCAAGTTTTATCTCCTGAATCTTCACCTTGTCTCTTTCACCATTTTGCCAAGCCCTGGCTGACCTGCGCCTGCTAACTCCATGTCTCTCTTGACTTTGAGTATATCACCACAAAAAAAAAAAAAAAAAATCACTCTATCTTCTCAGTTATGAACTCAATAGCAGTCACAGAATCTTCACATTACAGTAAATTTAGTAGTAAGTGAACTGAAAGGAAACAAAGTCAAATATGAGTGGTTGAGGCTTGGGGGCACCTCTGGAGAATGTCTTGTCCAACCACCTGCTCAGTGCAGGAGGTTCGGGGCCACATCCTGGGGAACTGTGAGCATCTCCAAAGGGAGAGACTCCACAACCTTGTGGTTCGTTAGCATCTTCTGCCCGGAGACATTCTTGTTTAGTACTGTGTGCAGAAACCCTGTGAAGGGAGCAGGTTTAACAGTGCTATGAAACACAGCACAACCCTAGCCATACTCAGTGGGGACTCCTATGCTACTAGGTGCCTATGGCTAGTCAGGGAGATGGTTTCAGCCTGTCAGGAACTGCCTCTAAAGCATGTTCCCTTTGTGGGCTTTAATGATACAACTCCAGAGCAGAGCTGTAAAAAAGCTTCTGGCTGTGACCCACCTGAATATCACCTCCTGTGCATTTTCAGGAATTGTAAACAGAACACTTTCAATGAAGACATGATGAACTTCAGCACGCAAAGTATGCAGGAGATCTGTTTTAAACTCTCCTATGTGGGGACTTGATCAGAGCCAATTTACAGAAACTACAGAGAGGATCAACAGTCCTGCTCAGCAAAACTGCAGCAAAAATAGTATACAGCTAAGGGCACAGGCATATGTTACCACAGCCCACCAAGAGGGCTCAGACAGCCACTCTTCTTGACAGCACTCTGGTGGTACGTAATGACAGATGTAAATGTATCTGACGAGAGCACCCCAGTAGGTTGCTCCTACTATAACAAGGCAGGTAATGGTTTCCTGCACTTTCCTTTGCCAACCTCACTGCTGCCCAGCACACAGGCTGAGAGCAACACCTCCCTACTAAGTCTGTATGTACTGCTCCAATTTAAATAAAATTAAGAATCATAATTGTTCTAAGGTACTGGAACAAAAGTGGAGAGAAAAACAAGCATAAAAAGGCACCACTTACACTGGCAACAGTGACTGCCTCAATAAGTAACTACTAAATAACGATGTCCTAATTAACTAAAAAAGCTGTCTACACATAAGAAGTTAGAAAACTGCTTCAGAATATTGAATGAAGGTTTGTATATCAATACATCATGAGTTCAGACAAAGCATTAACACAAACAAATTGTCACCAGGAACTTACCTGCTTCATCTTGTGTATCAGAAGAAACAGTAGTTAATACTCCATATCTTTCTCCCCAAGACTTAACATCAAAATAAACATTGCCTAATAGAAAAGAAATATTTAGCTTCACAGTAAAGATGGGGAACATTCACTCTGTTGATACAGTGGAGACAACATTTCCCTGAAACCAAAATAAAGTGCCCTTGGACTTCGGTTTGAAATTCGGAAATGCTGCAGCAGTAGCAGTCCACGTTTCCCCTTTCTAGCTTTTCAGCAACCTAATTTACTCATCTTGCAATGAAGATAAAAGCTGTTTTCTGGAGATCTCCCTGGGTTCTTCCCAGGACAAACGATCCATCCCATGACTGAAACGTTCCAGCTACAACACGCTTACACTCTTCTACAAGCATCAGCTCTACTAAAGATTTCCCACACACTCTTTGCAGGTACATCTTTTACAGTACATATGAGATATGTCCAACTTCTGCTGAGAGTTAACAGCTCCCCCCCACTCCCTCACAAAACCTAGGCCAGGAATTCCTCACAGGAGCCGAGACAGCAGCTTACTGCAATAAACAATTACGTTCAATATTGAATTACTTATTTAGATATTGGCTCTAGAGTTGCTCTGCACAATTGTATCATAACAAGCAAGCTTCTCACACCACGATAATCAACATAAGGAAAACCTGGTACAGCATCTCTCACGTGACCCCAAGACAGGATCCCTTTGAGTGAGCACTCATTTCCCATGCCTGCCGTAACAAGGAGTTGTCCTACTGCAAATCTTACCTTGTGAAGTTGCATAAGCCTGTCCATTAGCAATAATTGTTTTTATGAAGGAAATTATCTGAGGAATGTTTTCAGTCACTCTCATGTAGACTGTTGGAGGAAGGACCTTAAATAAAGAAATTGTAACAGTTCATTAGCCCACACATAATGCACTGCTGAAAAGCCACTCCAAATTAAGAAACAGACTTTAAGGAACATCTTCCCCAAGTTTTATCTTTGCAAAAA
Organism: Odontophorus gujanensis; assembly: GCA_013399175.1. Taxonomy (NCBI): domain Eukaryota; kingdom Metazoa; phylum Chordata; class Aves; order Galliformes; family Odontophoridae; genus Odontophorus; species Odontophorus gujanensis. The sequence goes on from VXAB01012084.1 coordinate 602,451, forward strand.
AATAAAATAAAAAAGAAAATATCATAAGGTCGCAAGCAATATTTAAGATGCAGATAACACTAAAATGAAAGTAAGGGAGAGACAGATATAATGAATAAATAAATCTACAAGTTTTCACCAGTGGCTTACTCCCTGCTTCTGGAAAAGAAGTAATGCCATCTGCAATCACAGAAAGAATATTAGATGTTTCCTGTGCTTTAGGGTAGGATATTTCTGCATGATAATAAACACATATTATCTATGAATCAAGACCTTACTGCAGGGGGCAGAAAGCCTGCTTTACAATAAAAATGTAACTTGCTCATTCCCCCTCTCTGAATAGCCAAGGTTTGCTTCCTTTCCCACTCTTCACACAAACAATGTGCAACATAAAGCCTTTGTTTTCCCAGAAGAATGAAGAAGTAAACCACTACCCAGTTACTTCATAAGACAAGCAACCGATCATGTTTCGTTGTTTTTTCTCCCCCCCAGATCAAACTGTCAAATTCAGATTCCTGATCAAAATAACTGCTTGGAAAGACTTGAAAATGCAGAAGCTCAAGTATCTGTACCTTTAAGGATGCCATATCTTGTTTAAAGTCTTCTTCATAAATACGAGCAAGAGCTACTGGCGATATATTCATCTGAAAAAAAGCTTAGTAAATCAAAGTAGTAACATAAAATACCACAATCTTTTATCAGACAGTTAACAGCTAATTGGAGGACTTACAGAGCCCCCAAGGTAAAGAGGCAGAGAGGCTTATTAATCTAACTAACATTCATGAGGAGGCAATGCCAGCTATTTATAACTTAAGAGCAATATTTCATTTAGACTTCTGAATTGCCAAAATAATAAAAAATATCTTTTAAGAGAAAGCATCCAAATATTAAAATAATGAATTATTTCCCTCCCTCTTTACTTTCCTCTTGAGAGGGCCATCTTCCATTTCTAGTGACAAGATATACTACAGCACACAGATACAAAACACGTTCTGCCTATAGGCAAGGGACACCAATACCACCTGTGTGTCAGAAAGGCAGACCAAGACTTGCAAGATGAAATGGTATTAATTTGCAGTGATGAAAAAAATAAGATATTTCAGCTGATCATTACCCATAAACTTCAATAAAATCAGAAATATTAACTGAGAGTCAGTTCTATATATTGCCAAGTGCAGTACTTCTCAAACATCTCCACATTTCTCACTCATGGACTGACTGACAGAAACAGGAGTACTCACAGAAATGCAGTCCAAAATGAAAGAGACAATTTAAACATGACAAGGTACTTGTCTCAAACATTCAGAATAGGCCAGGACTTGAAAGACACACGATGGCAAATCTTGTCCCAGCAAGCAAAAGCGTGATATGATGTGATGTATGCTCTAGTGGGACACCACCTGGAGTAATGCATCCAGCTCTGGAACCCCCAACACAAGAAGGACATGGAGCTGTTGGAGCAGGTTCAGAGGAGGGCAACAGAGATGATTAAAGGGCTGGAGCACCTCCCCTGTGGGAACAGACTGAGAGAGATGGGATTCTTCAGCCTGGAGAAGGCCCCAGGGGACCTTCCAGTACCTGAAGGGGATCTACAGGAAAGCTGGGTATGGAATTTTTACATGGGCAGTAGCAACAGGACAAGGGGAAATGGATTTAAACTTGAAGAGGGTAGATTTAGACCACGTATTAGGAAGAAATTCTTTCCTGTGAGGGTGGTGAGACACTGGGACAGCGAAGTTGTGGATGTCCCCTCCCCGGAATCATTCAAGGCCAGGCTGGATGGGGCTTTGAGCCACCTGGTGTAGTGGGAGGTGTCCCTGCCTAGAGCAGGGGGTTGGAACTAGGTGATCTTAAGGGTCCCTTCCAACCCAAACCATTCTATGATTCTATATGTGTGTCTCAAATCCCAGCTTTTATATCTTCTCTGAGGAAAATCTACTGAGGAAGAGCCAGCAAACTGCCACTCTCTCGAATTTGCACACCATCAAATCACTAACACAATAAATCCAATTTTTTACTTGAGGATCTTTAAGGGGTGGGTACCTCTATTCGAACAAGCTGGTCTAGGTGGGAGTTCTGCTAAAAGACAGATGAGATGCTCATCCAGCAATGGGAGGAGGAAGATGCTCAGCACTGAGGCAAAGCCATGTTTCTGCTTGCAGACCAGACAGAGGGCTCTCCTGCAATGTGGAGCATCTGAACAGGCAACTCAGATACTTCTTTGAACAACAAAAAGACACCCACTGGAAGATAAGGAAATTCCTCCCATCCAGATGGGCATCCAATTCATCTGTTCCTCAAAGGACCACAGGGGGAACGGAGCACCCTCCTCACAGAGCAGATGCCCAACTTTCAGATTCTGTCTAGATGAGTCCCACTAGAGGATGGACAACAAAGTCAGATATGTTGATCCTGGTGTTATAGTGTTTCAGGTACAGAGGTCCCCAGGAAAATGTACACAGCAGGGCAAGCACTTCAAAAAGACAAAATATGCCACGCAGAAGATTTCTTCATAGAGCTGTAGAATGGAGTAACTGAACACATTCCCTTTGAAATAAAATCCCCATAATGTTCTGACAACAAAGAAAAAACGTAAAATACATGCATGCAGATTTAAAATAGTTGGGACCTTCTGCTGTTGTCACAAAGTACCGACCTTAAAAATAAAACTTGCAAGTAAAGTTTCTAAGGGAACAAATATATTTCTAAAAGAGAGCAGTGCTACAATAGTAATAACTTATGTAAAGATTAAATAAAAATTGTACTTGTGAAATTATCTTGCTCAAGCATAAGGCTTGCAACTGTAATTGCAGTTCACTGCATTCACAATTCAGATTTCAAAAACCAATACAACATTTGTTTAAAAGAAGTTTATCAAGCAGAATACATTTGTGGCATTTTAGGGTCCAAAAAACATTAAAAAAAGAAATTGGAATAGTCATTCACAAGCTCAGCTGTTACAGAAGGTCTGATTAAAAACCAACAACGGACTACTTAGAGCCATAAAATCTTTAATTAGGTCAATAACTCTGAGAGTTCAGGGAGAAGTTGGACTGTGTAGATTTATTTTTTTAATTTACACAACTCCTGTATTGATCCTGCCACCAGGCCCCAGTCTTGTCAAGACTTACCCATACATTGCATCAGCATTTAAGTAGGTCATGAACTCAGACAAGATTGAGGACACTTCTCGAGGTGCCCACTTCGCAGCTAGATGGTGCTTGGCACCTTTCAGGAATTGCCTCCAACCTTGTGTATCATCATTTATATATGGTCTTTAACAGTGACACAGAAAACAGACAGAACTGCTGGCTGAAAGTTTCAGGTTGTTTCAATTCTGGTAAAGGGGCATCATGGTTTTTTATTTTCCGCTGCCTTCCAGAGGCTGTGAGGACAACTGCCACAGGTGCAGCTAGGGGGCTAGAAATCTCCCAATTTCTTTTCTAAATAAAAAGAATAGTACTAAAACAACAACCAAACGTAGGACACTTCCCTATGTAACTAGCAGTAGGACATACCAAATGTTTGTGTCAAAACACCCACCTCATTGGCTCTTTTTATGATCTTGTCATCTATGTCTGTAATCCCCATCACCATGATAACTTCAGTTGCAAAAAAACGAGTCAGTATCCTTCGGATTATGTCAAACCTAACATAGGAGCTGAAAAAGAGAAAAATGAGCTTTTAGAGACGCAGTATATATGAATACAACTTCAATAAAAATGACTGAGAGCACTAACAGCTGCACAAATACTCCAAACACCCAAATACTTGCCAAAGAAGGTCTCAGGTACATGAAATGCTTTTCCAAAATTAGTTCCAATCTGCACAGAAGTCAAGTAAATTTCAGTTGAACTGCTCTACCCTCTTCTGGCATTAGTGACACATTACAGCAAATTCTATTTTCTTGCATCTCTTTATGAAAACAGTGGGGTGTGTTTGAAACCACCTCTGTTCTTCTCCAAAGAACACAACATGACAAAGGTACATATATAAGCCGGTCTTAAAATGAATACCACCCCCGACTATATACACCAGCAGGTTTTTTCAAAGCCCACAGCACCGAATAACACGGAGAAACAAACCAGCTCACTCTAACATTGCTCACAGCTGAGTACTAGCTACAGATACATTTCATTAACACAGCGTTACAGATCTTTTCTGACAGCAAAGAAGAGTTGCTCTGGAGGGTAATTTTGTTTTATTCAGACTAAAGAATAAATTTTCAGTATTAACCAGGCTGTACATGACAAAACTGAAGACCCACACACAAGCGGTGCCTTCTGCTGTCTCGGGTTCTGCAATCTGAATTCTCAAAACATGCTTCAACTGAGTGAAGTCCAGTTTCTGGTAGAAAAGTTTCTCAGTCCATCCTGCAAGACTTGAGGCAACCTCAGCCTCCACCCGCTTTGAAGTGCACTCATGTTTCTGCACCTGCAGGATGGAGTAAAGGAAACCTCAAGACCTACAGCTCTCCATGGTACCCAGTGCCCTGGCAGGGCTGTACCCCCTGTGTCTGTCAAAGCAAACACACGTAAGAAAACACCATCAGTGGATCTGCGTCCTTCTCCTCAGCTGCAGAGATTAGATAGCATTAAGAGACACGGAGCTGTGGGAGTGGGTCCAGAGGTGGGCCAAAAAAGATTATCAGAGGGCTGCAGCACCTTTCCTATGAAGAGAGGGTGAGGAAGCTGGAGTTGTTCAGCCTGGAGAAGAGAGGACTCCAGGGAGACTTCACTGCAGCCTTCCAGGAAAGGCCTACAGGAAAAATGGGGGGGGGACAATTGGGGAGCGTAGTGATAGGACAAGGCGTAGTGGTTTTAAACTAACAGAGAGCAGGTTTAGATTAAATAAGGAAGAAACCCTCCATGATTTGGGTTATGAGGCACCAAAGCAGGGTACACAGAGAAGCTGTGAATGCCCCATCCCCAGAGGTGTTCAAGAGCTACAGTTGGATGGGGAGGCGTCCTTGCTCATGGCAGGGGGTTAGATGTGGATGGCCTTTGAGGTCCCCTCCAACCCAAGCCATTCTGTAACAATTTCAGCACATGCAGTATCTTAATGAAGAAAAATACATTTCTGATGTCATCTGCACTGTGCCCATATTAGAAAAAGGCCTTTTGGAACGTGACACGTGCTACCAGGGAGACAGCTGGTATTAATGAATACCAGCTCACTGGGAGCCATATTCAACCCAAATCATGACACTATTCCAGAAGAATATTAGATTATTCTTTGGACCCCTTTCAAAGGGACAGTAGCAGCATCAAAAAGCTTTAAATCAGATTTAACAGTTCTGAAGATTTAATTCCCAGAGCATATACAATTTCTGGGCTTTTCTCTCTCCTCTGATCTTCTAACTTAATCGATGGAAAAAGCACTGCAACAGCCCAAGTAAATCTCAGAAAGCAGGCTCCTTACAACTTCAGCATCCAACTGCAAAGAAGAAAGCATTCCAAATGAAGCAGCTGCTCTAGCAGCCCAGAAAGTTAACTATACCACCGGCATCAAAAGAAGCATAGTCAAGCAGGTCAAGGGAGGTGATCCTGCTCCCTGATCAACTGGACTAGATAACCCTAAAAGTCCCTTCAACTCAATATGATTTTTTTGGGGTGCACACTGGGAAGAACAGCATAAAGGATTTATCATACAATCATACAATGGCATGGGTTGGAAGGGATAGAACTCAAGGATTATCGAGTTCCAACCCTCTTCCACAGGCAGGGCTGCCAGCCACTTCATCCAGTACTAGATCAGATGGCCCCTCATCCAACCTGGTCTTAAACACCACCAGGCATGGGGTACCCACAATCTCTCTGGGCAACCTGTTCCAGCACCTCACCACTCTCTCAGCAAAGAACTTCCTCCTGACATCCAATCTAAATCTTCCTTTCTTTTGTTTAAAACCCATTCCCCGTTGTCCTATCACTATCTACGTGTGTAAAAAGTTGATCTCCCCCATTTATAAACCCCCTTTAAATATTACAAAATCACAATGAGGTCTACTCTCAGCCTTCTCTTTTCCAGGATGAACAAGTCCAGTTCCTTCAGCCTGTCTTCATAGGACAAGTGCTCCAGCCCTTGAATCATTCTCATAGCTGTCCTCTGGACCCTCTCAAAAATCTCTACAGCTTTCCAGTGTTGGGGGCCCCAGACTTGAAGTATTCCAGCTGAGGCCTTGCAAGGACAGAATAGAGGGGTCAATCACCTCCCTCATCTGGCTGGCCACCCCTCTCTTCCGATGCAACCCAGGATACCATTGGCCCTCCAGGTTGCAAATGCACACTGCTGGCTCACATTCAGTTTTTCCATCAACCACAACCTTTAAGTTCTTCTTAGCAGGGCTACTCTCAAAGAGTTCTTCTTCCAGCTCATTCACATATCTGGGATTACCTCACCTCAAGTGCAAAGTCTTGCACTTTGCTTTATTGAACCTCATTAGGTTTACAAAGGCTCACCTTTCGAGTTCATCAAGTTCCTTCTGGATGGCATTCATTCCTTCTGCTGCATCAATCACACCACTCAGCTTGGTGTCATCAGCACACTTGCTGAGGGTGTGCTTGATCCCATCATCCACATCACAGATGAAGATATTAGAGAGTACCCAACCCAAGATGGACCCCTGGGGGACACTGCTTGCTACCGGCTTTGACCTAGACACAGAGCCACTGACCACAACCCTCTGGCTGTGACCTTCCAACTAATTATTTTTCCATCAAGTAGTCCACTCAAGTAGCCCACTCTTCGGATCAATTTCTCTTCAATTTAGAGATAAGAATGTGAGGGGAGACCTTGTTGAAGGCCTTGCAGAAGTCCAGGTAGATGACAACAGTTGCCTTCTTGTTTGTTGATGAGTTGAGTTTGTTTGCTGATGCCATCACTCCATTAATTTAGGCTTTTTCTTATTGCAGACAAGAACCAGGGTCCTAATCAGGCTGTAGTGCACATCAGCAAAACCCAGGCCAATCTCAGCACTAGGGAAAAAAGATGCTGTTTCCTGCAGGGTTGGTGGGGGTTTTTTGGCTTTTCTTTTTTTTTCCTTTTATAATGAATTTATCTTGAAATTATGTATGCTGTCTCCAAGCGCACGGAGCACCTGCTTTTAAGTCTGGAAGCACAACATGCTAGAGAAAGTTGGATCATTCAGAGAAATAAGACATCTTAGTCGGGAAGAAAAATAGTAACGCAATGGTTTTTTCAGATTTTTCTTAAGGTACTCTAGCTGACTTCCATTATTCATGACCTGCTGCATTTGTTATGCTTACCACAAGCCAAATATCAGAAGGATGGAAAAACAGAATTCTTGTGCTAAGATCAAAATTGCAAAGGTGCAGCACAGTGAGGGACTTCTACAGGAAGGACATCATAGCAAGTCCCATGGCTCCAATTAACTTCACGTTTGTTCCCAGTGTGCTTTCCTGGCCTGCAGACTCCCAGCAGGAGCACACCTCTCAGCAGTGCCAACCACACCTATATTCTCATAGCTCTACAGGTGGGCTTAGCAACTAGAAAAAATTAAAAAATATAATACAGAATCATAGAATATTCAGAGTTGTAAGGAACCAACAAGAACCATCGAGTCCAACCCCTGGCTTCACACAGAACCACCCAATAATCAAACCACATCTGCGAGTGCTGTCCAAATGCCCCTTGAACTCTGGCAGCTCAGAGTTGTGCCCAGCTCACTGTGCAGCCCGTTCCGTGCCCACCGCGCTGTGGTGCAGCACTGTCCCTAACCCCCAGCTGCCCCTCCCCTGACAGCTCCATGCCGTTCCCTCGGGCCCTGTCGCTGTCACACAGAGCAGCGCTGCCCCTCTGATAATAACAATAGCAGTAATAATAATAGTAGGAATAATAACGTATGTTCTGCCATCCAGAACAATGCAGCTGAGCAACAAAAGGCCAAAACTGACATATGCACGGCCACAGACACTGGAAGGAGCAGTTAATGTCTCTCTCGTGGAAGTGTTCACCCGATCAAAACGGAGAGGATGATCTTCAGTGCAAGCATATTACTCCACTACAGGAAACACGTGAAGGTGCAGCATGGTAACAGTGTTACTTATCTACACCACACACTGCTCTGGGTGTGACCTCCAGCCCCAGCTGTTCGTCCACACAACGCTAAGTGAAGCTTGGAAGCATTAGCTTGAATACGAGATAAAAAAAGGCGGGTACCAGCACACAGCCGCTTCGCGGCCCTCCGGGGCACCCTCCCCCCCGCACTCACCAGGCGTGCCCGAGGTGTGCGTGGTCGTATACGGTGGGCCCGCAGCTGTACCTGCCGAGAGAGCACACACGGCGCCCGTCACCCCGCGCCGGGCCGAGGGCGGCACCCCGCTGCCCCCGGGCGCCCCGTTACCAGGTGGCCACGCCGTCCTTGGCCAGCACCAGCGGCTCTTTGCTGCGGCTCCGGCTGTTGTACACCAGCACGCCGCAGGCCCGGCCCTCCGGCGGCACCCACTTCCTCGGCCGCACCGCACCGCTCCGCCACCGCCGCGCAGCACCGCACCCGGCCCGGCCCCGCCGGATCGCAGCCGCCGCCGCTCCGCGCAGCATGGCCGCGGCCTCCGGCCCCGCCTCTCCGCGGGGAGGGGGCGAGAGCAGCCGGCAACAGCAAGCCGCGACAGCCGAGCCGCCTGTGCCGGGAGACAGCCGGCGAGCGGGGTAGCTACAGCCGCAGCGCAGGAAGAGGAGGGGCCCGCGGCGCCGCGCCTGCCGGGGCGGTCCCGCTGCGCTTCGGTCGGAGCGCCGAGGGGAAGCGGGGGGGGCTGCGCTACGCTGATCCGATCCTGAAACGCTGAACTGCGGAACCGGAGTGAATAAAAGTTCAGTGGAACACGAGCGCGGATGCCAGAAGTCTTTTCAAGCTACTGTTGGTTTCCAAAAGTAACTGCGCAGGTAGCGGGGAAACTCCGCGAGTGCGCGTGCAGTTTGCCCCGCCGCTCTGCAGCCCCTGAGCGCTTCGGCGGCTGCCGCTTTCAGGAGGAATCTTCAGGAGCCCATTATTTCAGTTTCCATAGTGAGCGGGTTTAGATGTCAGCACCGTTCAGCGCTCGTCTTGTTGGGAGCCGTCATTAACTGCGTTGTCTTCTTTGTTCTGTACAGTGCCGAGCACTCTGAGAGAGCCCAAATCAATACTGAATTACACTGCGTGTTTCTCCGGCCGTCGTTCCAAGTTTAGCTGCCATGGGTGAAAGCTGCCGACGCAGGAGATTTTCCTGTCCCCGATGGTTTCAGGGGGCCCAGTGCTTCTAACGTCCTGACCAGATTGAATGGAGCATTTCAGCTAGAAGCACTGAGGCACTTAGAGGTTACAAAGTCAGCACCGACCCTAATGGATTAGAATAACAGATGATGCAGCTGATAAAAGCTGACAGCCGGCACAGCCTATGGCTGTGAGCACACCTCGACTTACAGCATCTGTAACCACCTCCCTTCCCCATAGCCTTACTGCTGCCTTAGGACGCACGGAATGAGACCACCCTCCTCTACCAGAGAGCCAGGACAGCAGCTAAGCATTTTCTGCCTCCTCAGGAGACACATCTCCTCCACCAGGGCGTGAGGAGAAAGGTGGCCCAGTGCACAGGCAGTGCCTATTGGACTCAACTAAGGCAGAAGTCCTTACACAACATATCCCCAGTATCTGCATTTATGGACCACAGTTGAAGGTTTGGGATTTTACTCCATTTATATTAAGAGTTTGGAATGTTATGCTGATGAACCAGGGACGTAATTATGGGAATATTTATGCTACATGAGCTATATATTACGTACACAAAATGCATTCCATGGGAGCTGTATGAGTTTGATCTGGTTACACGTTCCTTTGATTCTCATTGCAGAGTACAGATTTTTAAGCAAGGTTGTGGCTCCAATAAACCTCTGAAAAACTTAAAATTGGGTTTCTAAATAGGAAAAGCTTTTGTATAATCAGAGCAGAGGGCCTTGGGAGCAGGAGGAGCGTTAGGTATGTCATCTTCCTGTGAAGCACAGGAAATAGGAAGAAAACAAAAGGCCACAGCTCCCTTCCTTCTCTGACACATGGCAGTCATTCCCCATACTGATGAGTGCTCTGCCAGAGTAAGGAGCAGGCCCCTAGCAAAGGAGAACTGAAACCACTCAGAATCTCCCATCTCATCTTCCTGCTGCAGTTCAGAGGAAAAAGGCCAATGCACAACATAGAGAAGGAACTGTGAAAAGAGATACCAAGCACACTCGCAGATGAACTCAGCCCTATCCTTGCTGCGGTACTGGTGCTTTTTCTGTCACTCTTCAGGCCCGCACCAAATAGCAAATGGAGGAAGACTGAACAAATAGTGCTCCTACAGCAGGTGACAGTTCTCCATCCTCCACACATCTACACCCATCTGGTTTCAAGCAAGCCACTGAAGCCTGGCAAGCCACAGCTATGCTCTGGAAGTTGCACCTCCCTGTAAGGAGGAATAAAATTTCTCGTTCAGCAAATTAGCAGGTATGTTTATGAACTGATTCCTTATTAGCATGGCAAAAGTGTATAGCCAGTGGTGGTGACTGTGTTGAAAAACAGTGATTTGTAGCTGAGAATTTGCTCTATCAAGCAGTGTTATTGTGCTCCTCACATCCGTTGTAGTTTCCATGGAAATAAATATGAGACATTACTTTCAGAGCTACCTATGTATAATTACTCCTGTGTGTCTAGCATGGCTGTGCCCTTTCTTGTTAGAATGTCCCTCCTTGGGACTCACCTAATTCTTGTTACGATGTCTGACTTGTACCACATCACTACCAGGGGTCCGTTAGCCACCTGTAATTGCTGACAGCAGCTCAGCTTCTTCAAGGCGAGAGTGAAGGAAGGTGGAGGCAGCGACTGAGCTGCGCTGCTCGCGGGCTGCTGCTGCCACTGCACAGCTCTCAGTGTAACTCAGAACGCGCGGGCCCGGAGCGCCAGCTTGGAGCGCTGCCTGCATGCTGTAGTACTCACAGTAACTTACGTAAGAGCTCAGGCGAGCAGCGTCTGCTTCAGCAAGCACAGCAATTCACAGAAACAGAACACCAGGGGGAAGGACTGACAGCTCAAACGTCTCCAGGAAACAAGCTGCCGCCCTGTGAAATAACAGCACCGTAATGCGCTTGATTCGGGAGGGATCTTAAAGACCAGCGACGTCCAACCTCCGCCGGGCTCCGCTGCTCAGCAACACCTCACAACTGCAATCCGAGGGCACGGTACCGGCAGCGGCCGCACACCGTCTCCCGCGGATCCGCCAGCCGCCTCGGGCCGGGGACGGCGGCCCAGACAGCGTCTCCCTCCCGGTCCTTCCTGCCAGCTCGCTAGAGCCGAAGACAACCCAGACGCGGCCACCCTACAGAGGAGCGGAGCGTTGCCGCCCGTCGCTGCTGCTTCCCGCGCTGCGCCTGCCGGGAAACATAGTTCCGCTCTCCCCCGTGAGCGCGCGGCTCCATTTTCTGCTCGCGCGGCGGGCGCCGCGCATGCGCGCTCCTCCCATTCCCTCCTCCCCCCCCCCTCCGCGCGCGTTCCCGCCCCTCCGGCATCCCGGGCGGTGCTGTCACCGCCGCGCCCTCCCCTCCTTCCCGCCCGGCGCCGATTGGCCGAGAGGCCGCGGGGCGGGCCACGAGGGAGCACGCGATTGGCCGGCACGGCTGCCAACGGCCTCGGGGACGATCGATGCGCCCGCCCGCTGAGAGGCGGGAGGCCGCACCGCCCTCCGCGCCCCGCG
>VXAB01012085.1:183-31204 GCA_013399175.1 Odontophorus gujanensis
GGGGAGGAGGGAGCGGGGGGGAGGAGGAGGAGGAGAAGGAGGAGGGGAAGGAGCGCGGGGCAGCGGCGAGCGCCCGGGTGACGGAGGGGACGGGCGGGGCCGGGGCACAGAGCACGCCGAGGAGCGGAGCGCGCCGACTGTCACGGCAACGGGGACTCCCTCGGCCCCAGCGCCGCTGAGCAGAGTTACCGTCCAATATGGCGGACACAAGGGGAAAGTGATCCCCCCCTTACGTCGGGGGGCTCCCCCTCGCGCTGACGGGAACCCGCCCCGCGGGGCGCGCCGGGAAGCGTAGTTCTTTCGCTCCCCGCCGGCGCGCTGCGAGCGGGGCGGAGGACTACGACTCCCGGCGTACCCCGCGGGACCCCGCCGGGCGCGGCCGATGACGTCACCCGCCGCCGCGAGGCCGCCTGGGAGCGGTAGTCCCGCCCGCCGCCGTTAGCCCCGCCGGCCGACGTCGCCACCCCGGTCAAGGGACTACACCGCCGCCCAGCAGCCAGCGAGAACCACGTGACGCGCGCCCCCGCGTCTTAAAGGGGCCGCAGCGGCCGGGCGCTCCCTCGGAGGCTGAGGCGCGAGGGGCCGCCTTCCCATGGGGCTAATGCAGGGAATGGCGGCCGCCTCACGATCCCTCCTTCACGTGAGCACCGCGGAGCCGGATTTAAGCGGCACCACCGGCCGAGTCCCTTCAGTAAAGAGCTGTGTGGGAGCCGCGTTTTATCGCCCCCCCTGGGTGCAGGGCGTGAGGAGGCACCAAGCCCCTGCAGGGGAGGCTTAAAATGGTGGTGGGCTGCAGGCAGAAGGCCCTGCTCCTCACACGCTGCTGCCCCGGCCAGATCCAAGCAGCCCAACACAACCCACGCGGATCACAGAGTCCGACTCCACACAGAACCCTAAGGATCAGACCCTATGTCTGACAGCGTTGTCCAAACACTCCTTCAGCATCACTGCCAAGCCCCACACGCAGCCGCCCGGATTCACCATCTCTGGATTGCAGACCTCCATCCGGAGCAGCGGTCAGCATCGCTTCCTGGGATTGTTTTCCCTCCCTGAGATTGTTTTTCCCTCTGTAGCACAATGCTGCTGCATGGACGGACACTGAAAAGATCGAATGCTCCAGCACTCCGCTTTGATGCAGCTTGGTGGTGTGGTATTGTAGACAAGTTCATAGACCTGGTGACAGTGTACTGCATTATAAAACCTCGCCGCAGTGTTAACGTTTTGATGGCCTGAGGGGTCACGGTGTGGATCTGTCACCAAGGTGTCATCCTTCCCTTCACTGCAAGCACAGCACAGCTGGGCAACCCAAAGACACAAGGACAGTAAAACATCTGAAAGGTCACAGAAAAGACATCTCAGGATGAAAAAAGGATGAAAGCTCTGATTCCGACATGTTCTGCTGAGGCACTGGCAGCTGCAGAGGTAGCCCACATCTGCACCAAAGGCATTCCAGGCTCAGTTTGCCATGTTACACATCAAGCAGCTTTGCAGGTACAAACAGTGGTGAAACCAGGAAAACATGTTTGCTCATGGTGTGACCTGGTAGATGGTGAGTTTTGGAGGAGCAGGGCTCTTCATAACTGCACGGGGTGCACACAGTGCTGTATGAGCAGCAGATTGCAGGACAACCCACTGTAGGATCACACAAAGCTCCCAGTTCTATTCGGTCTTTTACCATGAAAAAATAAATTCTGGGCCCAGTAGTATGAACTCAAATTTGACTTCTTAACATCTCAACACACAGTGCTATTCTCAGGGTGCGTATCTTTAGTTTGAAAGGTTGACATGTCCTATTTCAGCTCTATATAGACCCAGCTTTATCTTCCTTTCAGAAGAATGTTTTCAACATGGTCCCAGCTGTCAGTGACTCTATCCCCTATGTTACAGATAAAAAGCATTATTGTGAGAAACTATTATAGTTAAATCACTCTACTCCACAGCAGCTAAGTCAGTCAGCTTAGTCTGTCACAGCAACATTTAATTCCAATACTCTCATCATAGAAAAATATACATTTTTCTTTCACTCTTCAGAAAATAAGGATCACCCATACAATTTTTAAAATTCAGTTTCCAGCATTAAAGACAATTGGCAGCGTAGGACAGAACATTTTTATGAACTGTTGAGGTCAGGGTCTTTTTTAAAATCTGCAAATAAATACAGGAAAATGAAGAACTTCTACAATTTTGAACAGCACTCAGCTACCACACCTTATTTTTAACTTGCAATTACTGCTGAGCCAGTAAGTTGTTTTAGAAATGAACTTGCCAGCTTGGTGGTTGATTTGAATGTTTGTATGACTGGAGCAAAAGAGAGAGGAAATTAATTTGACTGCTGTGAGGACCTACAACCAAATTTCTTGCCTTTACTTATTATTTAAAATGCTCAACCTCTTCTCTAAGCAAACACAGCCAGTCATTTGAGCAAACTAATATTAATTTACCTGACTGGTAACTTAAAGCATGCCATCACACTTCAGTGTTCTTTAGAGATAAAAATTATTTGTACTACTAAAACTTTTCAAATTTTCCAGGAACAACATTTATGAAAATTCATCGTGTAAACAGTGCAGGGTGCTGCAGTGCACTCACATGAACTTCCTTTGAACCAGATGTGTTTCAGTAGTTTTCCAGTTTTATCTGTGAAGCATAAAGTCAGTCCAAATCTGTGAGGACAGTTCTACTGGTCACAGTTACCTTTAAGTTCTGCCTTGTACAGTAAATAACCACCCCAAGGATGGTACTTCAATGAAAGTAGTATGGAGGATGATATATTTTAATAGGTCTATATAGATGGTACACAGATAGGAAGCAAAAGAGAGCGGCTCACCTTTAGGATGACAGAGGCTTGCCGGGAACTCCATGCAGGAGGGATCTCCAAAAAGAGAACCTTCCCTGGTGCTGGTCAGCCCTTAAAGGGGGTTTGGGAGAGGTGGAGCCAGGCTCCACCCCTTCCAATCACACAGGTGTGTTACCCTCACCTGTGCCCCCTGTGGCTGACTCGGTGCTTGCCTCAGGTGACCGATCAGTGGTTCAGGCCGCGATTCAACAGTTCCCATACGTGCCTTCACAATGTCTGGGAAAATGCAGTATGGTTTTACCCTCTCACTGGAATACTTGTGCTTGTCTTCTCTTGCGTACAGTGATCTAAGGAATCTGCATTACTTGCTGTAGTTTAACCTGGGAGATGGCTGAGCAGCACACAGTCATTCACTCACTCTGCCTTCCAGTGGGATGGGGGAGAGAATCAAGGAAAAAAAAAAGCAGAACTCGTGGGTTGAGATAAAAGCACTTACTAAGATAGATGAACGGATAACAATTATGACAAATGTATACATGATATATGAAACAAGCGATATATTTGCTCTCCACCCCCAGCCAATGTCCAGTTAGGCCCCCAAGCAGTGGAAGAGAGCATGATGTACTCCCACCCCCTTCAAGACTCCTTCCACATGATCTCATATGGTATGGAATATCCCTCTGGCCTGTTTATGTCAACTGTCCTAAGTCTGTCCCACCCCATCTCCTTGGGCCCTTTGCTGTGAATGGCCTTGGCTCTGTACAACACTTCTTAGTGGCAACTACAGACAGTGGTGTGTTACCAGCATTGTTTTTCTCCTAAAACCAAAACTGAGCATCATACCAGACACTCTGAAGAAAACAATTCAGCCCCAGCTGAAACTAATACAGTACTGAACAGTTGTTAAAACTACAATTAAAAAATAAGTGCTCTGCTAGTTGTTACTGTTGAAAAAGTAGTCTCTGTGTCAAGGAGTTTACAATTTATGGTTTCTTTGATTTCAAGAGCTTCTTAATTATGCATTTCATTCCCAATTCTGCAAATACTACTTAGTATTAATGTTAATAGTACACTGAAGTCCAAGGAGCAAATTATCTGCACAGCATCCCTGACAAGAGTTAAATCCATCCTTCTTCTCTCCACCATTCTTTGACTGTTCCCAGTTACCAAACTGTTGTTTTATTTACATTTCCAAAGATTCCTTTTGGGTCCTTGTTTTCTGTCTGTTTCCCCCACATGGTTTCAGCTGCACAGAGGACCTGGGGCTTTTCACTGAAGTCAACATTGTACAACTCAAGGAATTTGTCAACGTAATTATTCTGCAGCTAGCACTAATTTGTCTTTGCTGTCCAACAATCTGTCATTTTAATAGCAGTTTCATTTCTCTAAAAAGCCTTCTCTCCAAGAGAGTGAATGTGCACGTGTAGGGGCATAGGGAGCTATGTACTTACAGAGTAGTAATAAACAGCTGAATGGTATGGTATGCAGACACTGTCTGATCACAAAGATCCTCACCATGGTGAGAGCCCCCCTCCATGGTCAATGCATTGAACTCACATCCCAGCTCTGTCTGAGAAAGCTTCTGGGAGCCACTGAGGACTCACAGATGAGCTCTGCCTGTGGTGTCACAGCAGTAGCACTGTGATTACAAACCAGCACACAGACCACTGAAGCAGCACCACAGCAGACTGTGCCTTCTCATCAACATGTGCTCTCACACGCAGTAACGTATGAGCTCCTTCTGCACGCAGGGGGCACTGAAATCAAATTCCTGGATGGTCTTCATGACGTCCTAGGCACTGCCTCCTTTCCAAAGCCTTCCTGAGATAAGGTTGCTGATTTATCACTGAGGGAGTTTTTTGGTTGCATGGTGGGACTGAACTGAAGAATGGCACGAGCAAAGCATTCTGCTTGCAGGGCTTTCTGTAAAGCCAAAGACTGCAGGCTGTTCTTCAGATGCCTAAATTCAGTTTCACCTCACCTCCTCTGGGATTTGTTTCACAACCAGATGTTTCAGCTGAAATAAACTTTATCTAATGCAGGGAAAGTTAGAGCAGAATAAAAGCAGTCTCACCTGCTATACAATAAAACTTTATTTCATTAGCTTTATGACCCTTACAGCTTTATGGTTATTGGCTTTCTTTTTTCTGCACATTTTTCGCTGGTCCTTAAACAACATGTTTGGTAAAACTGTAAGCACAGAGGTCTTGCAGAGGGACTTGTTTCAGAGGATCTGCCATGGAAAACAATCTCAGGGAAACCTGGATTTTGTATCCAGTGTGGCCACGAAGATGTGTGATTTCTGGGTGCTCGTTCACAGTGCCAATGCTGGAGCACTTCTGTGCTATGCTGAGCTTACCAACAATGCATACAGTCACACAAATCAAGACAGTTCTCTTTTCCTCTGGAATACCTCAGTAAATTAACTGAACAAAGGTCTATTTCTTACCAAAGGAATACTACCACATCATTGGTGTCTACTGCATTCAGCGACTTTTCCCCAATATTCCTTTGATTCCCAACTTTTTCTTCTTCCACAGAATAAGCTCTTCCAGCCTGTTCTGAAGAATGGCTTTTGAAGCATCTCCTGCATTTTGGAGGCACTAGTTCTGGCTTTTGAAACACATCAAGTACTGATGTGCTGTGCAAGCTGTGCTACATTTTAGCATTGAAATATATATTGTTGCCTCTTAGATGAGTTGCAAAGAAACATTCTACACACTGGTACTAAGTAAGCAGATTAAGACTGTACAAATAGGTTTATCCTAACAGAAGCATGGGATACACCAGCACACAGGAGCTTTGTACCCACACCCTGCTGGCGCACAACCCGGGAAGAGCCCCCCAGCAGAACCTGCAGCAGCTCAGGATGAAGTGGAGCAGCTTTGACAAGTCAACTTCTAAACCTTTAATCATAAAATGATAGAACTGTTTGGGTTGGAAGGGACCTTTAAGATCATCTAGTCCCACCCCCCCTGCTATAGGCAGGGACAACTCTCTCTAGTCCAGGTTGCTCACAGCCCCATCAACCTGGCCTTGGTCACCTCCAGGGAGGGGACATTCACAGCCTCTCTGGACAACCTGTTCTAGTGTCTCACCACCCTCGCAGTAAAGAATTTCTTCCTAACATCTGGTCTAAATCTACCCTCTTCCAGTTTAAAACCATTTCCCCTTGTCCTGTAGCTACGTGTTGTTATAAAAAGTCCCTCCCCAGCTTTCCCCTTCAGGTACTAGAAGGCTATCATGTCCTTCTGGAGTCTTCTTTCCTCCAGGCTGAAGAGCCCGACTCTGTCAGCCTGTCCTTGTAGAGAAGGTGCTCCAGCCCTCTCATCATCTTCATGGCCCTCCTCTGGACTCACTCCAACAGCTCCAATCATTGAGCATCTCTGTATCACACGTGTTCAGGTCTCCAGCTTCCTTCTGGTGAGGGTCTGCATCTTCCCTGAACTTCCTTTTATCACTGATAATGATGTGTATGAGGGATGAAGTTTACTATCCCAGCTGGAGTTTCAGAAGAAAATCCAATTTCCACCTTTCAGCACAGGTGTTAAGCTACGCAGTCAGAACTTTGCTGGTGAGTTGATGAAGTGAAAAGAATATTTTCAGTGTGTGATTTCTTTTATCCACAGAGCCCTAGTGCAGTAGAAAAACACAAGCAGCAGTTTCCTTGCTCACAGTTTCCAGCCTTGCTTGTTCTGACAGCTTTGTGCCCTTTGCCCAGGCTCTCTGTGCTGCTGAAAGCTATGATCTTTGATGCTGCCCACCTCCTCTGCCTTCTGACTCTGTCATTTGCAGACTGCCAATGAAGTGCTGGCAGACAGTGTCTGAGACCAGTGCCAGCCTCTGGGGTTGGTTTGGGTGCTGATCCCTGCTGGGTCAGAGTTGTTCAGTGCTGTTTCACCTGGTGCCAGCTTCTCCTGTAAAAAAGGCATTGCTGCTCTTTTTGCCCTTTCTTTTTGCTTTTTAGGAGATGCTGAATCCATCCTTCAGTTTCAAGCAAGAATATGACAGCTGAAAGATCAGAGCCTGCTTCCTGGCAGCCATTACCACATAAAGCAGACATCTAATTTCATCGTGAGTTGTGCCGATAGGAGCACATTCTGCTTTCACACTCACTGATCCAGAGCTTTTTAACGTTATCTGAATGAACAGTGCAGCTTGTGAACCTTTCTTACAGCTTATCTTTCTGCTTCTTTGGCTTTTAAATCTATCACCACAGGGGAAAAAACAATATCTCATCGCTCTTCTATCATCTGTTTCCTCAAAATGTCCCAGAGAATTTACTTTTCTTTATCACTGAGATGTGATACAGTGGAGTTGTGGTTGTGATAGTAGATCTCTTCGTAATACAAGGATGCTCAACAGAGTGCACAGATCACCCAGGTTTTCACTCTGTGCCAGAGAAATCCTGCAGAGAATAGGGATGGAATTTTCTTGTCTCTCTTTGCACCTTCTCTGAACTGTTTCCATCTCTGAGCGATCAAATTCATGAATTTTAATTGCCATTCATAGAGCAGCTGGACCCAGAGTAACTGAATGAGGGGTTTCCTGTGGTCTCCCCGCCTTTTTCTGATGGTGGAAGAGAAGGAGCACTGGAGGAGACTGTGTCCCCCCAGCATGAAGAGGGGATTAGTGTCAGTCTCAGGGAGCTTCTTTGTCCACCCTGGTTGGATAAAACAAGGTGGAGAACTTAGGCCTTAGGATGCTATGGTCATAGGATGTATTCCTGGGAAAGCCCAATTTTTTCTTCCTGCCTTCTTAAAATTTCATTTATTATCAGGATATCCCAAAATTAGTTCCAGGAGGTCTCTGGATTGCCTTAAAAATATTGGGTAACAGAGAACCCACGGATGGGGGCCTGGGCAACCTGATCTAGTACCAGATCCGGAGGTTGGTGGCCCTGCCTATGGCATGGGGGTTGCAACATGGTGATCCTTGGGGTCCCTTCCAACCCAAGCCTTTCTATGATTCTTTGGAAAAGATTAACTGGGAAGAAAATAACCCTCCTAGTTAAGGTATCAAAAACTCCTACAGCTCAGACTTTGCTGACATTGCCTGGCTAATGGGAATGGCAGTGCCAGTGGTGTGAGGCCAGGCAGGCTGGGACAGCCACACCAGGAGTGATACCTGCTGCTGCCTTCAGGAAGCTCATGGCCCTACGTGCACCTGGAACATGTTCCAACCACAGACTGGCTGAAGCCAATAGTTATGGGTTGCTTCAGGTTCTTGTTTTCAGCCTCTCTCCTTCCTAGCTCTTCCACAGTGGGCCAGTCCTTATTTCCATCCCCAGACTGCACAGACCCGTGAAGAACTCCAGCAAAAGCCCACGAGCCTGTCTTCTTTGCACCCCAGGCTGTGTGCAGACATCTAGCACCAAACTGTGATGCTTGGCTACGTGACAGTGTAGGGCAAAGCTCCCTCCCGAAGTTTTGCTGCTTTTGCTTCTGTCAGAAGGGTAATGTGAACCACCCAGCACTATTCAGTAGTCACATCCTGTGTTCAGGGTGAAGGTCTTGGATGCAGAACATACCTGTTAAAGCACTAACAAAAGAGGTAAGCTGGTCCAGCTGATTTCTGTAACACAATAGCATTCCAAGAAAACCAACATCTACGCAGTCACCTTGTCTCAGTGACCTGCTAAGAACAATTTTACCCTAATGATTGCTTTTTAATTCCACTTGACAGACACAGAGATCCCCAGATATGTCATCTTACAGGTATAAGCAGCTATTATCTTCCATGCCCCCAGGGCAGCCTCACTAAGGAGAATACTGCTTTCAGTTTCTTATGTGTAACAAGAGGCAAGAGCTGCTGGCCAGCCAGCCCAGGTATAACTTCAGTGCAGCACAGATGCTGCCACACTCCTGTCCAGGCAGGAGGAATTGGGAGAGCTAGGAGTGAAATGTGAAGGTACAGAGTCCAACCCCGAAACTTCCATGCTCGTACAGTGGCGTATTTCAGTGAGGACTGAGATTTGGAACAGCTTCTCTGAGGTTCCCCACAGCCTGGATCACTGGGGGCTGGTGTGTCGTGCAAGACCAAAGATACCAAAAGCAGCTGTGAGATTCCAGTCCAGACTGGGATCCTTACTGCAATGAGTGCACTACTTCCAACTTGAATATTTTGTTGGCTTGATGAAATTATTTGATTGCCCCTGGATTGTTGGCTTATTTCTATGCTTTGTCCTAACGTCCAAACTGTGTCTTTTAATCCTCAGAACACTTGAGCAGCTAATACGATCACAGAATCACAGACCATTAGAGACCATACAGTGAACAGGCACACCTACATCTCCACCAGGTGCACAGAGCCCCATCCAGACTGACCTTGGGTGTTTCCAGGGAAGATGCATCCACCACCTATCTGGGCAACATGTGCCAGTTGACATGATGCAGAAAGATGCTGAGCACCAAAACCCTCTGGCTGCAGGCGCTCTCAGAGGTACTGCTATTCCAACCATTTCCCACCCGCTGCACAGTGGGACTTTTCCCTGGATTGGTGCACGGTTCACTGTTAACAATTGTATGGTATTTGTATGAATACAGTGTGTCATCATCCCGAGCTTTCCCATTCCCGTGAGAGAAAATATTCAAGGAGATTTCCCAGGGGACAAACCGCATTCAGATAAGGCTGGCAGCAGTCCAAGGGCATGCAATTGCCAGAGAAAGGGAATTTACTTGATGAAGAATGAGAATATAGCTTGCTTTGCAGGCTAAGAGCTGGCCCTGCAGGGGGTGGAACATCATCTTCCTTGCTGTTGGAGTAGGCTGAGGCTGCTGCACATCTCAGGCCCCGAGTTAATAAATGCTGACATGTTTGCACAGTATGTGCTTGCAAGAGGCATTTCTGTAAGTGCAGGGAGGCAGTTGTGCACTAGGGAGGCCGACACAGACATTTCCTGCACCAGTTCAGTGTCTGAAGTGCAACAGCAGTATCAAAAGCTTCAGCAGGACTGGGCTTCATAACATACATGGTTTCTGAGCACAGACCATTAGCACAGGGCTGTGGCTGCTGGGTTTCGATGGTCTCGGTGTTACTGAGAACACTGAGAGACCCTAAAAATGCAGACTCAAAGTCAAGTCCTCTCACTTACTCCCAGGTCTCTCCAGAATGATGCCCAAAGGATTTTGAACAGAATTGAGACAGTGCCACAACATTAAATACTCAGAAAATGTGTTTTCAAGGCTCAGTTCTCCCCATAGAATCACAGGGGATGGAAGGGATCTCTGGAGATCCTTAGTCCAACCCCCTGCCAAAGCAGGTTCCCTACTGTGGGTTACTGAGGAAAGCAGCCAGGTGGGTTTTGAATATCTCCAGAGAAAGAGACTCTCTCTGAGCAGCCCTCTCTGGGGTGGCTCATTGGTACCTGAGCAAAGGCAAAGTGAAAAATGGGATTTTTTTTTTCTTCCCACTTTTAAAAGATCCCAATATTGCAGCCAGCTCTTGCTGGCCGAAGTTGAAGGAAGCAGGCAGGAGCTGTGCTTGGTTATGATAGATTTATAAATCCTGTTTCACGCTGTAAGGAAATTCCATCCCATTTCAGCTTCTCCAGGCCATATTACAGCTCTCCCTTTTGGCTAATGAAGCACTTGTCGTCATCTCACTCAAAATTAAAAATATGACCTTGCTGTTGTGCCAGATAAAAGATGGGTGTATTATCAGAACTCTTTTATTTCTTGGTGACAAAACTGGAACCAGGCTGGGACAAAGAAAGGATATTTCATTACATGCCTGCAAGTAAATGATATATAAAAGGACTCCACAGTACATCATGTGCTTCAGCAAAATTGCATGCTGCTGTGAGAAGTGCTCTGTGCTGAAGGTTTACCTGGAAGTCCTGCACTTCCCAAAGGAGGAGTGGCCTTCTGCATGTCTACATTTCCAGCAATTCCATTTGCCTCAAAACACAGAAGGAAGAAGTGGAAAGTGGCTTTAGTTAAGAACATATGGTGGTTGGACACACCAGAGATAAAAATTGTGGTTAATAACTGAAATCCAGGAGGGAAAGCAGATTCGGCCTGAATGGATTTGAAAGCTTTGTCAAAGAGAGCAATTCCTCTCTAGCAATGTGAAAGCTTAGGAAGCTAGCGGGGGCAGCCTGACATTTGTTTCCTGGAAGAAAACTTGTTGAAAATCCTTTCAAAATCAGTCCAACCCAGGTTATCCATCCGACATCACTTGCTGCTACTGCTCTAGTGTGGGGCGTGTAGAGCCTGGGTTTCCTCTTCTGCACAGTGCCCCATTGACTCTGGGCATTTATTTACCCTCCTTGTCTCAGGTTCCCTTGTACAACATGGAAATACTAACTCTGCAAGTCTTCCTTCCGAGCCTCTCCAGCACATTATCCAGCAGTTTGTGTTCAGAATAAATCACGGACAACTGGCAAGGCTCATTATCTACAGAGCAGGTTGGTCTGTCAGAAAGCTGCCTTAGCCAAACTAAATGATGGTTCTCTCCTGCAAAACATAACGGTAGCATCGTGTAAGAAGTCAGAGGAATTATATGATGGAAAACAAATGAAGCACAAATCAAATCACTGTAAAACAGCGTTAAGAAGTGGTATCTAATATTGACAAAGCTTTAAAAGCTATACTCATTGCTTTGTGATCGTAAGTAAAGATGGCTCAGCATTCCTGCAGCAAACAGAAGCATATCCACTGCCTTGGTACAGGGTTTGTGATGGTTTGCTGAAGCATCATCCTCCGAGCATTAATTAGATCAGTTTATGAGCTTTTTCTTTAAATGGCAGTTAAATACTACAACAGTGCCTTGGAGCAGTGTAATAAATCCTCCAGTTCTACCATTTACAAACCCATAGCGATTTTAGTGTTAAAACCTGGTTACCTCCTGTGAGTTGGTACAGCACTTCTCTCATGGCGCCCTTGGAGGGCTGGGACAGTGATGGCTTTGTCTCACCCTCAGCCATACGTGTTGGTAAGAGCAGAAGGAAGAGGGAAAGCGGAGGAGATACGAGACGGGCATCCTGAGGGCACTGTGTGGTCTGTGATGCTGGGGACCCAGTGCCAGACAGCTGCCAGATGTGGAGATCACGGGGGGGTTTGTAGGGAAATGTGAGTGTATTTGGGTTCAGCCATGGGCCAGGGAAGGGACTGGCTGAGTTTGCTTGTTGTGTCCCATGAGGAACATCAGCAATCTGAGGAAGGAAGAAAGGGCAGAAGCCAGGAGGACACGAGTGGAAAGCACAAGTTTGGTTAGAAAGGAAGTGACAAAAGGCAAAGGGGATGAGAGATATGTCAGGTTTTTTACCTACTCCTTCTTTTACATCATGAGGCCCATGTGCAAGGGGAGTGCACCTCTGTGGGTCCTGTGTCCTACAGTTCAGCACAGAGGTGGTCTCCAAATGCCCCACACAACGCATGTGAGGTCATCCACGCCTCTATGCACAAATGAAGGAACCTTTTTTTTGTAAAAAAGAAAAAAGTATCAACTGAAGTGTTTTCTTAAACATTAACGCTCTGGATACGCCTGGATTCCTGTAACCTTTTCCTTCTCCACAAGCCCAGTCTCAGAGTCACTATGGCAATGCCAATGCCCATTTTCCCTTATTGCCCCATTGACATTGCAGTGTGGGAAGTTGGCCACGGCCCCACAGCACCAGGGATGTTTGTGATGCCCAGTGTGGGTCTCTGATCCAATAAATAAAAACAAACAGTACAAACAGGGTTATCTTCCCAATGAACTCAGCTTGTTCTGACAACAGAGTTCTGCTCTGCCAAATAATGATGTTAATTACTGCTTTTCACTTTATCCTGGTTATCACATGCAATCCCTTCCCACCTCTTTGCAAGGTCATATGGACAAAACAAGGAGCACCCCCTTGGTTCTTAGCAAGACAAATGCTATGCCTGTGGCTGGGTAGGGGCCTTCTGGTATCTAAAGGGGGGCTAGAAGATAGAAAGGGACAGAGTCTTCAGCAGGGTCTGTTGGGAAAGGATAAAGGGAAATGGTTTCAAATTAAAAGAGGGGAAATTTAGATTGGATATGTGGACAAATGTTTTGTGCTAAGGGTAGTGAAGTACTGGCACGGATTACCCAGAGAGGTGGTTGCCCTGGAGATGCTCAAGGTAAGGATGGATGGGGCTATGAGCAGCTGATGGAGCTGTAGGTTTCCCTGTTCACTGCAGAGGATTTGGGTCAAATGACCTTTAAAGGATTCTTCAACTCAGTTCTGACTCTATGATGTCTTTCTGTGCATCATTAATACCTAAGCCCTCTCCACTGGAGGCAGAACATTGCCATTCTGTGCACCGCTCACCCTGGGCTGGTGAGGCCATTCCTCCCACACCGACATGGGGCAGAGGAGGCTGTGCTGTGTCCCAGCACCATGTGGTTACAGCTGCCCAGCCAGCCCCGTTTCCTGGCTGCAATAACAGTGAGCTCCATCTGAGATGTGGTGCCAAAACTCCTTGTGATAATAAATACGACCCCAAGGGCTGCAGTGTGGAAACCTCCATCTCTGCTATCAGTACAGGACTTGAACCTGCTCCCCAGCCCCAAAACATGTGGGAAATACTCACCCCACCATACCCATGGCTGAGGAGTCAAGGCTGGATGTGAGGCATCAGATGGCTCCACCTGGGTGCTGCAGTTGAGCAGGCAGAGAGCACTGTGGAGCAGTGCCCTTCTTGTTGCCCTGCACAACACCCAGCTCTCCTCCGGACACTGCAGAAAATTGCTCTGCTATTTCCAAGGTGATGACCCTGGGGTGAAGGCTGCTACATATTGCCTTGCAGGTAGCAGCAGCTGTAGCCAAGAGATGCCCTTGGATGGGCCATTGTTTGCAGGGAGACAGGGAGAAGGCAGAAAGAAAAGATCTGTTTGTAATTATTTCTTGAAGACCGGTAAGAAAATAAGGCAAATTAGGGCATTTCTTTTGTGAGATGGTGAGCGTTCTCTAATGCAGCTTGAGCCTTTACACCTGGGAATAAGCATTGCAACTCCATTGTAAACAACCAAATTAATCATTTAATCCTCACTTAGCACTGTCCTCTAATGCAATGGATACAAATGTGGTCGGTGCCTCCCACTGGGGTTGAAGTTATGGGAGGAAGGTGCTGCTTTTAAGGCGCCTCGCTGCCTGGATCGAGGTGTGCTCTCCTTTCCATGCAGCACACAGCCCCTCAGATCCCAGAGAAATTCTTCTGGAATAACATCTTTCTGCAATCTCTCCTCCAGAGGTCTGCTGCAAACTGAAACATGTTTATTTTGATTCAGCCCCCCCTGGAGTCTTCCTCCTGACCTCCGGGAGCTCCGAATTTCACAACACCCTGTGGTTTTGCAGGCAGTGGGTGCTTGCTTAATACATTTCAGTCGGTGCCCTACGGAAACAAACAGGAGCTCACCCCAGATGATGTTTGCCTCCTTTCAGTTTTCCTTCTGATCAATCTGTGAGGAAACCATAAGCATATCCTGCACAGGCTCGGACGTAGTCCACGTTTTTTGCTAGCACCACATTAGCACACAGTCTCACAGGGTGTCCGTGACCTCCAGTAAGAGACCACCTGTGCCACCTGTCTCCAGCAACCAAGGAAAACGAATAACAGCAGTGCCACGCTCAGTTTGAAGGTCACCTCTTCGCAGGGAAGTCTTGCCCAGTCTCCTAGAGTTCACAGTCAAATTAAACACTGGCAGATAATGAGCTGCACTAAGCATGGGCATCCAGAGAGCAGACACTGTCCCAATTGCATGCGTCATCTTTGCTATGTGGGCTGGAGTTTCCAATAGCACCACGGTACACCCAGAGGGCAAGATATCCATCTGCATTAGGGTACAGCACCAGTTCAGCAGCACGTGGTGTAGACTGGCAGGTTACACACTTATCTGTGAGCTCTAACAGTGCAGGGAGCACCAGGGAACACCAACGCTGTTTCAGAATGTCTCTCTCTTGATGTTTGCATCTGCTCATGAACGTTACAGCCTTCTAGCCTGCCTCCAGCACACTGACATTCTGCAATGCTCCCTTTTATTGACTTTTAATCTTGGAAGGACACATGGGGCTTGGAGCAGGCATGAGGTGGGTGAGGGCAGACATGTGATGCAGCTTTCAGGGGCTACGCTTCTTTTCAATTAATCACACCCAGACCTGAAATGAGACATCAGACTGCTGTACAGCGACATAAATCTGATGGCACTTCCACATACCATTAACAAGGTGGGGGCACTGTGGGAGCCCTGCTATTCACACATGCAGTTCATCCACTGCCACTCTCAGTCCTGCTAAGCTCAGCCTCGAGCTCCCAATCCCGGCACCCACCTGGCCTGGCGTCCCTCCAGGGCTGTGGGATTACCAACCACATCCTTAGAACAAACAACAGGAAAACCATTACCTCCCCATTACCTCAACAGCGTTTTTGAAAGTTAATTTATTTCCCTCTCCTCTCCTCTTTCTGCCTGCAGTTTGCATTACTGGTTGCTGAACAGGCAATGGCACGCTTCACCCCACCTCACAGCCCTCCCCTGCAGCGACGCTTTAAGTAATTCTCTGCTTTATCCCATCACTTCAGCGTGTTGTCAAGCACAGGGATTTTATTTCCAACCAAATCACCGCCCTTCTCCAAATTCACACCCATTATTTTCCTCTAGCAGAGTTTCAGCTCCTTTAATAGCAGTAGAAAGATTTCTGCCTACCTGGAGCCATTAGGGAGAGATCTGTGAGACTGCGCTGCCCGTTAATCTCTGCTGGCACTGAGATCGTTCGGAATAAAACCCAGCCCCCTTCCCTATGCCCCACCAGGATCCCCAGCCATCCCCACTGTTCCTCTCTTGCCATCCCTGAGGCTGTTATGGGCCTGAGAGCAACCACGGCACACTGGTTAGTGAGGTACTGCACTGCCTTGTGCTTACTGTAGGAAAGAACACCAGCAAGACACTACAGAAACCCCAAAAATGTACTGCAGCCAGAGTGGTGGGAAGCTGCCCTGCGAGCCCTTCTCTAACCAGCACTCCGCAGCCCCTTCCCAGGGTCCTGAGCCCCCATCACACAGAAGGTGTTTTCTCCAACACTGGGAGGCTTCTGTTACACCCACCCTGTAATTTGGCAGGTTAGGAATGAAGCTTTTAAAGAGCCTTGTTCAATGAGCAGCCAAACCTTCACCCCGGGCTGCTTTAGACTGTATCTGCCCACGCAGCAGCAAGCAGCAGGGGGAGGCACAAACACATGGTCAGCGTTGGAAATGCTGAGGGCTGAAGCAGAAGCTGTGATCTTTTTTCCCATTAATAAATGATTTAGGGAAACTGTGTTGGAACATCGGTCACAGCAATGAAGGGCAGCAGAAAACACACATACATAGGAGTCTTATTAGCAGCATCATGGTTCAGAATAACGCATCAGGTCCACCCTAACACATCGGCTGTCACAGCCGTGGAATAAACAGGAGTACAAGCAGAGCTCTGCTGCAGTGTGTTTGTAAATGGCTGTGACACCAGCCAATGTGCTCTATACGTGGCTCACAGACACAGCCAGTCTCAACAGAAACAGTGCTTCCCCTCTCCTTACAGGGCAGAAGCTCCATTCAGAAGGAATACGGAATGCAAACCAGAGGCACAAGGAAAGAACCACAAGGCAGTGGCATCGTTCTAGCTTGCTTGGAGTATAAATGACACAGGGACTGCTCCCTGCTGCCCCACACAGCTCACAGCAGTGCTGCTCACACAGCACCACGAGCTCTGCCATGTACAGCAGCCCCAGCACTCAGCAGTGCTCCACCGATTAAAAGGAACAATACTTAACTGAGCAAATGATTTTTATTTCCACCTGTTGAAAGAGCTGTTTGCTTACCAGCAGAGTCCAACACAGATGTGACATACAGACGTGAATACAATTAAATACAGGAAAAATTGAACTATATACAACGAGACATACATTTACAGAATGGAAAAAGTCTTTATATTATCTATCAGCTCTTGCCAATGTGAAACATCACTGGAACGCAAATATATCGGGGTTTCCTTTTTCTTTTTAACACAAAAAGGAAAATGCAAGTTCGCATTCTTCCACATACTGAGAACTTAAACTTAAGATGCACAGATCTGTGGCACTTCACAGGGTACACAAAAGCTAAAAAACCCTTTTTTTGTTAAATATTTCATAGTTCGGGTATCTAGATTCCAATTAGGGCTACTGAAGCACAAACTATGAAGTGGTATTTACACAGAGGGAGTTGTGCAAAGTCATCTCAGGCTATAGCTAGTAACTATGGAAGCCACAAGGATGTGTCGCAGCCTCATCCAGAGGTAATCCATTGCATCCCCTCACTCAGTCCCATCCTTCTGATGCAGCAGCCACCCAGGGAGAGCCGTCCCCAAGCTCTTCCCCCTTCGCAGCCTTTAACTATCCCCTCAGTTTAATGCTGGGCTGCTGCCTCTCTCCATTCACATTAAGTCACCTTTAGGACTGTTCCATCATCATTTCATTGTTTTTTGGAACAAAACTTGCAGCCCTTGCTGTGCTACCCTGAGACGGCTGTACTCCTTCACTTACAAGTTCATATTGCCAGCAGAGCACACAGGAATGAGACGTGTAACTTCTTGGTAGTTACAGGACTGCCATGGTGCAGAACCTTCCCAGTAAGGGCACCAAAGCCAAGCTCCCCCAAACTGTGCTGGGGAAGGTACTGCTGTTCACAGCCAACCTTCACCCAACGCTATCTGGGATGCTTTATTACACCCAGTAACACCCCTCAACATCCTAATATGAAACTTTGCTCTTTAGATGCAATCTTCAATGGAGAACTTGAGATGGCTAATTAAAAGAGCTGCTTTAATTAAAGGCTTCCTACCGATCCCCAGGATGAGTTAGCAAAGAAGCATCAGATCCACTGCTACCGAATGCATCCTACAGCCACACTGCGCCCACAGTGCTACTTCCACATTTCTTTAAACATCCAACAATTTTCCAAAGGGCATCTGACAGTTTCATTTTGCATTTTTTTTTACATACCAAATTTCAGCCTTCATAGGTACAGCTGCGGCACATGTGGATCACCAAATACCAATCTGAGTTATCTCAGTTATCTATTTGCATCAGCTCATCTGGGATCTCACATCAGCCTGCAGATTTCAGCTGCTTTCACAAGTAGACATTTCTAACTCAGATCTGGAAAAAAAGAAGTAACCAGACAACAGTGCCTAAACCCATGCATTCCTGCCTTGTTCAAACAGAACAGCTCTCTGAGGGCAGGTACTAGGCATCTCTCAACATCATGCACACAAAGAAAGGTGTATGGCCTTTAGGGCAGAGGGATTAAATGAAGTTCCTCATCCCTCTCCATTTACAGGATGACAATTATTTAAGTTTCAGTCCTATGCATCAGGCTAAAACCAATCAGGTGTGTCAGTACAGCAACTGAAGAGAGCAATGAAGTGAATGCACTGAACTCCAAGCATTGCATTGGGTACACTTGATACAGTAAGAAGATCTGCCTGGGTAGTTTGGTATTCAGCTGACAAGAGCAAAGCATACAATTTGCTTCTTATTCATCACTAGCAAGCCTAGAGGATACGGCCTCCTTCTCAGCCACAAGGAGACAGAGCTCTACAGAACAGCAGTGAACCAAGAGACCATCTCATCACTTCAGAAAACAGAAAATGAACTCAGCATTGTGATCCAAAGGCAGGAACTCCTGGCAGTGCTCTCACACTGTACAGCTGCAGACTGGGCTGTGTGTTACAGACCTCACGGAGTCCAGAGAGACACCTGCACCGTCTGCTCAACAAACATCTGGTTGCTGGTTAACAGCAGGTTAATTTATTGCATTGCCCTGGATGCCAATTTAGTTAATGATGAAATGATCCACTGTTACAGAACTTACTCTACTTGGGCAAAGATGACTTAGCAGAAAGCAATACATAACGAGCGTGACGTAGGATAAAAATAAAAGCGCAGTGAAACAGCAAATTGTTCATCTGAATTTTGACAGGCAGCTATTTCATATCAGTACGCCATGGTGGGAATCATTTCAAAAATAAGAATAACAAAATATTCAGACCCCTCTTATTCACGCATTAAAAAAGTAGAAGGAAAGTTATTTCCTCGAGTTATTCTCAAAAAAATCAGTTTTATTTGGATGTGTGCACAACCTGCTGCTCCTCAAGTCTTCAGAGCATTGAAAACATGACATTTTCCCCCAAAATCCAGTTGAATCTGTCCTGAGAAATGGAAGTACTCATATATAAATTGGATGGTACTGTCTGTGAGTGAGCTTTTTCCTACAAGTTGGGCAGGAGTTGGCGTTCCTAAGAGAATCGCGGAGGCACTGACTACAGAAGACATGGCCACATTTGGTTGACACAATGAGTCGTCCACTCTGCACAATCTGGAAGAAAAGAAACCACAACAGGAGGCTCACAGAACTGCAGGGCTTGGAGGGGACCTCTAGAGATCACCAAGACCAACCACCCCCTGCTAGAGCAGCATCCCTACAGCAGGCAAATGGGACCCAGCCCTGCTGGCACCAGGCAAACAGCCCTGCAGTGCCCACAGTCAGTGCATCACTCCTGTAAGAACAAACCCAGCTCGCAGTGCCTTTGTAATCTCTCCTCCTGTGTGTACACTACTACCTAGCTTTATGTTACAACCCAAGGCTGCACTTCATGCTGTCTGTACTGTCCTACACATCCTAATGAGATTGTGTAGTTCACCCTCTTCCCCACTCTCTCTCCCCCACTGAAAAGTGGCACAGGCTAAGAAATGACAGTGTGGATCCTTACCTCTGAGTAGCCATCCATGCAGATGGGACAGCTAACAGTACCAGAAGGCCTTGTGGTAACGGGAATAAAACAAACACATCCATCAGTTTCATGGTACACAGAGTTATTGAAACATAAAATGTCACATAATCATCTAACTGCACTGATGAGTCATGACACATCTCATCTGAAGATCCCTGCATACCTTTAGCTACGTCAACTTGCTGCACTTTGGAAGCAGTTTGGGACTCTGTCACCTAAGGGAAACAGCTCCTTGGCTTTCATTCCTCCTCCTACTGCTTCAGTGGAACTAAGAGCAGCCTGCACGCCGTGCAGTACATGCACAGCCATTTCAAGGCATCATATCAGTTTTGTTACAAAGCCATGGAGCTGTCCTCTGTTAACTACTCATTCTAGAAATGAAAGAGGCTGACACATGAACACATCCCATATTCTAGTTTAGCAGCATCCCAGCACAGTAACATACGAACTCCATCCTCATTAAGCAAAGGATTGCATAGGGCATGTTTTCAGAGTGGCTCTCTTCGTATACTGCAACTGCTTCTGTGTCTCTTAATTCACCATGCAAGGAGACACACAGGTTAATCATTTCATGAAGAATGAGGACTTACAGTGCATGGCTGTTGATTTTGTTGTGGTTTTGTGTTTGCATTTGTGGGTGTTTCAATTTTTTTTTTTTTAGAGTGAGCCACATTCCAGAAGAGCAGTTATATTTCAGGCCTACAGTCCTAGCAGTGACCAGAGCCTCGGTCTTGCAGAAATCAATTACTGCTGTGACCAAGGAAAAAAATTAACAACTTACAGCGTTTGTCCTCACTGATTTACCCTCACTTAAGAAGGGGCCTCAGTGTAACCCAAATACTATATTTGGAATAAAATTTTAGAGGCACACATTTTAGAGGTAGAATTTGGAGGCTACTTTACTGGCAGATGACCTCAATACCACAACGGCCAATGGCAAGTCTCATCAGTTCACAGCCAGCACTGGAATAAGAGCTCTGCAGTCATGGCAGCTCCATCACCACACACAACACCACATTACATTTAGGGTTCTTGGGCAAAGGAAGCCCTCATGATACTACTGCCTTGGGAAACGTTATCCAGTTCTTGCAGCACACAGGTCTGGGAAGCAACACACACCAACAGAAGGAAATATTCCCCCAAACCCCTCAGTTCAGAAGACCAGCTTGGCAGCTGCTTCTAAGCTGAGGACACAGATGTACCTCCTCCTGCCTCTGCTTGCCAGGACAGCTGTGCTGCAAGCATCACACACTGAACAATCCTGCATAAGGGAATGTGTCATACTCTGTGTGCTGATTAATGTTCTCTATTAGCAAGAGTAAGAGCTTCCTGCTACTTCCACTGACAGATTAATCTCCATTTTAAGTGATCACAGTAAGCAGCTTTAGTAACTCTACACCATAAACTCTTGCCTTTACTGCACATGCAGAAAAACTTCCCTTCCAGTGAGGGTGATGGAGCACTGGCACAGGCTGCCCACAGAGGTGGTGGATCTCCTCTGGAGATACTCAAGACCTGGCTGGACACTGATCTGTGCTACCACAGGGAATGTGCTTTAGCAGGGGTTGGGCTCAGTGATCCCTAGAGATCCCTTCCAACCCCTGCAATACTGTGATTCTGCCATCCCGTGCTAAGCAACAGTTCATGTAACTCATTAATGACAAGGATAGCAAGCTTGAGATATCCTTCATCCCATAATCTTAAATTCATGCAGCAAGTAATGCTGGAGCCTACCCCTGGTTTTACATACATAATTAAATTCTATTAATTTCTCCATTTTTAACTGCTGAAATTCTTTAAGCAGAGGCTATCACACCAACTCAATAATTAATTACAGCTGATGATAACCTTCATATGAGCAGGACTAACTGAACTGTGTAGTCTGCCACAGAGCCATTTACAGTGTGAAACTGTAACCTCACCTTCCTGCCCATGACAAGTCACAGCACTGAGCTGCCTCAGCTTGTCTGCACAAAGCAGAAAGGCCCACCCCTAACAGAGAACTATGAGCCTGAAGCATCTGAACAGTACACTGGTACATTAACCAAGCATAGGCCCGAAAGAACAAGTCCTCAAATTCAATGACAAAAAGCACCATGCTTTTATATGCTATAAGCAACTTCACAATGCACATTTAATAACCTGATAACCAAAGTTCATGCATCCGAGTTCTCCCCCATGTTGGCCTCCAGTGAACTGAAAGGCTCAAAGCACACCAGCAAGGTAAGATCAGTGCAATGAGCTGCATCTCAAAACGTGCTCCAATGGGCTCTTATGGAGTCCACCTTAAAATGCCCCTCTGAGTTTGAAAGAAGTTATTGCTAGCATCGATGCATTCGTTGAGTTTGGGTTTTTTCTGTTGGTTTGTTTTTAAAACACAGTGCAGGTCTTAACTCATAGGACTGCTGGGCCACACAGCTGGATCTGAAACTAAGGGAACAAAAAAAACCCCAAAAATCTGAGCATGAAGGCCACATATAAATGCTTGCAGACACTGCGGGGCAAAGAAGGCATGTGAGCACACTCTCACCATTACACTGAGTTGTCTTCATCAACATGAGAGACCACTTCAAGCTCAAAACAAAACCCCCCACCACTGCTCTTCGGCTTGAAGATTATGGGCATGTCTTTTGCTAACTTCTCATCCTTTACTCCCTGGTAACTAGAGCAGGCAGATCAGCTGCACTGTAAATGCCACCTACTTGGCTCAGACCCAGTACCTCATGCCATAAGGTCAGATGGGGAAACTGCTCAAAGTTATGAAGTTGTCAGAGAGATGAGAACAGCTGCCCCTCCCCGACAACTGACTTACAGCAGTTGTTAAATTTGACTATACCTCACAACACAGTAGGTGCTTAGGAAATAAATATTCAAAAAGCCCTGTTTTTTCTTTATTTTATTATCCATCACACTTCAGTCGCAGTTTGGTTTCATCTATTTCCTTGTCAGTGACTATCACTTAATGATAACACAGCACAGACAGCATGGCCTAAGCACACAGCACCACTGTCAGCACGCACATGAAAGCCAACATTACAGCCCTTAGTTGAATCCACATTTTTTTCTCCAAAACACATTTTCAAAGATATTTATACCCACAGTTTTCTCGTTACAAGCACAGACAAGGAAGCTGACTTCATTCATAGCTTAACAGGCTGTGATACCAAATCATCCAACAGAAAAGACTTCCACATCTTCACAGCACCACAAGAGCTTTGCACAAGAAGTAAAACAATACATTACGAGCTACAGATTGTCACTAATCCTCCTTCCTTGCCACATTTGAGTTAAAGCTGCATGCACAGTTGGACATCCATCCTGCATTAGCTTTCAGTCAGTAAG
Organism: Odontophorus gujanensis; assembly: GCA_013399175.1. NCBI lineage: Eukaryota > Metazoa > Chordata > Aves > Galliformes > Odontophoridae > Odontophorus > Odontophorus gujanensis. Next base: position 23,072 of record VXAB01012085.1, read on the forward strand.
TGCAAACATATCATTCTGTCACTACGTGAAATGTTACGCTGTACTAATTTAAAGTGAGAACTAATTGAGTTATGATTTCAAAGATATTAGTCCTGAATTAGTCCTGCACGTACAGGACAGTAAAACCCAACGTTCCTTAGGTTATAAGACATACATACTTGGAGCTTGCAGTTTCATCCTCCAGTGGTCCCAGTTCTCGAGACACTTTATCCGTTACATACACATCATTATCTCTTGTTTCATCTTCATCATCACTGCTCAGCACACAGCTGTCTGACTGCCGCTGGCCTCTTAGTCTGAGGTTTCTCCTCCGCTGCTGATTCTCTGCAATTTATGCATTAAGTCAGATATACCATAAAATACACAGAGAGAACCTTACAACACTATCCTGCTATGCTGAGGAACTCAAAACATTTCTATTTGATTCTTTAAAATAAATAAATAGGCAGAGGAGACTCAAGTTTCTGAGTAGCTCAGTGAGGCAGCAGAGCAAAAAGGTTTGGTAACAGCAAGCACTTGGTTCAGAACAGTACAACTCTTGAGATTACAGGGGAGCACCATCCCCCACCATTACCTAAACTGCTTAGAGCAGTGATATCATTGCCAGCAGCCAGCCACTGCTCCAGGGGATTAGTGACCATATGTACCAACACACACACCTCACAACACTCTTATGGTAACAACATTACATCATTTTTCACCAGTGATAGAGGAGGTGCTTAAGTGGTACATTTAAAATATGCAGTTGCTTTGGTTTTGCACTCACTCAAGAACAGAAAAAAATTACAGAGCCTGGAAAACCCAGAGGTTATGAACTGCTGTCTGCTTTTTAACCATGACAAACTGCATACAAGATTTATTTCTTTGCAACTCCATCACTAACGCCAACCATTGAGCACTCATTACAATTACATAAATAATAACCACAAAATTTAAGTTATTCTTGCATAATGATTGAGCTATAACCTCTATTGCATGTGGGGCTTTTGTTTTGTTGCTTTTTTACATTCTAAGTAAGCAGCTAAAATTCAGTAACACTCCTCAGGTACTGTGATCACAACAAGGTTTGAAAGGTAGAAAGGATTAATTTTGTTATGCCTTGTCTACACTTCCAGTTACACCTGAAGCAGAAAACTCCCAACTTGATAGCACTAATCAGTACTACATTTGAGGAATGTCCAACCACAAAATGAAAGTATTACAACCTTTGATATCGTTCTACTTCATTTCCTGTAGTGCAAAACAGGCTAATAAGGTCTTTGAACATTGTCTCATTCAAAGCAGACATTCCACTGCTACAAATGCTAACCTGAGTGACTACTGACTTCACGCTCAGAGAACTTCTGCACTGGAGAAGAAAAATGCATTTTGAGAACATCTGATGGATTTTATTTCAGATACTTTACACCAGCTTTCACAGAGACTGTGAAACACAAACTGAATCAATTCTCTAAGATACTGGCAACTACTACAGCACTGTTCTTTGCCTTTTCCTGAAAGCAGTTTCAATTCATGCTGCTCAGGTTTGTTGGAAAAGAAGAAGGAAGTCCAATGGAAACTCACCTTCAACAATCTTGAGGCAATACACACAGCACAGGAAGGGAAAGAAAAATAAGATGAAATGTTGGTACACACTGAAGTTTCACATACAAGGACCAGCTAAGCAATTAAGAACAAAGCAAACTTTCAATTTCAATTAAAATTTTAATTTTGTAATTTAAATTTTAGGATATCACTATGTTATTTCATTAAGAAAGTGTTCAAATACTACTCAAGCTTTAACAACATCATTGACATTTTTCTTTGAAGCATTTCTCACAGCTTCAACTTTAAATGGCATTTACCTACATGATCCATGATAGGTATATACCCCCAGGACCAGGAGCAACAAACTATTTCAGACTGTGCTCATTACCTGCTGCTCATATTCATGGACACAGATATATTCATAGGCCCATCTGGGATCGGATGTGGGCTCTGAAATGCTAAATAAGAGTCATGCTTTAACCCCTTAGGGTAGCCTACTTACTTAGATGCCAGTAGACAAACTTAAAAGCTCATCTTCTGAAAAAGTAAGGCCTTGGTAAGCTACGACCCAAGCTCCAGCCTTGTAAAGACTAAGACTTCTGCAGTGAGTGTACCCATTTGCTTGCACTGTACAGATCTCCTAACGTAGGTCAACACACATTTCAATGGAATTCACATATGGAAAAGTCAACTTTGAAATTAGAACTCATCCTTATACTCTATGAGCAGCGAGCACAACACAGAACCCCTCTGACTACAGCATTTAAATAAGCATGCCACTACTTACCACAATAGAATCATTGTGAGTTAGATCAACTACTACAGGATCAGAAGATTCGCATGTGAGATCAACTACTTCTTCACCAGCTTAAAAACAACGTTAGAACACAAATCAGAGATCACAGGAGTAAAGTCACCCATCAGTGCAGTGAAACAGGCTGAAGCCCCATCCCTCTTCTCTTTGTTAACATACCCAACTTTTCACTCAAGCTTTGCTCTCAGCAGTCCATATACAGTGTGTATATGTGCTTCTGCACATTGCAGTGCATGAGTAACTGACCTCACATAATTTGATATATCAATAGTTTGTGAGAGGTACACAGCAACACATACATCTAATAGAAGAGTGTTCATCACACAGTAAAATGTGAACCAAATTGGACCTAAGAGTCTTTTCCAGAGCCACACTTATAGTGTCCCACCCTCATGTCTCACCTAACTTTCAAAAGCCAAATAGGCAGCAAAACCAGAAGAAGTCTTTTAGAGACTAACAGTTACTCCTAATCCTTCCTTAAAACTTCAGCAGGTGGTTTAAGTACCTATTCAGAAGGCTAAAGAGGTTTTTTAAATTCAGATCCTTTTGTGAAACAGGCTGGCTCGGGGCCCCTCCCCACAGGGGACTGACACAGAATTTTTAGTATCTTTTAAACACCTGCAAGTCCCCAAATTTAGTTTGCTGTTATCTGAAGTAGCAGCTGCAGTAACTTGGAATGCATCAGACGAGATAACCGATGTCTGAGCAGCACATGTGCACCTTTCTTTCCTAATTCATCTGTCTCTGGAAGTGAAAGCAGTGCACCTCAGTAACAACCTTAAACAGTTGCCAGCTTTGTTTACTGCTTCCACACTATGTCCTTTCTTTAAGAAGCAGCTTTCCCCTCTGCTTCAAGGGCCTCGAAATTGACAAAACACATGCTAAGTGGATCCCAACACTCCAGAAGCAGTCTGCTTTCTTACAAAGGAAAAAAAAAAAAGCTTACCACTTTCTTCCAGTTCTATTGGTTCTCCTTCCGAAGCCATCTCTGTGGTAGAAGCTATCAGCCTGCTTCGCTTCTGGGCTTGCCTAGAGTTAGCTGATCCTCCACGGCGCTTTCTTGGAGTCTAAGAGAGAAGAAAGCCTTAGCATGCCCTTTAGGAGTAATCCTCACACGGCCCTCATTTTTGCAGCATCAAGGTCAGCATATCAAGGTAGACAAAACACACCGCTAGAAGTCTGTACCATAAACATAACAGTGGTATGGGTGACTCCTATCTGAACTGGTCACACCAAGGAGTAGATGTCACCAAGGAGTAGATGTCACGCCAGGTCTCTCACCAGTTGAGTCACAAAGAGAAAAAGCCACACCACAATCTGAACGTCTACATGCAAAGATGACCTCACAATTACATCAGGTGTCAGCCTCCAGCCAACCATTGCAATCAGTCTGACCTAAAGTTCTCGTGCTGCAAGTACCTCTGAAACACTGCTAGCACCTAGAGATGAGAAATGTTTCAGTGTCACAGCACATGAAGTCAAATGGAAAACTGGTGTTATGGCATAAGCTGTAATAACAAACTGTAAAAACAATAAACTGTTGAAAAGATTTAAACAGACATGATAAACAACGTATTTTAAGAATCATTTTTGCATTGATCAGTAAAATACTTACTGTACTCATGGTGTTTCTTGATCTAAAGTTACAGAAAAAATAAGAGGCACAAATACCATAAAATTAAGTGCAAGGAAGCTACAACTTTCAATTCGTTATATTTCTTTAGGAAGTACACTGTTAAAAAGTCCAGATTTCTCAGTATCTTAGAATGACGTTCTTCCAAACCTATAAGAAAAGAAGAGAGAAGATTACCTATCTGTAACTCTTGTTCTCTCAAATACAACTGAACTTAAGGATGCTGTTTCTGAGCCATGAGCTTCTGACCAGAGCTGGAATGGAAGTCCCCAAAGTTTATTATCAGAGCCACAGACCCCTAGAGCAGGGTGTGAAGCATCACTGAGGCACACTAGTTTCCTAGTTAAGCACCAGAATAAGTTTAACAGCAAGCCACAAAGATACTAAAGAGTTCCAATTAGGCTTTATCAGAAAAAACAACTAATTATCTGCAGGTAATGTTTGTGTGGGGGCAGAAATAACTGGGAATCGTGAAACAAGAAGCTATCCTTAGAGAACAAAAATTACAGATAAGCAGTTCTCTTTTCTCCAAGCCACGGCCAGATTAAAACACGTGGGAGCTAAGCAGCTCAAAAGGAACCTAAAGCACGTGAGAACAGAAATCACTGCGTGGAAACACTCGAGAAACACTGCTCAGTTCCAACGGCAGGGGTCACGGCCTGCTCAGCAGGCAGCTCACTGCTGGCTGACCCAGCAGGGCTGAGCTCACTGCTCTGGTCACAGCTCTGGCTCAGGGCCACAGCTTAGAAGGTGCCAACTGTGGCTCACTGTATAGGACCGTGTCTCTGTGCAAACCGCACCCTAGAGTTCCTAGCTCTTCTGGATACAAAGATGAGCACACATCTGAGCACCGACTCCAGCTCTCACACATCTCACCACCTGTACCCAAAGCAGAAAGGAAGGACTTGAAAGAGGCAGAGAACACCCCTGTGGAGGTCTGCTTTCAGTGAGCTGCACACCCCCAGCAGCTGTAAAGCCAGCCCTACAGATGCTCCCTGCACACACAACGCACCCACACCACCCTTCCCAGTTCCATGCTGTGCCTGAGTGGAGCACGCACACCTCACCCTGCTGCTTACAGCTTGACATTTCTTTCTGTCTCCCCAATGCATGAAGCTTTTCCACCACCTCTCAGCCTCACCAAGGCTTATTTTACTAAAGCAGGTGCGCTTTTCTATAATCATCACCTTCAGGGGCCGTACAACTTCCCTGCTATGTAAGGTCATTACTTACAGGTTTTATTCTGGAGACAAGGGGAAGAGGGAGGTGAAGCAAGGAAGGTAAGCAGCACAAGGGATGAGGGATGTGAAAAAAAGCATGTCCCCTAAACCCAGCCCTGGCACACCTGAGTCCCTTCAAACTGCAGTCACCCGAAGACAAGAGGCCACCTTCATCTGACAGCTACTGCCAAAAGCAAAGACAATGTTGGCAAAGCATGCCCCACACAGCAGGAAGGCAATGGGGTGAGCAACAGATGAGGCACATTAACTCGCTGAGCCACTGTATGCCAACTTCACCCAGAAAGCCAAGCAACATCTTCCCAGCTCTCCTCTGACACAGAGCTGGAAAAATACTCTGAGAATAAAAAGCTGGGGAATATACTAGGATCTTAAGGAATTAAACTTCACACAAGCTTACTTTCAAATTACCAACAACTGGAACTGGTTTTGTTGGAATCTCTTACAGCAACCTGATGTACACTGATGTATCTACACTTAACACAGAGCTACACAAAGCCCCCATGCTTCCACCCTGTTCCAGTTGCCAAGGGCTCAAATCTGAATTTCCCTGGGAGCTTCTTCAAAGAAGGAAGAAGAGGATGAACATCCACAGGGAGCTCACCACTGTAAAACCACCTCACAACAACCCACCGAGGGAAGGTCCACCAGCATTCACAAGAGTCACTAGTGAAGAAGATCAGACTGCTGGAACTTGTTATGACTGGAAGACATCTCTCAATCCAGCAACATCATTCTCCTGTAAGAATAAATCTCCCCTGTGTGGTTGCAGACTTCTACAGCCAGTTCTTGGCTTCTCCCAGCAGTAACCATCCACACCACAAAGAGGAGGAAAAAGGAAGCCAAGTTTACTTCTTTTTGTTACAACAAAGATTAAATTACCATTATATAAGAACAAAAGTAAACTAAACAGGCACAAATCCTTCTCATTTAGGCACCTGCTCACTAATTAGCGCTTCTTAAAGGTTTTAAAGCCCCAGCACCACTCAGCAGCACTATCTGTCACACAGGCCCAGGCAGCTACATCAACCTGCAAAGCCTGTGAGCTCCTCCTCCAGCACACTGCTCAACCCAGCTCCCAACAAACAGGCATTGGGGGTGCAAACCCAAATCAGAAGCATCAAATCATTCCAGCTGCAGCTATTAAAGTCATCTATTATGCTTGTAGCAAGATGCACTCAGAAAGCTGTTTCGGATTCTACAACAAGGATTTTTTTTTTTTAACTTCAATTTCTATTCCTTTTAAAAGCAAAAAGTTCACAGAACAACTTAGCAAGCCCATAAATACTTCCACCTGGAAGAGAGCTTGCATTGCATCACTGCAGGGTGATGCATTCCTGGAATGAACTGCTCACCCTTGCTCACTGACTGAGCCCTCCACATGCAGTTACTGTTCTGTCATTCACCTCTCCCAAATCTTACATGCTTTTGTCCTCACAGCAAAGCTCAAGGCTTATTCTAGTTGGCCCACAGATGTTTTTGGTACTACAGCTACCAACCTCTCTAGACAGAGAGTATTGGAGAAAAGCAAAAAAAAGTCATCTAAATAAAGGACATTAATAGCAGGAGTTGAGTAACATCACATCCCATAATACTTATGGCTTAAGTCTCCCATTAATACTTCTAAAATATTTCCCTTGAGTTCACGCTGGCCTCATTTAATGGTTCAATTGCATTCCTAAAAACTACACTGTCCATACAGCATGAACCAAAAGCTTTTCTTGCATGACTCTGAGAAATAAGTTTGGACCTCTTGTGTGCTTCAGCAAGCAGCAGATCTTTCCTGCATGTCTCACTAGCAAGACTTGACTTCATAAACATTCTAAGCATTACCAACGTGCTGAAGACAGCAGAGACTTGTTATGTGCAAGTCAGGAATGATACAACTGTGGAACCATAGCAAATCCCAAGTTGGAAGAGACCCCACAAGGATCATCAAATTCAACTCCTTGCTTCACATTAACTCATCCAAACAAAAGCACACATAGGATTCATCAGAGCAGGCCAGGCTGTGCCTCTACATTTTGCTGCTCTCTTCCTCTCTTAAGAGCACTCAGTGCACAAATAGCACAAAAAAATAACAAAGACACTCATCTACAGAAAAAAGAAATAAGTTCTGTGACTTTCTTTGCAGTGGTGCTCAGGGCCAGGCTGGGGCACAACCTGCAGCCCAGGAGCACCCCTGCCCACAAGGCAGCACTGCTATGCTGGGTGCTACAGGAGTGCTGGTCCAGGGACTGAGAGGTGTGGGATCTTCTCCTTAGGGAAAAGTATGGAATTGTTTGAGTTGGAAGGGACTTTTTAAAGGCTGTTTGGTTTAGTTCTCCAGCAATGAACAGGGACAGCCACAGCCTGATCAGGTGTTCCGAGCCCCACCCAGCCTGACCTGTGCTAGTGTCTCACTAATTTTACTGTAAAAACCTCCTCACTAACATCCAATCTAAGTCTCCACTCTTTTTGTTTGAAACCACTGTCCCCTGCTCTATCACCACAGTCCCTGCTAAAAGTCTGCCCCCTCGTTTCCTGTAGCTCCCCTTTAAACACTGGAAGGCCGCTCTCAGGTCACCTCCATTTCTCCAGGCTGCACAGCCCCAGCTCTCTCAGCCTGTCTTCCTAGGAGAGGTGCCCCATCCCTTGGATCACTCTTGCGGCCCCGCCTGGCCGTGCCTCAACAGATCCACGTCTCCCCTGTGCTGAAGACACTACACATGGATGCGGCACTCCAGGTGAGGCCTCAGCAGCGCAGAGCAGAGGGCCACGCTCGCGCCGCAGCCCAAGACGCATTTTGTCTGCCGGGGCCGCGAGGGCACAGCGCCGGCTAAACCCGCAGAGCCCTTCCGTCATGGCGGTGCTCCAGAAGCCGCCTGGACGCGGGCCTGGACACCGCGTTGGGGCAGGGCCGGGCCCGAGGCCCCGCCCGG
>VXAB01012085.1:34746-272900 GCA_013399175.1 Odontophorus gujanensis
TTTTTTTCCCCTCCACAGACCTGTAGAGGTTGGAAGGGACCTCCAGAGATCACTGAGTCCAACCCCCTACCAAAGCAGTTCCCTACACCAGGTTGCACAGGTAGGCATCCAGGAGGGTCTTGAATATCTCCAGAGCAAAAGACTTCACCACCTCTGTGGGCAGCCTGTGCCAGTGCTCCATTACCTGCACTGTGAAGAAGTTCCTTCGCATATTGGTGCAGAACTTCCTATGCTCAAGTTTCTGGCCATTTCCCCTCGTCCTGTCCCCACAGACAGCTGAAAATATCTTAGTTTTCCCAACTGCGATAAAATTTCTGTTTTATTAAGAACTTTAATAGTGATTTATCAACAAACGTTATGTTCACTGAAACCAGCACAAACCTAATGGGCCTCAAGTGCTATCCCAAATGTAACTGAAGCCACAGTCTGGACTTGGGACTTCAGTACACAGGGTTAGTCTCACTCTTTTTCTACATACTGAAGGACATAAAAGATAGCAGTGCAACTGGAATGCCACATAACTACTGCTCTGTAATTAAACACTTTTTCCTATAGCTTTACCAACACCATTTACAGCAATATGCACTTCAACTAGAATAAAGATGCTGCTGGGCATATCTGACAAGCACTGAGCTCCTTCTCTGTTTAGACATTTGGACAGGGTCACGCAGGGCTGAACAGCACTGATACACCAAAACACAGAAATAATTTGGAGTAACCTTAAGATTCTCCCGCTGTTTTCATTTTTTTTTCTTTTTTACAGATGTCTTAACAACGGAGCAGGCCATGAACAAAAATACTGCGACATCTTAGGAGGGTAACTGTGTAAAGCTTTGCTCCAAAACATAATCAACAAAATACAAAATCTAACTTCCAAACCAACAAAGAAGCCTTGTTTTTTTTCCCCCACTTTCATGCAACATAGCAGCACTCATGCAGACCCACATCAGTAGTAAAAAAGTCCAAGCTCTGAATATATAATTTGTTTATTTTATAAATGTCTCGCATTAGTAATTACATAGCTGCTTGCCTTTCAAGTCTGCATTTAGTGCCTCTACTTTATACTGGACCCCATTCAGCAAAGTGATTAAGCACATGTTCAAAGCCTCAGTTCAGAAAGCCATCCCAATGCAGGAAATGCTGTTTTAAATAGGTCGTCAGTATTGTCTTTGCTAAATGGAACGGACCTAGTGCTCTGTGTAAGCATGCACCTACACATGGAGTGCCTTGAAATGGGGATACTGAGGACTGCAAGCATTGGTACTCTGTAAGACTGCACTATTTCAGTTTTTAAACAATATGCATTTGAAAAATGCAATTTTCCTCTTCACTGAACTCAGCTTCATCTTTTCCACAAAACAAGCCAAAAATTATTATTTTAGTGGGCTGGGAGATGTAGTTCTAATTTCTTATTGGGTTTTTAAAATGTGACTCCATCATGACTGTTAGTTGTAGCAGCAATTCTCACCACTTCCCTTCGCACACTTGCTAAGGAAACACAGCCATTGTTACCAGCATGAACCCTGCAGGCTATGGGTGCTTTCATTTGATGATGTCAGGGTCAGGTGGAGGAAAAGCCAGGTTAAAATCAAGACAATGATAAGCTGAAACATGCCCTGGGTGTGGCAGGGACCAAACATCCCAGTTTGATGTAGTGGGATGTGCCTGTTAGGAGGGTGAGACAGAGTGAGGGACAGGGGTCAGGTGCTGTTTCAGTGTGTGGTGACGTGAGGTAGGTATTGTATGGATGGAGCCTGGTCTGTGGCAGCCAAATGTAAGGCAAGGAGGTGAGGTCAAGGCCATGGGTTGGGGGACATTGTGCCTATTCAGGAAGTGGGGACTTGCTATTGTTCCTCCAGTATGGCTTCTGCTGCTCTTGCCAGTGCTGGCAGTACGGCAAAACTCTGAGTAGAAGGTCTACTGCAGAGCTTTTTTCCTTACGTAACTCACAGACCTTTCTTGATGCAGTGCTGGCTTTCTGGGGGGTAATTTTTAGGCGTTCTGCTTGCTTTTTACGCTCCATTGCTTTCTCTACAATTTTCTTCTGCAGATTTAAAATGCGTTCATCTTTCATTTGCCTTTCACCAAGCTGGGACTTTCTTTTCTTTTCTTCTTGCCTGCAAAATGAAAAAGAAGCCATGAGAACGTAAAGTAACATCAACCTACAGAATAAATCCATCTGATTATGTATTACTTGGATGATAATGAATTTGCTTTTGCTTCTGAAAACCAGGTTGGCTGAAAACAGGTTTAAATCACATAGCTCAATGGATGTGGTATTCACAGCTTGCTGCTTGTTTACAGAACAGAATTACTAAACAGTATTGAATCGTTTATTCCCATAGGATTCCATGATGACAATATCTGACAGTATTTCAAGCCTGATAGGGCATTCTTTAGAAAAAAAATGTGCAAAACTTGTGTTAATGCTGCAGCTTTTTGCTTGTGGAGTTTTCTTAACATGATCTTTAGTATTCATCTCAGTTGCTGCATTCCTTGGCAAATGCAAGATATTTGTTTCCGTGTAATCTAAATGCCCAAATTCAGAATCTATGGGGTGGTGGTATATTAAAATTAGAGGCTTTAGGAGACGATGAATTGATAGTACCATGTGCAACATATGTGTAAGGCATAAGAGAGTGGTTATTGGACAGTCTTTTATTTATTTATACTTTTTTCCTTCTGTTACAGCTACTTTTTTGTCTGGTTTGCTTGCTTTCACTCAGCTGGTGCAATGGGCTCACAATTTTTTTTTCATGTAATTTGTACCACCTTATACTGTAACTTATTTACATCCAACTTTCTCATTCACTCAACACTGCTCTTGAACTTGGCCAGGTACCATCATGCTGCAGTACTATGTCATGAGCAGTTGTGATTCTGTGTTCAAATTCAATGCTAAAGTAAGCATTAGATCTACCAAATATATATCCTTATCTAGTATATCACCAGCTTAGATCTGATGTCTTCTCTCAGCTGGCAGGGATAGTTTTCTGCAAGGTCCTTTTATATTCCAGAAGTACAACATTACAACTGCTATAAACCAGAACAGGACTTTGATTAACCAAGAGCATGAGTGCTCTGGGGCCTTGTTAGCCAGTACTGAACTGCTGCTCTGTGAGTGCCAGGTCTAATTTCAGAGGCAGGTTGTCCTTTGGAAATGTTTTACAAGAGAATTTCTCCCTCATCACTTAGGCCTTATTCCGTGGTGTTTTCACCATAAGTCACTCTGTTCTCATGATCTCCAGAGGTCACTGCCAACCTTAACTCTTCTGTGATGCTGTGATTCTCATGTAGCTGGGAGAAGGGGTTTTCCTTCTGATGTTAAAATCACCAGTTTGCCTTCAGAAGTGTCTGTGTCGAGATTCCAATGATCCAAACACTGTTTTCATTTTGGGAGAGGTATTTTTGTCTGTCTTGTTAACTTTGTCTTTGCTAACAGGAAATTCCTCATAATAGCAGGTATTCTTCAGAGCAGCCCTTCCAGACTACACTTCCCCAAATCCTCAGAAATTGGATGCACAGGAGATTTGACCCACGCTGCACTCCTAAATGTGTCTGTGACCTCTTAAAAAGGGCACAATTTAGCTTGGTTTCTCATTTCCAGTTGATTTCCTGAGACACCTCCTGAGCTGCTCAGTCTGTGTCATGTTGTCTACTTGGGATAACGCTTCTGTCCCCTCCCTGATACAATCACGCACTGCAACAGTGAGCTTAATTTTTAACACAATTCTGTCAGCCTAAAAATTATGTGCTATCATATAATCTAATTGAGAACATGGGTTATTTCTATCTGCATTGCAATGAGGCATTGCATTCCAGGGGATCTAAGAGAATATAACAGTAAGGTTTTATGTAAATACTCAGTGATTAACTATTGTCAGTGGGAATAAGCAACAAAACCTTTCATTACATGCAAATCCAGATTCTTGTAAATACCATTACAAGAGAAACAACAAGAGGTTTAACATCATGAAGCAGCAGTAGCTGCTTCTGAATTAACACTGTAAATAGTTGGTTATTATCAGACAAATATTCAGTCCTCTACATGAAGTCATGTGCCAGCCATCTATGCTCCTCCAAAAAGCAGCTAGTCCCATAAATGTTTGGATGCCACACCACATTCTAATGAAAACTCAGAGAGGGAAGAAAAAAAGGAATTTTCAAGTTCTATTTTTCTGTGATATTCAGTGAAGAACTTGTAGGACTTGAGACATAAAATCCTCGTACAAGATCTCTCTCCCTATATCACATATTTCCTAAGGAAGCAAGTTAACAGTCACTCAGAATGGGATAGTCCATGGCTAGAAGAACCCTCTCCAGATGCAACACAAAATGATGTGATAAGTTTTGGAAAGCGTATACAGAATTCTCAGTGTACTCAGAATCATAGGATCATAGAATCCTCGCAGCTGGAAGGGATTTTTAAGGGCCATCTGGTCCAACTCCTGCAATAGACAGGGGCACCACAGCTAGATCAGGTTGTCCAGGGCCTGATCCAGCCTGGCCTTGAGGTCCCTTTGTGGCCCTCCTCTGGATGCACTCCAACAGGAGTATGTCTCTCCTGCACTGAGGACTCCACACCTGGACACAGTTCTCCAGGTGAGGCCTCACCAGTGCGGAGTACAGGGGCAGGACCACCTCCCTTAACTGCTGGCAACATTTCTTTTCATACAGCACAGGGTATGGTTGACTTTCTGGAATGCAAGGTCACATTGCTGCCTCATGTCCAGCTTGCCATCTATCAGTACCCCCATGTCTTTTTCAGCAGGGCTGAACTCAATCCTTTCATCCCCCATCTTGTATTGGTAGTGGTGTACCAGGTGAGAACATGCAGACCCAAGACCAGCCTAGGTCTAATCCAGAGTAACCCCACCAAACCACAGATTTGGAGCCTCAGCACCGACTGGTTTCATCTGTTGCTTGATCTTCATTGCACTAAATTACTTGGAATATAGACATAGCCTCACTGGAGTGAAAGAGAATTGTAACTGAAGTATATGGGCACATACCTATAGTACATTAGCATGTATTCCAACAGAGAAAAATCTTTTAGAGTTCTTGTTTGAAAGCTAAGAACTCAAATGTTTGTCCGTTTCATATGCCAGTGCTAATCTTCAAACTGTGTGAAGTTCTAGCAATTAAAGAGAAGTCCTGCACGTATGCTGAATTGATTCTTAAATGTTCTGCGAGTACTCACAAAGCTACTGCTCTGATGGATGTAATAGCTTTCAATTAAAGGCTGATGTTTCTGTGATTTTTTCATGTTCCATTTCCTATTTTGTTTAATATAGTTCATTATATGCTTGCCCGGTGTTCTTCTTTTGTGTTGATGTATGTCTGTTTATAAATGATATTGAAAGGAACTTGCTTGGTAGGGACCCAATTAAACTCCAGCTGACACTAACTAAAACACATTTGCTTAGCAAAGCTCAGCCATCACACTTTGGCTGATTAGCAAGAGCCTTCAACATAATACAATTGCAGGTATAACATGTAATTTTGTGTTGCTGCACAGTGGTATCTTATGAGCACCATTAGTAAGATTTGCTATTCTATGCCTATAATTATGAATTAATTCTGTAAGCATAATTTGATCTTTACATCTCCTGTGCAGTATGTCAACACAATTCAAGCAATTAATCACACTGACTTGATAGACATTCTGGGAGTCTAGACCGGTAAACAGGTTTAACACACAAAGCCTATACTTTGTTTAGAGAAAAATGAAAGCTGCAGCAAAAAGTCTAGCACTCGTAAATGTGCTGGCATGCTGTGTATTAACAGAAATACCACCTCACATTTGCATTCTAGATGATCAAGCATTAAAGACATTCCTGGAGAACAACATTTCTAGTGTACTTTGACGGTGCCTCTTTATAATAAATGCTCCCAAGTTGTGACATAGAGTGCCTGGGAGGTATGAAAAGAGATATCATGTAAAACTGATACTGAAAATTTATGTTTCCTTCATTTGGAGAACAAATGGGACTCCATTAAAATATATTTCTATATTCCTTACCATGGATCTGAATGAAAGCTTGCGAATTCAGTATTTAAATTTATTTGTATTCTACCACCACTGGCACGGTCATCTGTTCTAAATAACATCTCAAATACATCAGGACAAATCATGTTAACTTCACATTCCAGCATAGCTTATTTCAGAATTAGAACGGTTTTAGATCTGAATGAAGGCAAAGAGGCTATCTTAAAGAAACCCAGCTCTATACACTATGTACACGCTGCACATCTACCATAACAAATGATTTTTAGAACACTTACTAGAGAAATAGATTTTATGTGGTGTACAAGTTCTTAATGCCTGGTTTGAATCTCCAGTGGTAAGCAGTGACTTGAATTGCTCCCACAGGATTCCACGAATGCTTAGAGATGGGAATTTGTTTCCAGCTCAAAGTCTATTTCAGGTCCTTTACTCTTCTCTCCATAGATGACACAGAAGAGAAGGTCAATGATCTATGCAGTCAATCCACTGGAGCTCCAGTTATTGATTCAATAACCTCATTAAAATAAGTTCTTAAGTACTAACACAGTAAACCTCACTCTTTGGAGATTAACTATCAGCTACAAACGAAATCAGAGCTGGGACCAGAGAAAACTAGTTAAATGAATACATCAATACTGCCTTCTGTAATTGAGATTTAGAACTGGAAGATAAATCAATAACATGAATTGAACTCCTAAGAAGCCACCTTTGGTATCCAAGTGATTAACACAAATCTAAAACACGTCTAAAGATGCATGGCTTTAGCCTGATAGAATACGTCTTCAGAATGTCAGCCTGGACATCTGTTTGCAAAATAAGTATGGCAAGAACTAAACTATCAAAGTCACAAAAGAAAAAAGGTGAAAGAAAACTTGCCAAAAAAAAGGCATAGTCAAGATGCAGTAAAAATGGCATAATAGCAAGAGGTGATTCGTATTTCACACACTTACACAGGCTTTCTTCTTGTTCAGATCTGTTTGAAAATAATTTAAACTTAGATTTTACATTCCTTGTGAATGGGATCTGTCTTCTGCGTATGTAAGCATCTGTGATGGCTGTGGATCTTTATGACAATGAATAATAAATATGATAATAATAAATACACATAATGAATACAAAATTTGATCAGAGAGCCCATAAGCAACGATTCTTCTCTTTGATCTACAGCTATAGTATATTTAATTTATTATCAGAAAAATCTCCTTCTTAAAGTATCTTTAACTTCTAAAATAATGCCTGCCCTTTCACATAACAAATGAAGTTCAAAGAAGAAAACTATAGCCCTAATATATTGGCTTAGATGGAAATGAGAAACCACTTTAAGCAGCGAGTAAGAATGATTGTAATGAAATGAAATGAGTTCTGATTGATTGAAAAGGAGCAGAAGAAAGTGCTTCTTACTCAACACACAGTTTTGGCTCTGAATCCCAGTGCAATACTCTCAGCACTACCCTATACAGTGTCTTCAACCATAAATACAAATGGATGAAAAAGATTTGTTAAATTTGATGCAAATTATTTTCAGGAGAAAGAAGAAATCTTGGTTCCAATGTAATCTTTGACAAAAGCTACATCACTTTATAAAAACATTTTGTTCTCTACTTGTATTTCTTCTCATGGAACTAGCAAAATACTAAGTTTCATTGTGTTAAATGTCATATACTGTTTTATACTGACTTTAATGCAGCTGCTCGTCCAAGTTCTGCTCTGAAAATGGAAATCTGGTCCAGTTTATCTAGAAGAAGTTGTTCCTTAGCTTGTTTATCATGAATTATCTGATCTCTCTTCTCTTCCTCTGCTGCCTTCTGTGCTTCTCTGAGTAGAGCGAGGCGTTCACGTAGTTCCACTATTGACATTTCACAAATTAAACCATGGCCACCAGTCTAGGAAAAAAGTATAGATTTAAATAACACTGTAAATGGCAAGGAGAGAGAAAATGAGTACAATCAGAGTATTTTGATTGTGTTCCAAGTCATGCTGAATATTTTTTGACTTCAAAAAAGATGGGGATGACTCTAACTTAACTGCTATTTACAAGCTGGATTTAAAGTGTAGTGTCTTTCTTATGTGTCAAAACACAAGGCTTGCAAAACATTTCATGAAAAAATATTGAAATATAGAATAAACACAAACACAACATATTTGCTGTCCAATAAAAAATCTATTTGACTTACCTTTTAGTTTTAATAAGCCTTTTAAAGTTTTGAAATCTGTAAAACTGCATATTTTCTATTTTGGTAAAACTAGAACTGAATTTAAACTCAAAAATATGCATTTTTTGTCTTTATCTATGTCAAAATTATGGATCCGAACTATGACATCTATCATTTTTATCTGAAAAGCCCAGGAATAAACAATGCTTTATAACCAGGACATTGAAAATTAATGGCCAAATCTGAGATATTTGAATCTGAATGTTTATTAAAGGATTTTTAAAATCCACTTTGTAATGAAGGTCACAGTGAGCCTGGCTATGAGATGTAATGAGACTTAGCTTCCTTATGAAGACAGGTAATTTCTGTACAGATTTGTGTACACTTGGAGTTTTCAGCCCTTACGTATACTCTCCCATTCCCTGTATCTACACATAAATACAACTGCATATAGGGAAAATTTGCATGAATATATATGAGTACCGAGCTTCTCTGTATCTGTCTTTGCAAAATTTCATCCCTTTCACTGCAATTAATATTCTTTTGTTTACCAATGTAGTTTGGGTACACCTTTTTAATGAGGATCTGGTACCATGGCATGTTATAATGGAAGATGTAGGTGCAGGAAATCAAGATGCTTACCAGACTCTTTCTATACAGTTGTATAATATTAAGAGTGAAATACTGGTTAAGATTTTAATCACAAAGACATTGGTCTACTTTGTTCCACAGGAAATGAATGACAAGGTTTGGAAAGATTGAATTTGAGAAAGGCAAAAGAGAACAACCACTCCTATGAATGTTACTTCCAAGACTGAGCTTTACTGGTAATGATAAATATATGTAAGTAAAACTCATTACACTCATTTTAATGGAGAGAAATTATTAAGTTCAAGAGCTGATGTGTTTTCAAGCAATCCTTTCTAGCAGAAAAAAAATTCCTTGTATTGAATACTGACAGAGTACGACTTGCCTTTCACAAAATGGCCATCCCACTTTCATCAACCTTACACTTTAGTTACCTTAGAGAAGCTTGATTTCAGTTGAATTTTTTATATATGCCTTGAAAACTATTGCGTTTTTCCAGTTTCTCATTTGAGAAGAGCTAGACGGGAAATTTACTTTGGAGCCATATTCTGCACAAACAGAATTCCAGTGGAAGCTCTGTGTCGGGTTCACAGCCACTGTACGTGGCAGTGAAATGAACCATGTTCAAAAGTAAGAAAGTACTGACATTCCAGTCACCTTCATTTTCCTCAGTAAGAGCCTGCATCATTTTATACAAGTTGCTGTGATTAAAAAAGTAATGACATTTCCATATGTGACTACTTAAAACTGTTCTGTCTTTGCAAACTATGTCTTATGATGTTTTCTACGGTCACAAGCCTACATCTTGTGTCCGAATCCAGGTAAAAAACCAAAATGACCACATTTAAAATTGGCGAGGTCATTTTGTATTACTCTGTTATCCTTCTTTTCAGTTTGGAGAAGGAAAATGGAGGAATATATTTTAGCTGCTCTACATCTGGTTTAGAGGTAAGATAAAAGATTTCTGGATGCTGTGTAAATCTGGAAATTCTGCAAAAGTGACCACTGCCAAGCCCAGAGTCAGCTGTATCAGCTGCTGCGAGTCAATAGCAAGTTCAGGAAGTTTGGGATACATTTACATGGACTTAACCACATACACAGTCACAAGTCATTTGCACAGTACATGTACAAAAGGTAAGCAGGTTTTGGGCCCTCCAGACAATCTCTCTCATACACCTGAATGGTGAAAGTTTTGAAAGCACGGGAAGCTGATTTTGTCAATTACCATGGCAATCACCACTGCAATATGAACAACTATACTTCATTTTTCACTTTGTGTTTGTGTCAGTCTTCACCGAAGTCTGACAAATCTGTGACTCTGTGAAGGTGGATGGCACATATTGTAATCAGTTGGCAGCCTCTTTTTGAACAATGTCTGGAAATCTAGATACAGTCAGCAAAATTCAAAGGAAGTTCAAAGGGCCTATGATTTCATTTAGTATCACGAATAGGAAGTAAGTTCTCACTTATCATCAGAATATTCTCCATGATAAAATTTCCATTTTATAAACTTTGTGGAAGATTCAGATCTGATCTTTGTCTCATGGGGTCACTTAGTGCTTAACACAGCACATCTGCATGCAGTACGCAGTTCCTCTGAGCGTGTGAAACACATACGATACACATTAACATAAAAACAGAAGCTTTTTTCTTTTGAGCTTACCTCAGTTAAGTCAACAAACTTGTGTTTAAGGATTGGTAGAGATTCAATGGCTCGTATTTGTTGAATTAATTCATATTTTTTCTTAAGCTTCTCTTCCTCTTCTTCTAAAGCTTGCCGAAGTAGTTCTCGATTTTCTTCGCAAACCTCCTGAACTGAAAGGAAAGAACTGATCTCTGTTAGCCAGCTGCATATTTTAACAAGTAGTCCATCTGGAGGAAAACTCAGATGTGTTTGTGAATAATGACAATAATACAGATCTGAAGGTACTTGAAGGAACAGTCTGTTACTGGGGGGAGGAACAATTAAACAAATGAGTACTTCCCACCTCCACTATCTATCGTTCTATTCAACATAGAAACATATTGTATACATACATAAAGTAGACAATTTGAATTGTTTCTTCTTAATTTCTGTTCTAATTAATGTATATTATTTCATTTTTTAACAAAAGGATAGTATATGACATCAAACACTTGTAGTTTATCAAGCTGTATATATCCTAGAAATCAGTGGTCCACTAAGGTTGGTAGGCTTTGCTATGCCATTGCAGACTGGCTAACACTTTCTGCCACCCTCAATACAAGTATGGAGATAGGTAAGCAGTGAAAAGTATTCTGCTCACCAAAATATGCACAATATGAGAGCCCATTTGTACACTGTTAACATTTATTAACATGTGTTAACATTAGTTAACATGGTATTGCATTGGAAATATGTACAGTCTTCTGCTTGGACTAATGCATCTACTTGGATGCATTAACTAGGAATTTTATTTAAGAATAGTAGAGGATGTGTAACACAATTTCTCTTCATTCTAATGACTGGTCTGACTTGTGCTAATCCTTCTCCTTTGTGGGACTGTTCTTTTGGCAGATGTCTTTTCTTTCGTCAGCTACAATCATCTCCTCCAGACTGTCTTCTCTAAAGAAGACAATAATCTTGAGCTATGATTCTTTCAGAGAGGTTGCTAGGCAAATCCTCTCTTAATGGTGTGAATCACAAGAATCTGAGCTTCCTAAATTGATTTGGCAGAAAGTACAGCCATTCAAATATGCTGCTTTTAGATGGAAGGGAAACCAGTTGCAGAACATTAGCATTGTATTCTTCCCTTTTAAACAAAGTTTAATTCCCATAAGCAGTATGTTAGAATTTCTGATCTACCTGCTACCAACTTAGTCTTAAAATTCATATTCTTACATTTCTGGGAATTTATATCCTGGATATTTCCCACAACATCCTCTTTCTTTCAGAAAAATTGTAATTGCCCCTCTAAAATAAAGTAATCTGGGGACATTTGGCATCATATCGAATTTTTCTGGCAATATATAAATACCTATCTGCTGTTTGTATTTCTGCAGCTTTAGTTTTGCTTGCTTTGCATTCTTGTGTCCTTCCACGACCTTCTCCACCAGCTCTCTCATTTCTTTCTGTTCCTGTAGACATCTCTCTGCATACTCATGCATCAGCTCTGCTTTCTAAATACCAAATAAGCAAGTTAATAGAATTCCTGATAACCAATGATATGAGTGCTTCAAATAATTGAAATAGTGCAAAGACAACAGCATTCTTTAGACTATATCATCCCTGAAATTGAGATGAATATAATGTCTATAATCATTTTTGAATGGGTGAAAGCAACCCCCCTATGCTCTGTACACGTTAGGATTCACTTCAAGTCGTTGCTTGACAGTCTGTCTAGATAGACATAATGCCAAAACAGCTGACAGGTAGTTTTTAAGAACAGAAAATGACCCCATTAAGCAGATTTCCATTTTGTATTATGCCCTTTTTGAAAATCGTTGTGGGTCTGTCCTAAATTGCTGAGTCACTACTGACATCTGTGCGAGGTGACCAGGCAAAAAACAATGGTCAGCCTACAGGGCATAGCAACAAACCAAACTAATAGAAAACAATAACAGTGGACACAGCCTGTGATAATCACTTCTGAAACTATGAATTCTATCGTACTTGATTATTTCTTGAGCATTTGCTTACTTTATAAGAAAAGCACCAGAAAAATGTGAGTTGGGCAAAAAAGAAAAGATTTAGCAATGTTTTGGAGAAAATGTGATTTGCCATGTTGGAAAATATGTGAAGAGGTACTTCTTGGCATGATTATTCCATTTTCCATATCTTTAGATCTAAAGAGGCTTCCTGTATGAATTCTCCCCTAGGAGGCATACAGTTGTGTCGGATAATATTAAATAAATTGAATTATATCTGTTTAAGGAAACAAAGTTGTTTATGTTCATGGCTCTCATTTTAACAAGATAATGAAATTAGTCACATATTGGTGATTTCATTGCCAACAGTGGTTAACATCTCAGTATCTGTACAAAAAGAATATGAATAATGACATGAATATTGGGAAGGATGCTTTACTTTCTGTTTTTATTCAATTGAATGCAGAAATGCTATCAATCAAATCAAACACTTGTAAAAATGACTTGAATGTATAAGCATTGCAGTGTCTGCAAGTTATAGCATTATTTATCCATTGTTTACAGACTCCACTGAGTAAAGACACCGTATAGAACTTTTATAACTACTTGTAATAGGCATCATCTATGGTAAATTTTGCAGTAATTGAACACAGGCAAAAATTGAACAAAGCTGTATTACCTCTTCTCTCATTAGATCAGCTTTCTTCTTATTTTCCTGAATTACATTCTGATGGGCTAGAACTGCCTCTTCATGACTCAGTTTCCCTCTAAGCCTTCTATACTCTATTTCAGCCAGCTGCTCTTCCAAATCTTTTCCACGCATCTGTTTTTGCCATTCCAAGAATTCAGATGGGTCTCCAGTCCCTCGTAGCAAATTTTCAATTCTGCAAGAGTGAAGGAAGAGTAGATCATACTCTGGCTCTCCAGCCCTGCTTTGGTTTGTAGAAGTTTGTTTGTGACATAAAGTGGTGCTTGATCTCTGCAGAGAAAAAAGGTAGTCACTCTGAAGTCATCTGACAGGTGTATTTTAATTCCAGTCTAAGAGGTGTTCTGACTAGGAAGAAAGCCCGGGAGAATAGGGCAGTAAGAAAGTGTATGAAGGCATGAACGTGAAAGTTTTCAGCACAGTAAAGCCCAAAGAGAAGGTTAAATTTATTTACATATGTATTCTTAAAAGGAACAAGGAGAATCAGGCCAAAGGTATGTTGAATTTCTCAGAGTATTATTTTGCTTAGAGGTAGAAAGAGCAAATAAGTTTTCTCTTTGGCAGTTTTTTGCTAACTTTACCACAGAGAAATAAAACCTTTTCTGCTTATTTCCGTTTCTGTTTTGTATTAATTAAACAACCCTATAATTTTGTTGTAATCAGGCAAAGAAGTATTCAGCTATCAAGTAAAACCACATTCTTATTTTTTACGGAAAGAGAAAAGCAAAGCAAAGGCCTTCAGCAGACCTCCCAAACTCCAGCAGCAAAAGACTGAGTGAGCCAGGAGTTTGGGCTCAGACACAAAAACGCAGTGAGTTGTGCCTTACTGTCACTCTCCAATGCATATATAGATATTTGTTGGGTGTTAAATGCAGCTGAAGATTACATCTCATGAATAAAAAATAGTGTTAAGGGAAACATTATTCCTTTGCTGAGTGCAATAAAATTCTGCCTGATCAAGTGAACAATTTATGTATAATGGTATGAAGAAACTTCAGTATACATACACAGCTGTTAACGATAGGTGATAGCACAACCTGAGTGATGTGTAAAATCTTACTGCTGAAATTCCGATCCATCTAACAAAATTTCCCAAGTACAAAAACCCAATTCAACTTTAGACAGTCATTCCAGGACTCAAAATTGTAACAGTATTTAGTCCTTAGTTTGGGAAGTCAGGTGGATTAGTAATAATACTAAATCAAGATGAAAATGGTATAGGTTTTTATCTTTGTTAAAATTATTAGTGAAAATGTTCTGTATTTCTAGTTATAGAATACAGTCTGCAGTGGACATTCAGAAACCTAATTAACATCAGCTGAAAATCTGTGCTGCATAGTCAGGCTTCCTTACGTCAGAGCTCTGTGTGCACAAAATGGACCTGCAAGATCTTATTCCCCACCCCTAGGATTTAATTGCCTGTATTCAAAGGCAGCTGTGTTATGATGCAGCTGTGCACCACTGGATCTGACTGCAGTGAGAAGAGCTGTGTGAAAAACTGCTGAGAAAATTATACCTGTGGACCTTCCTGGAAGCTGCATTTAATCTCACGGTAGAAGCCTTTGTCCTTGGCTATGTTGCAGGTATGCCTGTGCCCAGCCTTGTACCTGCTAACCCCATCTTGTTGACCTGTCTCTGAGCTTGCCCTTGGCCTGACTTGTCCCTATGGTCTCACCTAGCAATCGTTGGATTGTTGGCTGACCCTGCTCCCCCTCATTGGACCTGCTCTGGTGCCTTGCCTGGGTACTATGGGACTGAGTGGCATGTCAGTAAGGACACTGTCCTTGCATGCCTTGCTGTCACCTGCACTCCTGCTCATCCAGCATGTGGAGCAGCATGGTCTTAGCTCTCCCATACACCTTACTGTGACAGAAAGGGACAGGTATTTCTATACACAGATAAACAAGTTCGAAAACTATCAACTTTGCATTTAGTTTCCCACCCCTCCCCCCCCAAAAAAAAAGAAAAAAGAAGAAAAAGGAAGGCATATGAAATGCTTAATATGTATATGCTCCTTTTATAATGGGCACACAGGTAGATGTGCATTTGGGTCGTTATTTATTCTGCAGAATTGGAACAAATGTAACAATTGATCTTTATTGGACTTTACAAGTGGACACTACCCAGAGTGCAAAATCAGAACACAGTCACACTGCACATCATATATAGTAAACTAATGACTTCAGCGTAAACTTCCATTTTAGTCCACTTTTCTGACTGTCAGCAATACTTACAGAATAGCTTCTTAGGGCCTTGCAAAAGGTACTTAAAACTAGTTTACCTGGAGTTTACTTAATTGTTGTAATGTTGTCAATTATTTCTTTATCAAGAGGTCTGAAAAGTAATCTGAGAAAGATGCATGATCATACCTCTGGAGCTCCTGTTCCATTTTTCTCTGATAGAGGGCACCCTCTCTTAAAATAGCTGCTGCATTTAATTTAATAGGTATATTGTCATTCTGTCAGGAGAGGAAATGTATACACTAACGTTAGTAATGTAAACCATAAAACAGTATAAAAACATTTCAATGGGTTAAATAAATCGACCCAAGACAGCATAAATTTTGTTTAAAGCATTCATCTAGCATTAATCTGACATTCACAATGAAACTGCATGCTGTTCATAAACCACTCAAGCTGCTTAAGAAATCAGCAAAGTCCCCTCAAGTGGATTATAAATTTGTAATCACTCTTGGACCATGTCAAATCCCTTAGAATGTGTTCACTTCCTTTCATTTGTTCGGTGCTCATATCCATAGTGTGCATGGATTCCATCTGGCTTGGACAAAGGACATAAACTGTTTCCAGAAGAAAATATTTTGAGCGCCTGTCTCTGAGAGAAGGTAAATTAGTCAAAAATATTAAAATAAAACACAAGCAGTGCCTCTTGCATGAAGGTCTCAAAAGTTTTTCTGTTTTCTTTTTTTTTCAAATAATCACTATTTTAACTTCAAAATATTTCTAAAACAACTGACATTACCAGTTGCCATATCCATTTTCTAGATCCTGGAAGCAAAATTCTCAGTGACTCAGTCTTCACGTTACAACTTGGACCAGATCCTGTGGCTGCTTTGTAGTTCTTCAGAGAAATGCCTTAGGACTAACTCCCAGACAATCTCTAAATACTGCCTGAGGAAGGGAACAATCTCTTCGCCAGTTAAAAATACTCCTTGCACATGCAGACTGTTCAGATGACAATAATAGCACCTTTGCAAATGCATATAATTAGACCTGATCAGAACCAAAGCAAAGCAGGACAGACAGGATAACAACAGGGATCATTCCTACAAAAAACAAAGTTCAGTCATGACACATTTGACCTAACTCCAAAAAAACTTTACTTGCTTAATATCCAAGCATGTATTTAAACTCCAAATTAACAGCTAAATGAGAAGCTGACAAAGATGCACGTAATCACTCAAGCTATATATACTGCAAATACTGTATGTACTGCAGTCTCCTGAAATGTGTAAGTTAACTGGAAAATGGATATTTTATAATTGATAATAATTTGGCAGGTTGAGGATAATGAATATATGCTATCATCTGGAAATTTACTAAGTAGAATTACTGAGTTTTCCTCACAGATGACACATTTTAATGGCCAAAAATTAACTAATTGCTTACTTATGGGTAAAATGACGATAAAGGATTTAGGACAAGAATCCAATTTCATTCAACTCACTATACTTAGTCTTCTCATTGTCTAATGTTACCCTTTTTTTTTAGGTCCATTTATCAGTCCTTTTCAATGTCTTCTCCATTACACTGACATTTCCCCTCAACATATATTATACCAGCCTATATGACACCTTATACTGGCATAGACATTTTCTCTTGACATACTTAGAAATTTCCATATATTTGGCATTTACCTGCATATACAGATTTCAAGTTCTGTAGTTACTAAGTAAAATGTGTCTAGAGAACTGAGTTAAGACTGATTACCATTCTCATGTTAAACAGAAGTATGAATGAAGGTTGTATAGTCAAAATTACAAGAACTTCCAAGATACATAAAGACAGGCGTAAGTAAAATAACTGGAAAGATTCTTCTGTTTCATGTGGTATCAAGGAATTTTTGAAGTTTTCTCCTTCCCCTCCTGTTGTGAGATACTTTCCCTTTTTCAAGATGAGAAAATGGAAAAAAATCTGGCCCAATGTAGACCACTGTAAGTCTTATGGAAGAAGACTGCATTCACTATGACCAATTAGTAAACATGCAGTAGCTCACCAAAACCAGCACATACAGAAAGAACAAGGCCAGATATGAGCAAGAAGCAGATTGAGACAGTACTGTTGCATTTGTACTGTCTCACTCTTGCAGTGAAAAAGATGAATAGAGATTTTGTAAAGGCAATCAGAAATAATTGTTGGTGCACATAAGCGTACTTGATAGAACTGAAAAAAATGTATTTAACATACTGTGAGAGTTCTGAAAAGAGGGAAAGAACATAATAGATGGTTAAAACATTATGTGATGTCATTCACTTGAGGATAGATTATATTCTTTATAACATAATGGATAAACCTTTCTCTTTGATTCTCACAGAGCTGCACAGATAGGAAGGCAAAAGGAAGAGAAAGTATTTTGAAAGTCAATAACAATACGCTTGTCTCGACTTAAAAGTTATAGCAGCTTCTTAAATATCTTCCAGCTAACTTTAATGGGCAATGTATTTAGATGAGATAAAACTGACTGTGCTTCCAGAGAAGACACTAGAAGGTGTTAGAAATATCCCTGAACAACAGACTAAGACACCGGATCCATATTTTTGTTTATGAAATGTAGGCAGATGGCTTGACTCCCCTGAGTCTGCACTTAGGTTTCAATATTTTGAATTATGAGAAAAGGAGGTGCATTATACATAGTCCTGAACCAAATTCACATAATTACAGGTCCCATGTTTGGGTTAACTATGTAGGTGCTTCCTGTTTTTTTTTTTATCTTTTGAGGGCAGAACGAATTGGGATGTGTTTTCCTGTGATTTATATGGTCTTAGATTGTTAGTAAACAGATTGAGTAGCTGATGCTGTTACTAAAGATAACTTCAGTATGTGATAGGTGCCAGATATTCCTTAGAAATTTTTACCCGAAGCCCAGTTCTCCAAGCAGGGAACCAGATTTCCCAAAGACTGCAAGAACTCTATCTAAATACAGTTTTAAAAAGTAGGTAGATCTACTCACAATGTTTTTGAGGTGACAATACAAGCACAGTTCTATATTAAACTATTCTGGCTATGAATTTAAATGAAAGGTGACAGACTGAGTGATGTAAGACTGAAAATTATCTGTAGCATAATTATTACAGAGATAGCAATGTGAGTTTTCATGTATTACACAACCAAGAGTGGAACAAGTTTACAGAATACGGCATAAAACCAAAGATTCCAATAGAGTTTGCATCACCAAAAAATCTGTGTTTTTTAATAAAAAAATTTCAAGCATACCTAGCAATGGGGTCTGAAACATTACTCACCCTGCTTTGGATCTTCTGAGCCTGGAATGCTGGCCTGCTCTTCATACTGTCCCGTGTGTTCTGTAGTTCAAACTAAAATCACATTTTTTCATTTCAGAGAGATATTTTCAAATACTCAGCAAACGGTGTTAGCTCTGTATTGAAAATCATTCCTGAATATTCATCTAGAGTAACAAATATGATCATAGGATATTTTTTTTTGTTATACACTCAGAGCTTGTTATGTACACCCAGTACAGTGGGGATATTTCATATCAAATGACTATACAAATGTAGGTCTAAATAAGAACTTATGACAAAGATTATTATTTTATTTCTATAACCTTTATTAACTACAATAATGCCAAAGAAGTAACAGAGACATTTCACTTGGCTATTGAATTCTACCTGTCAACCATGAATGTATTCAGCTCTTAACTGAACTAAATATTGGGAAGACAAAATGAAGTGTCAGATGATATTTCATGGAATCACTGAAGTAGTCAAATTCTTCTGAAGGTCATTAATTTCATTTTAGGGTGATACTGACATAGAAGTGTATGGACATCATAAGGATGAGCACCGTGAATAGAATATGCAGATGTGATGAATATACTATATAAATAGTTTGTGACAGAGGTGTAAATTAGGAATCAACTGAAGCAAGAATTTGATATGAAAACAAGTGTTACTGCCTCAGCTTGACTCATTTGTTGCCTTAAAAGTTAATGTAAAAATAATATGTAGGTTTAGAAGAATATTGCTGATTTGGAGACTTGTTGGAGTAGTACCATGGGAGGTCTCATTGTCTCAGAATCAGAATAAAAAAGCAGGACCAGAACAAAAGGGGGTTGTATATTGTAAGTGTAAGGAGGCAAATGTCAGTATGTTTGTTATATAATTAAAAACAATAATATGGATTTGAACTGACAACACAGCTGTTAAGTGACAGCACATGATTCCCAGCCCCAAATGAAAAAAAAAAAATTCAAATATTTTGAGATATCTTTACACAACTCTGTTATTTTCATCTTAATACTTAGAGATATTTAAGCAATAACGTATTTTGTAGCATACCTCTGCTTTTTCAGGCTTCACGGCTGCACATCTGAACTGGTTAGTGTTTGCTTTCAGAAGCAGATCCTAGAATAAAAGCAATTAGCTTAACGAGTATGGTACATTCATCGACTCTATTATTTTCTGTCTGCAGGCTAATTTGTTTCCAGTGAATGGTTTTGTGGTGTGGTGAGGGTCTGCCCCTTCTCCCATTTAACTAGTGATAGGACCAGAAGAATGGCCTCAAGTTGTACCAAGGGTCAGGTTGTATATTAGGAAAAATTTCTTCTCTGGGAGAGTGGTCAGGCACTGGAATGGGCTGCTCAAGGAATTGCTTGAGTCACCGTCCCTGGAGGTCTTCAAGAACTAAGAGACATGATTTAGTGGGGAAATACTGATGGTAGGTGGACTGTTTTGGATGAGATGATCTTGGAGGTCTGTTCTAATCTTGGTGATTCTAAACCTGGGCTTAGTATTTATTTGAATTGTCATTCCTCATGAAAAATGTATAGAAGGCAAGTCTTGATTGTCTACGCAGGTCTAACTGGTTGTAACCTTTCCAGAGGGCATTAGACCTCATGCTAGGTCTTCCTATGTGAAAGATTTTGCTCTTTCAAACTTTTACTTACAATCCTCATAATTATCTATGGCATATCAATCCCATAGGTAGTAACTGTTTCCATGTAGCCAATGAAAAATGGCTTTGTTTTTCTGTTAAATAAGAAGACAGTGATCAGGAGATCTGAGCACCAAGGACTGCTCCAATTGGCATATCCATAACAGTAATTCCAGCTGTCATTTCAAATGGAGGGGAAGTACAAACATTCACACTTCCTGCTTTTATATACTTCTTTCCATTGTAATCTCTAATCAAATCTGTGAAACAGATAAGATTTTCCGATGGCTTTCTTGTGGTCAGCCATCCACAGTATCAGCTCTTTTATAACCATCTTGCATATGATTACCAGTGTTCTCACCCCATTTTTCACAGCTGGTCAGACTTTGTACTTACAGCTACAGTTATTACAAAAACGCTACACAACAAATGTCATTTTCTTTTAGGGCTCAACATTTCAGCTTGTTTAGCAAAGAGTCTAGGAAGTGACCTTTGTGAATGCTTTGGATTCCTTTTATAATGTTCCAGAGGCAACAAAAACTGCTGTTATTGCAGCTATAATTTCTGTGGTAGTTTTCTTTTGTTCCTTGCATTCATGCATTTTCTCCACCAAAGAATGTGGCTGGTATTTAAGCGATTTTACAGTTGTCATAGAGTTTTGACAATAAAGGCACTGTGATATCTTGATTTTCCTCCACAATTTTTCCAGGAAGATTGTATGTACAAATAAGCACACAGACAAATAGAAGTGTGCTTTCTCCACAATGGGGAAATAAGAGGATAAAAAATAATGCAGTACTGTTTGATAATGAAATATCAAGCATTGGAAATGTGATGAGTCAGCAAAAGGAACACAGAGTTTATCCCCATAGAATTTATCACGTTATAGCTTTTACTGTAGTTCAGGAACAAAATCCAATGCCACTTTCACAAGGATGTCAGGAGAGCCCAGAACAGTGATAAATGGTTTCGTATGTGTACTAGCTACTAAAAGTTAGAGAAAGGTATTTTCAGAACGGAGTTGGGAGAATACAGATAAAAACAAGTCAAATAGCACACATTTTATCATGCTTATATTGTGATTGGATTGGATATGGTGATTGCAGTGTGGGAAGGAAGAAAGAAGTGGGAACTGACATTTAATTAATTCCCTTCCAAAGAGAAGAAGACAGTAAATCTGCTTTAACCATGATAGGAGCTAACCTAATGAACAGGTTTCAGAACAAAGATTGGATCAATTCAAATAGCTAGATTTGTTTCTTTCTGTGAAGGCAGTTACGCAGGTCCTTCCTGCTCTCTTAACACACTAATGGTGTACCAATTCAAATATCTAGATCTGTTTCTTTCTGTGAGGGCCCTTAGCAGACCCTCCCTTCTCCTGCTCTTTTAGCACACAGACCATGTACGCTGCTTCTTTACAAATCATGATGACCTCCCACTCTCTCAGTCCACTGAAGGAAAGAGTATGAAGTCTGTGTGAAAAAGAAGTTAGAATTTACAGATATTTTAGAATTCTGAGTAATGATGTGGTTATTTATCAGTTGCTACAGAAGGCAAATAAAAGAACTGAACATATTTCATATTTCAAGTCTTGATTATTAAGTGAATGTGTTAAATACCCACATGTCCTGTAGAAATAAAAGGGACAATTTCTAGCTTGTGAAGAGAAGGAAGTAATTGGGTTTCTACTGCCTCTTGTAGTTATTTGCAAAATCTCTCATGTAATTCCTATTCTGTGAATAAAAGGTGGACTTACACCCAGACAATTAATATTAAAATAACGATGAACTATGGGTGATACAACAGATTATAGAATACAAACTTCATGACTCTAGAGAAGGAGACAGAAGTCATTAGCTGAAAAAGCAAAAATGTTTCAGATAGAGTTGTATGACTTGTGAAAAAGGGTACAAATTGCAGAACAGATGGTTAGAAGAGAGAAAAGAGCATAGCAGGTACATAATAAACTTACTTCTGCTTTTTGACGGTTTTTTGTTTTGATTTTCTCTAGTTGCTTTTTTTCCTTTGGAGGCTTGTAGGTGCTTGGAGGAACCTAAAAAAAAAAAGCAATAATATCCATGATATGGGATATAAAACATTCAAAGTGTCATAGCCTTGCACTGAAAACACTGCATTTGCCTTCACTATAAATCAGCTGCAGTTATTTTTAAAATACTGTTTATTTTCTATTAGTGCCAGTACAGAAGCCATAGACAGATTCCAATTAGCTGTGATCACCCAGGCTTTTCAAGCCTTTCCAGTATAATACAAGGCCTAGACAAAGGACCAGAAAGAAAGAAAAATCTGAAATGAGTACAAGAAAGGCTACAGAAATAATAAACACCATAGGCCCTATGAAGGGAGAAAAGTAGTTGATAGAAATGGAAAAGTTCTATTTGGCATCTTATAAACTTGAGCTTTGTAGCACTGACAGCCCAATAGAGCAGCTTCATGAATTTAAATGGTGAGGCTCTTGGGCACAGGGTACAGCCAAAGTTTAGGGAAGATATGTACTTTGCAGGTTATTAAATGGCCAGGAACTGCAGGAACATTTTGAGCCAAAATGTTTGGAAACTGAGAAGACTGCTGGAGAAGGCAAGCAACTAAGTTTGTCTCATCCCTGTGTTCTTCCTACACATCCATGTTTGGTCACTGCTGGAGAAAACACACTGGGCAAAATGGGCTTTTCCTCTGGTCTACTGTAGCTGCTCTGATGTACTTCTGTAAGATGATATCATTGGAGATGCAGCGTAAATGTTTGGAGATAGAGGACTCAGCCTTAATCAGAAATATGGGAAAGAATTCACGTCAGGAAATGCTACAGGTTAAATGAAAAATGTATAGTCTGGCTGTCCTATGGCTGAGCAGGAGAGCAGGCAGAAGGAGGAAAAAGGAGCTGCATGGGTTTCACCTAGGCTGAAACTTCTGGGGGATTTCAGTATTTGCTTAAACAGAATCTGGAAAAAGACTGAATGTCTCCTTCCTGCGTGGGTGAGATAGTCTACCAGCTTACAGGACATCTGCTTAAATATTTATCTTGCTAAAAATGTTCTACCTCCAATAGAGGTTTCAGAATTAATTCAAGAATTAGTGGGAAAAATCTGTAATGTGGATGGGGCATCTCATCTGGTTTCACTGGACTACATAAAGAGCTATGCTTTGAAAAACTCATGGCACTGATGTACTTTCCATTGCCTTTGCTACCTGACATCATTATCTACAGGCAAAACAAATGCACAGATAGAAAAGGCCAGCAATTAAACGCATGGTTGAGACTGCTCAATATTTTTGTGAGCTTTTTAAGTGAAGTAGAACTCAAAGTATTTCCCAGCAGTATCTACATTTTTTTATTATGCTTTTATGGATGGAGAAATTAAAGCCCAGAGGATTTGCAAAGGGTTGCACGGGCAGTGAGTATCAGTTTATTTCACTCTTCCCAGTCATGTGCTTTACCTGCAAAACTGCAATCGTCTGCCAGTGTAAGCTGAAGATCTCTCTGCAGAAAATGCTGTACTTATTCCAAGTAATTTAAGGAGGAGACTTTTCAATCAGCTGTTTCAGAAATGATCCTAGCCTTGTAATTTAGTCCTCAGATAGCATGGTTATGATTACCAATCAGGCAGACGGATAGACAACACAGCAATTACCCTTTCTAATAATAAACAACCTGCTGTTGTCAGAAGAGGACGAATAAATCACTATAGGCAAATTGTAAATTCCAGCAAGAGAGACTGGAAAGGCCAAACTGTACCTACTGAATTCTAAAGTATAAAAAATGGGGGCTGAGAATGACATGCACCAACATTGCCTTTCCCCTCTAGGCTGTGGCTTTCTGGATATGCTTCTTCCAGAGGTTTATTTGAGGATAGGAGTCATAAGGATTTTAAGGAAGAACAAAATGGCATGACATTCTCTCTGAGCTGACACCATGCATAAAGAAGCAGAACTACAGGCTTTTCCAAGGGGCCCTGAGACAGCAGCTCTGGATAAATTCCAGACCCAACATGGGCTATTTAGTGCTTTAAAGATGCAGAGAAGCAAATATCCAGAGAAAGCCAAATGGTTTCTAAGAAACAGTTTAGTTTTGTTTAATCACTCCCAAAATACACACCCAAGTAGAAATTCCTTATATTAGATGAGGCAATGTCACAATGCCAGGAGAATATAATCTTCAGGAAGAAGTGTGAGAGGAAAATACCGTCCAGAATGACGAATAAGCACTTTGAATTTCAGTAGTGACCAGAATTCTATTTTTTAAAAAGTTACTGTTGTAAGCAATGCTTATTTTATTAAAAGCTTCTGTTTTTATACATAAAAAGATTATGAAGGCAAGTATATTGTTTGTTCCATACATCAGCATTCTTCTTAATAACATACAACTCTCTCCACCACACAGCATCCAAAACTATGTACTGCTCTCACTTTCATACATTTTTCTTCCCATCTGGGCTGCCTTTTCAGTCTCTGCTGAATGTTCAGGATCTAAAATGGTGATGCTGGCAATAATGTGGCAAATCAAAGTGAAGCTTTATTTGCTGAGATAGGCATAGGGATGGACACGTCATATGTCACAACTGTGCTAATGGTTTTAGATTCACACAAGTCACTGCACTTGCAAACTTGGCCAGAACGTAATCCAAATTTTGTATAACCCTAACAACACAAATGAACTTCAGTAAATTAATTTGCATTTAAGCAAATTTATTCTAAGAGCTGCACAGCATAAAGGTACTAAAATGACAGCACTATGACTCATTCCTATACTGATTAAGCAGCTATTAAATGCAGTTTTTCAGAGCTCAGTATTAAGCTGTTCCAATGTAAAATTCCATTAACTGTATAACACAGTACCATTAAATTGCTCTGCTGTCCTAAGATGTAAATGCTATCTAAGAGCATTCAACATATGCATTATTTAAAATCTGAAGTGCTAATGCAAGGTGGCAGATAATACTCAAAACAGTGACTTCCAAGCTCACTTCCCACTGCATTTAAATATAGATGATTTTGGAGTCTTTACTAAGTTAGTCAGAGCAGCTTGACCCCAAATCCTGTCTGCCTTATCCCCCCCGTAAGGTAACGTAAAACCAATTGAGTGTCTCTGATTTGTACCAGTGTGACTGAACCAGAACCTTGGACATTTAATAAAATAAAAGCTTGCCATTTCAAAGACAAAGTCAACTCTAATTTGTATGTAAGTGATAAATAAATTTAAACAGAAAAAAGAAAATTTAGAGATTCAACATCAATACAAATAGCAAGAAATAAAATTCCACCCTCAAGGAGTTGCAAAACTAAAGTCCATCTCATCTCCACTCAAATTGCTTTGCTATTTGTTTTAATGAATTCATCTAAAAAAACCCCAAACAGCTATAGTTTTTTTCTTTCATTTGAATATTCTTTCTTACCTGCTTCATTGCATTATACAAAGCAAGCATTTTACAAATTCAAGGACTACCATAAACTTTTGTATCATGCTTTCGTCAGTGTGTATCCACTGTGTAGTTCTACCTCCAAAAGATGCAAAACAACTACAGAAAACAACTGCTCCCCTTTCCTTTATTTGGTCTACAGTTTGCTTATGCAAGATTCACTGAAATGAAAAGAACTGGTTATTTTTTTAGAAATCTGCACTTCAGTAACACTGAAAAAGGAAATCAATTCTTGTTGGTCTGTTAAAGGTTTTAGATTTTCTACAATTATTTTGAAAGAGACCATTAAATCACTTACTGTGATTTTGTGCACAAGAACACACAAATCATAGTATCTCACAAAGCATAAGAATACTCACCGGGGGACTTTTTTCCAGCACTGGTATTGGCAGAGGTACAGGAATGGCACGTGGCTTGGGAACAGTCAAATTAAATTCCTTTGGCTGAGTGACCGTTGATATCTTGATGTTGGTAGTACGATTACTTAGCTTATCTGCAAGTTTTTCTATCAGTTGCTGTACTTTAGGCTGCCATCTTCAAATAAAAATAGATTTTTAAATTTTAATGCATTTTTTTTTTCTATTGTACAAAACTTAGAATACAGTATTTGCAGCTGGCACTTGTGTGACTTCTGTAGCACTTCACACCACTGTTAATTTCCTATGAACCCATTAATTTCCACTTAGGGTTTAGTTGCATTATGTTATTTCACCTCTTGGTAGATGCTAGTACAGAAGTAGAACAGCCGAAGTTTCTTCTGAATAAGCAACTATGTTGCTAGCATCTTTAGCAGCGGGATCTGGCTACCAAACAGCAAATTGGCTTTCAGAAGCAGAGTACACACAAATGGAGAGACTATGGACAGACAGTGGTCTAAGTATTACCACTGCCATCATCTGACAGAGCACACACAGATCAGTCTCACAGCACATGCAGGTTTAATTAATTAATTAAATAGAAAGATGTAAGGAATTTGGTGGATTTAGCAAATGAACCCTCCATATAAGTTGGTGCCTGTAGGGCAGCTGAGGTGATTCCGATTTCTCCGTGTTTGGATTTTTGACTGTATGATGGTTCAAACTTCTCCCCAGGAATGACAGGAAGGTACAGAATTCAAGGTGACATACAAACAAGCTCTCCCAGGGCTGATTTTGGTGATGGCTTAACGTCAGCCATTGATTCACCATATTAATTCAACATGTAAGTACTACATGTGCAATGGAGTTTTCCCAGAACGTAAAAACCAGATGACTGCAAATTACTGTGACTTCTTTTTGTGACTGTTAGCATAGCCACTACTGTCACTGTGGAATTAGGCTTACAAGTAACTTCTGAACATAACAGGACTTCTATATCAACCACATATTTCAATGAATTTAAACTACTGAAGCAATTAAACTGACCAGTGCATCCACAGGCCCCTGAAAGAAGTTTCAAATCTAGTAACGAAATCAGGTCTTCAGCATTCTTATACAACTTACATTTGTTTGTATGCTTGTTACACTGGAAGCAACTGTGTGCAAATGACAGTTCTCACAACCCTACTATTAATGAAACACAGGATACATATTATATTGCTATTCTGTATCTCTGTACCTCTATGTTGTTGTAAAAATACTTTATAGTTAGAATTACTACACAAGAATATATTGAGCCAAATTCTGACTTCAAATATGTCTCTGTAATTATTGTAGCATGCAGTGGAATTATATTTCAAGCCGAATCTATAGTACTACATTTACTATTTTTACATATTCTGTAGGGTATTACAGGGTTCATTTTAGTGACTGATACTACAGAACTAAACACAAATTCTTTTTCAGCTGGCACGGTTTACAACAGTTCTGTCTAACAGTGCTGGCCATCATCTGTGGTAATCTATATTTCAGTGAGGAAGATGTATGATTGCAGCCGCCCAGGTTACCCATGTTAGCTTTAATTTATCTGTCCTGGGTGAAAACAGGAGTTAAAAAGTGACACAACAAGCTGCTGAGTAACTGAGATACAGCTACTCCTTCTCCATGTGAAAATGTTCCAGCTTAGCAAAGGTACTCCTGCTGGTTTATCACCACCAAAGCAATGTGTGGACACATCTGCCCCCTTCAAGCATTTAAACCATTAAGTGACGCTACAACTGTGTAAATAAATAGTAATTTAAAAATACTTGTTTACATGCTTATCTGATTTGTTCAGAAGGGGGTTTACGACCGTCTGCTTAAATAAATCTGAGCACAACACCAAGCTCAGGGAAGTCAAACATCTCTTTTTTATGTTCTTAATGTCACACAGATGTTGAAGTGACTTATGAGACTGGACTTGCTCCCTCAGAGAACATGCACCTGCTAGTGTGATGTTTGATCTATTCACGGGCACTGAGAAACAAATTTAGAACAGCTGTGAAAGGATTTCTCTATGAGAGAAACTTGTCTCTAGGTAACTAAAAGGGATTACTATGGTCTCATGAAGACAAGAAGAGTTCTCAGTGACTTCATTGGGAAAATACTTTACAAGCAAATCGAATTCTCAGCAGAAGGTTTCTGCAGTGTATTGCATTTAAACTCTTGAGGTGACCACAGGCTACTTAAGAACTGACTGCTTACCTCAGCAAGGGATCGATCCAGTTCTCCTTTACATACACTGAATCATACAAACGACTCCATTCATCTTTTATCCATGTGTTCAAATACAAGGCATTGAAGAAGAATCTAAGAAACTAGTAACAAGTGATTTCCTTTCAGTATGGTTATTAAAGGTATTAGGTACACAAAATTACCAAGAAAACCCCAAACAAACATGATTTGTTTACAAACACTGCTGAAGAACTTGGTTTTATTATAATCATATCTGCTTGATATCTGTATGTCCTTCTTCTAGGAAAGCCTCATGTTCTTTAGCTCTGTTTTATGAAACATTAATAGGTACTAAAATATTTTAATGGACTAAAAAAACTCTAGCAGCTACAACGTGGAAAGGTTTTGATGCATCTTTTAGTTGATTCAAACATCGCTTAACAAAAGTTTTCATTAAAAAATAAAGTAATTGCTACTGTCATACACTGACTTTAGCTGAATTACACAATAGAGTTTTGAAGTCTAACATACCTACAGCCAACTCCTCATTTTTTGTGTCTGGATAAGCCATGGTGCCCCAAAATATCTCAGGCTTGGTAGTGCACCTTAATTACTTTGGATGCTTTCAACTGCCTAGAAACTTTGCAGGGAGAACTGGTGAGAACTACAGTAGCTGCTATACAGTATGGTTTCATTTTTTTATTGAAATACAATTAATTGGCATATTCCCATTAAACTAGGACGCTTCAGTTTGGAACGTATATTATATGACTCTACATGTTTGAGAAATAACAACTATCATTCCAACTTCTGTTTTCCAGTGGAGTTCTCCAGAAGGTCAAGAACCTTTCTTTAAAACCTGAGCTCTTCAAACAGCCTTTTGAAAAATGGCTCTCAGATTCAGCAAGTATCATGGACAGCAATATAAATTTCAAATTTAAATCTGGGCTTTTTCATTAACATTCCTGGGAATGAAAGTACTCCTGTCAATCATCGAATCATAGAACATCCTGAAGTGGAAGGGACCCAAGTATCACGCCAAAATAATCCCAGTAATAGCAAAAAAGACCTAAATAATACAGACACTGTGGGAAAGCTATACTGGAAAACTGCGTGCAGT
Source organism: Odontophorus gujanensis (assembly GCA_013399175.1). Classification (NCBI taxonomy): domain Eukaryota; kingdom Metazoa; phylum Chordata; class Aves; order Galliformes; family Odontophoridae; genus Odontophorus; species Odontophorus gujanensis. Next base: position 64,059 of record VXAB01012085.1, read on the forward strand.
CACAGTGGGGACTGCAGGTCTTATTACTTCAGACTTGGCTTCAGTCCTGCCTTATTTGGGTTGGTTGCTACAGAGCTGTATAGGTCTTTGTATAGAGTTTATGTTCCAGAGGACTAGCAGGCAGCTTCTTAATTCACAGGTGGTGACTGGCTTAAAATGGGTTAGGGCCTCAAGCTTACTCAGCTATAAACAATATAGGTTTGACTCTAGGTGTTTCCTGCAGGAGTTACAGAGGCATAGGAGGCCTGCTACTTTAAATCTGTAGTCTTCTAATAATTTCCAAGGAATCAACCTGTAAATTTGGTCTTATTTTCATCTATTTCACTTTTGGTTGAGTCAAATGTCCAGTGAACAACTGAATGACTAAATGACTACTACCACCTTGGATTCCCATTCATGCCTAAAAATTACTGTTTCATCTCCAAACTGCAGATGTTGATGTATCAGCACACTACCCAGAAGAATATAGTTACTCTCTAGAAGCAGGACCATAAACTTAATGTTGAATTGTGAAGGATTTTTTTTTCTACTGTTTCCAGGCTCAGTGGAGCTTGTCAAATACATGGTAAATAAATATATTTCATCCAATTGTTTTAGAAGCTCACTCATTCTCCTTATGGAGGATCCTTCTCTGTAATACGTCTAATTTCATTTTCCAGATAACATATTCATTGGTGGTCATGCTGTAACATGTGGTAACATGCATGTAAATAAAATGCTGAAAGTCTAGACAGAGTCTCCAAGAGTACCAATGCATTGCATATACACTACTTCTAGCAGTTATACCAACAGATTTTACATTCAGGTATCCCAGGTGTAGATATGATTATAGACCCAGAGAATCACGTCCACTGCCAAAGAACTCTTCTTACACTCTTGTGGAAGGCTCTGACTAGACCCAGAGTTTATAAAAAATGAATTTTTATATCCCGTGTAAGCAAATATGTATACAGGGATGTAATGAACATGAGTTGATATAATTAAAAAGAGGCAGACCCTGAGGTGAGAAGTTCGTTTCAAATTTCGGAGTATTCAGAGTGTTTATAGAAGAAGCTGATGTGGAAAAACTGCAGGTGGTGTTTTATAAATCCTCCAGTTTTCTTTCATTGGCTTTCATTAATTTGAACTCCTCTTCCCTGTCTGTGTCCTCAGTATTCTTCTTTTATAGCCTACTCCATCCTCAGAGCCTTCAATCAGTTTTCTATTATGTTGCCACATGAAACTACGCCAGCGAATTATTGTTTTCTGAGCTCTCCCTAACTGCTCTTTTCTGTCTAGGTCTTCTAAATATTTGCTTTAATAATCTTCTACAAAGTACTTACAGCTACCTCTTCAATGCAGATGCAACTAATAAAAGCATATATTTGGTGATTTCTAGATGTTGTATTAAACACCTGAGTAGGATCACTTGAGGTCTCCCACTTCAACTCCAGTTATGTACTCATTATTAACATTTCACACCGTGTTAGGACAAATGGGTAATTCTGTGATAGATAGATGCTATGATGTATTCCTGTGAGGCAAAGAGAGTGGTTAACTGTGTAATCAAATACAGATATTGTGATGTATATTTTAGTCTTCTGTGTTTTAGTCACAATTTCCAGAAAATTTCTATATGGCTATGAGAATATGCCCAAAATGCATCATGTGGGAAAAGACCCTGGAACAGTTATCCAGGTAATGCATGGAAAGCTAGTGGTAATGCAAGGATTGCCAAACGTTGGTTCTGACCTCAGGCTGCCTGGACCCAAGTCCACAGTCTTGGCTTTGATAATTCACATCACAGACAGCAAATCTGGGCAGAATCAGACCCACAAAGCCATAGAACATTTCATCTCTTAATAACAGAAACTTCTATGCATTGTGAACTGAATTACTAGGAAAAATCCCTTAAATTTCTATTTTGTCTTTGGTCACAGATGAGCAGGTGGTAAAATACAGTCCAAAGTTCTCAGATTTCTCTTGAAGTTAAACCACGTGTAAGCTTTCCTACCAAGAAATGGACCACTTGATTTTGAAAATCCTGAGCTAAATATATGCAGAAAAGTGTCCAAGCATGATTTCAGGTCCTTCTGCCACTGTTTGACTCAGCTTGGACTTCTGTCCTTATGTCCTCTAGCAGGATGATCTTGTCCTACTTTGTACTGACCTTTTCCCACTATTCCTACCTCATCATAACAGCAATAATAATATGCAGTTCTCATTCCGTAATCTTAGTTGCAGATCTCAGAAGTTCTCTATAAATGACTTCAGTGCCGTTGGTAACAATCAGAACAGAACAGAATGAAACATATTCTTAAATGCTATAGGGAATGCATTTTTTACAAGGCAAATATGAAATTATAAATGTTTACTTCAACTTTTTATTTCAACAGCATCTTTCCCTTTATCATACAAACCCTAAAATTTTATCACAAAAATAAAATAATAAAATGTATGAATTACTGAGCATGAAAATAGGCTTGAGTTAGCAATGCATAATTGAGTTATTAGAAGAACAATCCTGCTAAGGTTACAAAACTGGGTTTTATCTTATGACTCTGCAAGTATGCAACCACAAGGAATTCTTGCATGTATTCTTAACAGTATAGAATGAGATCTTATAATTTTCTGTTCAAGCAGATGAATGTGTGTGGACAAGGTAGTATTATTATTCTGCCTGGAAAATACTTGAACAGGCACCAGTCATAGGGAAACAATGAATTTCACTCAAATGGATTTTGTCATGTAGTGCTGTATGAAGGTTTACTCACACCAGCAGATCTCATTCATAAACATAGTGCCTTTAATTTCATGAAAGCTACTCATTTGTGTACAGTTTATCTGCATGATTAAGAAAATTCCAGTCAGCCTGTGATATGCAGAAATATTTCTCTTTTAATTGAAACAAATCTTTTCTAAGAAAATATATGCGAATAATTATTTTCTACCTCAACTGAACTCAGGCACAACAGTCATCAGGCAATATATACAGGCCAGCATCCTGATGGAGAATCCTAAATTGCTGACAACTTCAGGCTGTTGCTAAGGCTATAAATCTGCCTCTAGCTGTTTTCTGTCTCAGTTGCTGGGGGACCAAATGCTGCTCCTAAATCCTCTACTGCAGGTGCATTAATATAATCCAGTTTCACTTTGCAGACAAAGGACCTCTTCTAATGCAAGAAAGGAAAACCTAGTACCATGGTGATGAGGATCTGATAAAATACTTAAGCAAATAAGTTACAACTACAGGAAGAAAAAAAGTAGTAGGTGCAGATCATCACACATGCAGCACTTTCCAACCAGACAAAAATTATTCCAGACAAGAACAGAGAAACATCATAGTACTGACATGTAAACCATATACATCTAGGTGAACAGAAGCAACAAGAGATAACTGGTATGAAGTGGGAAGATTGTGTTGCTAGCTGAATAAGCTCAAGATGCATCCAATCCAGTGGCTTGTTTCTAAGATGTTTACTAAAGAAGAGGCTGGGAGAGCATTTTAGACAGTGATTTGTCTGTCGAACAGATTAAGGTAATTCTTCTAGCCACTACTTTGTTTTTTTTTTCATCTAACAGTTAATGAAATGCATCATTTTGTTCTCTGAATGGAATTAATAAAAACAATCCATGGTAAATCCATGAATGTGAAGCGACAAGAGTGTTCCTAAAAGCATTATGCAGACAACCTAACCTTTCTCCCTACATAATGCAAAACAACTGTGCTCATGAAAAAGACACAGCCACGCACATGAACATTCAATGTTCAGAAAAAAGGTGAACATCACCTTTTGAGTACTAATGATGAAAATTTGGCTGTCCCCCTAATCTCACACTCATGTAGAAAACTATATTATTTGCTATTCAAACACTGTGTTTGTGCATGCTTTGCAACATCCAGATTATCACAGTTAACACAAGGATGTTGCCAGTAATCTAATTTTTAGCTTATTTTCCCAAGAAAACAGGGCTTATTGGAAAGCATTGCCAGCCAGTTTATCCTTTCCCCTGGCTTTAAAGCATAAATTGTAAGATAGTCAGCACTTTCCACCATTTTTAAAGAGAAGCAAAAGATATTTACATTTTTATAACTTTCAAGAAAACAAGCAAACAAATAGAGGAGAGAAATCCAAACTCATGAGTAGGGAGGACAAGGCAGGCAGAATTCTGTAGTGATGCTTTCTGTTTGGCAGCAATGGAATTGTTAATTGTATATATTTTATAATGATGTAATTGGTACATGTGTAACTCCAAACTAGAAACTCAGCCTTTTCTGGAAAAGGGCAGAAGCATTGGAAGGACAGAAAGATTAATAATGAAAGTGGCAGTAGATTGCTCAGGAAAAAAGAACACAAATTGGTATGAACTGCAAGTTTCAACAGATTTGTTGTGTATGGCAAAAACTTTTTCTACTGCCTGAAGTAAAAAATGGAATGCAAGCAGAGCCAAGAGTAAGCTAGAAGAACAACTGTAAATCACGTGAACTGTAGGTCCTTAGATGATAAAAAAATACAACTTAACAGTCTTTGACTGAATAAGAGGTAGTTGCTGCCTAAGTACAGAAACTTCAGATTTTTGTGATAAACATTTCTATTTAATTTCTGAATTTAAACTGAAAACTAATTTCTCAATTTAAATTATCCTGAAAGTTGAGAGAAATTATCCAGTTAATCAATTACAATGAAGAGAGTGCTAAGTAGTGAAGAAAAATTGTACTTCTATTACCTTATGCATTTTTACAGTGTCTAGAGATTTCACAATTCTGCTGAAGTGCTGAAGACCAAGCTCTTCTAGTTGAAAAGTCGCCAAATAGCAAATAACTGTCAAAAGAGAAATATAGTTAAAATGCAGTAGGAAAGTCTGGTAAATGTCTACTCAGCATGCTCTAGGACTTTAATGTTAAATACTCTTCAATACTGCTTATCTAACTGGGCAGTATAGTGCTTGACAGTGAGAAACTGTAAAAGGAAAGTTATAACATTCACCTTATGCTTATTATTCACATTATGACTATGCTGTGGTTCATCTAAATCAGTTATCTGTTTCTTGAGTTAGATCTAAGCTAGCATAAATTTACAGTTCTATGAAGAATTTACATAGAATTCAATGCAAAAATTCTAACAGTTGTACTCTTACACAAAAAATGTAAAACAACAGTAGCTATCCAAAAACTATCTGAGATAGAGGTCTTCCTGGCACCTGCAAATATCTGTTTGCAAAACTGGGAGATCTATTAGTGCAGAATTTGGAGTCCTCTAAGATCTTGCCATGATTTTGCAGACATTTCATTATGCCAGCCTCACTGCTAAAATAAGCAGCAATGTCAACATCTAAATGCTTGTTCCCATGCTCTCCTTTTACTTCCCGGCATTTCTTCTCTCAGGCAAGTACATCATGTACTCAGCCAAGGTGAATCAGGTTGTGAATTTTAACCTGAAACAGTTTCATTATCAGCTTGCTGGACAGCAGATGAAAGCTTGCTATAACTCATGGGGGTGAGAATGGGTGGCCAGTGATGAGGATAAGGGCCGCCCACTTCTTTGGGCAATTGTACCATGCAATGCACCGAGTATATGCATAATTCCATCAGTGAAATTTCTTGTCAATCTGGCAATAAGGCAGGGAGAACAGGAGCTCCTAAGAGGAATGATGGGAAAGTTTTTTTGAAAGAATTAAATTGTTATAAGCAGCTCTCTTTAGATGTAATGAACTTTTTTAGTGTAATAAAGGTCATTCTGACAGACTTTAATGTAAAGGAAAAGAAACTAAAAATAAAATTTTGATAGTGGATTTTTCAACATATTCTGTTTTTAATATTTTTAGAGAGGATACCTGTTCCAAAAACATAGCTTATTGTACAAAACAAAAGTTTTAAACATAAAACTTCCAGTATTTAATTTCCCTTTTATTTGCAAGTGACCATTTTTCACATAAATTACAATTTTTGTTTTTAGTCTAAATTATAATTAAAACAAATTTTTAAATTGTGGAACCCTCTGAGAAATCCAAATCTGATTCTCTCATTCCCTTCTGGCAAGTATGCAATTCGACACAGGAGGAATCAGTTCTTTGAGATTTCAATGGGCCAGCAAAATTCACGAGCTTCTGTATCAGCTTTTATTTGACCATATTCACTTGCATCAATAAGACTTCACTCACACTGCAGTACTTTAGCTGCCACCAAACCAATAAATCCTGACCAATATGCTGCAACGAATTCAGTGTATCATTAGACTTCAATCTTGTGCTTTAGCATAGCAACATATTTAAGCAGTCTTAGTAGAATATACATTTATCTCCTACAAGCTTTATTAAGTTCAAATCTGCTCACACTTAGCAACAGCCTTTATAAGCAGCTTTGATCATTTAAGTGTCAATGCAGCTTGGCAAAGGGAATCACAAGCAGCTTAAAAAAATATAAGCCAATGACCTTAGACTCTCAACTTGTTGATAAAGGAAAATCTTCCGGGGTCTCCCCTTTGTCTATGATTAATGGAGGCTTCTGAGTGGACCAGTCTTCACAATCCAATTATAGCAACACCCAGATTAAAGGTATAATTTATGTGATCCAGACACCGAAAAACAAGGCTTGGAGAAATGGAGACAATGAAGCATTATCAGTTAGAATAAACTCAATCTTCTATGAATTTTGTCCTTGACATTCCCTTTAGTTTGTTACTTGATTTAGACTTCTACATCTTCCCTGGGATTGTGACAGAAGCAACTGGAATTACAGTAAAAATGTAATAGCTTTTAGAACATAAAATGTAGATGTACTTAAATTAGTTATATTTTATTATTTTCTATCACTTTGAATGAAGTAGTCTGGATCGTACCCCAAAAGACTCAGAGAACCAATGCTGGTGCACTTCATGTTTCCAGTTAATTTAGGAACTTTATAACTCAGCCTAAGTGTATCTGTATTAAATGCATAGCGTAAAAATATTTAAAAGACAACTCTTTAATACTTCTCAGTGCCTGAAATAACACTGGTGATAGTATCTGCTCTAACTAGCTCATTCTATCAGATATAGTTGTATTATAACCGATTTGAATGTAGTAACCAATGTAAAGTAGGTAATTGTCTTACACATGGAGACAAGACATGTCTATTTACATCATTGTGACAATTAATGATGAAGAAACTAGTGTACGGATAGAAGCAATGGTTTCTCATCCTGTGAGTCTTGGTGCGGTCCTCAACAGACAGAGCTTTGTTATACTTTGTTATACAGTTTTTTATCTCTGAATGGCAGAGGTATTAAGTCTCATAGAAGACAATAAAGGAAAACAATGAACCTTCAAGAGACTTCTAGTCAGTGACATTAACAATTAAACCAATCTTCAGGCATATTCTACAGAATTTTCTCAGGTAAATATTCAGCTAATAGCTGTGAGAACCCAAACTAAATAACAATTTCAGGACTTAGACATTACAACACTAGGTTATTAGAAAAGGTCCTGTGTTTCATTCTGCACTAAGCACAGTGATGATGCTTCAAATGTAACAAATAGACCTGCACTAATAAAGTAATGTTTTTTAAAGAACTATTAAACATATTTGCTGTTTTGAGGAAAGCTTACCTATATAGAGATTACGCTCAGAAGCCAGACAGTATCTTCCATCGCGAGCAAAAAAGGCATTGACTACTACATCCAGTAAGGATTTATATTCTATGCATCCAGCTAGTGTGTCCAATACAAATTTTTCTTCTGCCACATTGAGAGTCTATAGAGACATGAAATTAATAATGATTAATGTTTTCTGGAAAGTGTATAAAAAAAAGTACAATCATTTTGAGGTAACTGAAGAACACAAATACTGAAAGGCTCAGAGAGCTGACACATCACAGATATCCATCACATTTTTTAAGGAGATTCCTTTTATGGGGTAATATTTTGCAAATGTAGGAACTGCAGTACAGATTTCCAGATAGCACAAAGTCTTTGGTAGCAACAAGAAAAAAAATCATAAATGCTAAAATTTGTGTCTTTCTACTGTCCATCAGGTTATGTTTGTACCTTTGCAATTACCCTTCAGCTGCTTTCCCTTCCACTACCAGTTGGTTAGCTTTGCAAGCATCCTGTGCGAGTACTTCAGCATCAGAAAGGACAGACAATTTACAGGTGAAAGTAACACACAGCTATCATCTTTTATTGCAGGAAGGAAATGAAGGAACATCAGCCATGCCCTGCTTGATACTCCTCAAGATGAGGATTTAGTTTAAGGTGAAACAAACATTTAAGGAAGAAGATAATATTTGATGAAAAGATAAAATAGCTTTCGCCTCCTGAGAGAACTGAGTAATAACATGTACTGGTCTTGCCTACTTCTAGGCAGAATACGTACGTTTTGCAGATGCTGTCTGATTAATTTATAGCACTTCAGATATCAGTGCTAGTCCTCTCCAGGGGTCTAATCAAAACGCCATGAAAATGAAAGAAAATATCCCTACTGACCTCACTGAGGTTTGGATCAGCCACCAGAGCTGAGTCCTCTCTCACCCCTGCAGCCACTGAAAATGCTTCTAGCCATTTCAAAAGGGAAAAAAGCCCTAGGATGGTAGGATATAAATAGGAGAATGCACTGCTTCTACTATTTACAGTCTATGTTGCAGACACCAGCTAGAATTTTCATGTAACAATGCTGATCATCTCGACGAGGTACAGTTAAGGCTATTTTCCCTTGAACTTATTAAATTACATGAGCAGGATGTTGCAGAAAAACCAGATTCCATTCTTTTCTTAGAAAGATCATAACAGGCAACTGTATCATTAACCAATAATACAAATTAGATTTGTGCAATTTAGTAGGACTTTTTTCCACTGCATATATCAAACTAATCTTCCATTATATTATTTTCATATCAAAAAATAAACCAATGACATTTGACATTTGGAGATTTTACTCAGTTGAGTAGGTATGTGTGAGACATACAGCTGAACCAACACAAATGAGAACGATGAAGAGTTATGCCAAATTACATCATGTTCTTGCAAATGGAAAGCTCATAAACAGGTTCCTCTTGCAATCAATATCAGAGGAATAAAGGAGTAAAACAGTGAATATGGAGTGGCTATTCTGATTTTACAGAAGTAAGCCTTTCAGAAGGTGAGGTTTATGAAGGTCACATGATGGATCTGATCTCGCAATTCTAATTGAAGCAAATAATTCCACTGAAAAAAGAGTGAGTTATTTACATAGAGAAAGGCACAAATATTGCATGACAGTTTCTGTATTAGAATGTATCTCTTGTTATCGCAGTAAAATCTTGATTCTAATCGTCAGTTGGAAACTGCCTGGGATCCTTCAGTTTGATGCAAAACTTTATTTTTCCCCTTCAAAATAAACTGAAGCAGTCCATTTTTATGAAAGGTCTGATAAAATCATGTCTATACATAAAATACACTAGATGAAGGATCTCTATGGATGTGGATCATTTTCAGTAGATTTAATTGAAGATACTTAACAAAAAGAAGGGTCTTTAATAAACAAAATGAAGATATTATCTGTAGGGCATCAATCTGATGGGAACAGTATTAAAAAGCATTTAGGAAGATAAACAAAGAGAAGCAGTGTTGCATTAGAACAAACAATAATAAAAATAAACATGTAGTTTTCAATGTGAATATCCATAATTTAAAGAACCAAGATAGATTTAAATAATTAAGTTAATGTGTTTTCAGGGTAATTCAAACTGAACTCTGTTTTAATGTCAACGAGGTCACAACACTGGAACAAAAGCATTCATATGCATTTAGTATTTGCTTTTTATGAGCTTTAAAGGCCATAACAGACTCTTCAGGATCAAAGGTGAAGGCTGGCTTGTTGGAACTAGGAATCACACATCATATAACGAATTAACCCATGTTCTTGAAAATATTCCCATTACAAACGAGTCCAGTATTATGTTCCAAGTGTTATAACGTATAATGCAATAAACACAAAGACTGTAAATAGCTGAATTACAAGTCAAAGTGTAATTTCTTTCCTGGAAAAAAATCACGTATGGGAACATATTGGGATCAATCAACATAAATTCTTTTCATGACGCAAAAGTAACATGAGGCAAAAATAAAATATATGGAAATTAACACAATTTCCTCTAGATTAATTTTTATCATAACATTCTAATTAGAAGAAACCAAGTGCTTTACGATATTTCATTCAATTTACTCTAAAAAGGGAAGGCTAACAGTCAGTGAGATCCCTTAAATCCACTTGTATATAGAAACATGAATTAGGAGTTAGGAGAGGGAGCTGAGTCTGGAACGTGCCATTCTTTCTTGCTTCCTGCGTGGCCTTGGAGAGATTATGTTCTCTCTTGAAACCTTCATTTTCTAGCCTATGAGATTTACTTAGAACATATTCACATATGATTGAAAAGTGCACAGTGATATAACAAGAGGGAATGGTTTTAAACTAAAAAAAGGCAGAGTTAGATTAGATGTTAGGAGGAAATTTTTTATTCAGAGAGTGGTGAGGCACTGGGGTAGGTTGCTCAGAGAAGCTGTGAAGGACCCATCCCTGGAAGTGCTCAAGGTTGGGTCACACAACACTGCTAACAGCAGGACATGTTGGAACTAGACTATCTTCAGCTACTATGAACATGTACATCGCTCCTCAAAACCTACTTCATTCTAAAAGAAAATAGGTTTTGGTGTGTGAAATGTCCTCTGCTATGTTATCCTTGCAGTTAAGGTATCAGCATGTGGCTGTCAGACGTAATAATCTCAAGGACCTGTTACTTTACAATCCTGGTGTCCACAGTGGCTCCTACAGGCTGGTACAGAGCCTGTGGAAGATGGTGAATCTCTGAACATATTCTGAAGTGACCTGGGCATGCTGCCTTTTTATTTTTAGAGAAATAACCTAGCCCAAATTTGTTGGTTTCACCAGGAACAACCTCAAACAGCTGGACAATAAGCTAACAAGCATATTTTCTGTAGGTTATCAACAGGTTATCAAAGAATTAGACAAGATTCATCAGGTATCATATTAGAAGGACATAAAGACTAGAAATATACAAATACAATACTTAAAGATACATAACGTTAATGAAACACAGTTGATAATGGATGGAATCTAAATATTCTCCCAGGAGACGGAGAACTACTGAATCAAATAGAAAACTCTAATAGAATAGAAAATAGAAGCTTGTTGAAAAGTCAAGTCTGATACACTGGATACCTGCTTAACTGAATAAAGAGCAGTGTCTTGCCATCATACACACTTGTGCTTTTGCAATCTGACTCTGTTGATTTTTGTCTGGCCAGTAGTTCACAATATTAGGTTTGCAATTTGTAATGCTGCTACCATGAGACATACAGGCTTAAATTGAGTGTGGTTTAAAGTGACGGCCTTAATCAGGTTTCTAACCAGAGGAAGTTTCTGCTGAAACTAACTGACTAATACTGACTAATTGCTAAGTAGCCAAGCCTGGAGATCACGTGTAAAAAAAACACTGCAATATTTTGGGGACCACAAACTTATTACAAAATTTTCTATTCCACAGAAATAGAAAGAAGTGAAATGAATTTTCCATGAGAAATTATAATCACCTATTTGGTACTGAAATATTTCCTTAAAGCTAGAGTTCTGTGAAAATAGATCTCATTTTGTTGGATAAATTCCCAGCAAAAATATTATGTAGTGAGCTGAAATAGAATGTTTTAAACTATCCCAGAGAAAGAATTTTGCCTTATCTGTGACATCAGCAATCCTCTGTTTTCTTTTCCATTTGAAAGAGTTTACTAAGAATCCTCACATTCATGATTTTCTAATGGAGCTACTACTTCTTTTGTCTTTATGTCACCTTTCCTGGGCTGAGAAGAGCAATGCTCTGAATTTTAATTTCTACAAGTATTTATTTTGGCAGCAGTGAATTTAGCTGAATTTACCCAGTCTCTACTCAGTGAAAAATGATTATTTTGAAACTGGATCAGTTCCCTGATGTAATTCAACACATGAATGCATAAAGACTTACGCCAGTACAGTGCAAGAAGCAGAAAATAGGGACATAAGTGGAAACTGTTTAAGAAAGCAAATAGTTAAGAAATGCATATGGATTCAGTGCTTCTACTTGAGGTCTCCATACCGAACCTCAGAAGTTTTATATTTCTGTAGTCATTTATGTTTGTGCAAAATGAATACAAAAGAAACTAATTCAATAGAATAGCAGCATTTTAGATTTTATTAATAGTCAGAAGTGGAAACGAGTACTTCAGCTACATGGCAGTATGGAATCAGAGTTTTGACAATGTAGTTAGCAGCACATGGCATGTAGAGACAACAGTAGGCTAATAATACTAATGTCTTAACAATTTTTTTAAGCTGATTCAATCCACTGGCTGCATCAGCTGAAATTAGGATGGCACTAAGGACAAAGAGATGTGAAAAGATGACAGAGCATGGTCAGGAGCGGATAGAAACTGCTTCAGCCAGTGTAGCTACAGATTGGCAAATCTTAGTCTGGTTACCTGTCGTATTAGATTAAAACCAGGTAGTCAATTTACTACCAGTTGCCTTCTATTCCACTGTTGTGACAATCACTTACGTTCTCAAAGCAAGAATACTTGATCCTGTGAATCAGCTTCTGAACTGCTTTTGTATACACAAACAGGTGGTGCTGACAGGAAATTTCATTTGGAAGGAGAAAAGGGAGAAAGGAAATGACAGAACAGCGTAGAAGTGGAAGATAAATTTTCCCTGTGACTGTCAGATTCATTTTAAGATGTTGTTGCTTCCCCCATCTTTAATTGCTACCCAAGCAGTTATTCAACTTTTGATCCTTATACATCTCTTTTTTTTTTTTTTTTTTNTTTACTTTTTGTTCTTTTTTTACTTTTTTTTTTTTTTTTTTTTTTTTTTTTCTGGTGATGACCACAAGAAATTTGGGCTTAAAATCGTAAATGAAAAATGTTGGTACTGTAAGAAAAGTCTATGAAAGCTACAAGAATATGTTAGAAAATTGGTAACTCCATAGATCATAATTTACTAAAACTTTGTAAAGTCTGTAAAAAGAACTGAAACAATGTACCTGCAACATCTTAGCTGATTCATTCAAGAAATCCTCCATGCTCTGATTTTCTGGGTTAAATTTGTTAAGCTGTTGGATTATTATTGTAATATGTTTTCCATGGCCGACCATCTTCACCATGGAGAATCCTATAAATATAGTAAATCATTAATTTTTCATGCCTTCTTCAGTTGTAGCATAATGTATGTTGATAAGCTTACAGAGAAAATACACTGAAGTAATGTACAAGAGAACATTTAGGTCAAGCTTTCAAAATTAGTTATTCAGAACTGATAATAGGAGAAACGAGGAAAGTGTAGAAATATCAATAAAATACAAGACATAATTACATATTTCTTATTTTGCAAATATTTCAAGATATCATTAGGACAATACTTGAAATGGTTACTGTCAGGTTACTGGATAAAATATAATTAAATATAATCTTGAGAAACGCATTACTTTTTGCATGTGTGCTACACAGGTCCTACTCAATACGCTGATCTTCCCAGCGAGATGTAAATGAAAACAGAATTTTTAGCCTTAAATCCCATTACATGTTGTTATTAACAGCCTATTTTTTAAAAAGGAAAAGAAAAAGGAATAGGAATAGAGACTTCAGACATACAAAGAAGTCAGCAGGCTGGGCAGTGATAACACATCAGTAGCCTCAACCACTGCCAAGGTTTCTGAAGGCTTGGCAGTTGGTTATTTTTTAGGCTTGATGTCCTGTTTCTGAAGTGATTATATCTCTCCCAAATGATGTCCTACTTACTTGCAGGTGTGAGAGTATGCAGAGCTGGCTACCTGGATTTTAATGTTTGTATGATAAGAAGTATAACTGATTAGTTTATATGCATGTTGCTGCGTTAAAGAACGATGATCAGGGCTGAAAGTCATTAATCTGGCTTAGTAATTAGAGAAAATGAACACAGAAGTAATTACACATGGTGGAAAAATATGTATTTGAAAATTGTTCTTGCATTTTATATATTGCCATACTCCCCTGTTGGGAAAGAAAGCTTGATCAAGATGCTTCATTGCCACTGTAGTGAAGATAATTCATTTCTTGTTGTAGAGGGATGTTGTAACACTTCCTGACACTGTGTTCTTATACCCTGCCTTTCAGCATTACCAAACTCAATTCTAATTGCCTAAGCAGTACTTTCATTACTAAATTACTACTGAAAAGGAACCGTTTGTCAGTGATTATGTGCAACATAGGCATTAGGTGATGAAGATAAAAAATGACCAGCAAAACGAGATTGGATCACGACAAGTGATGACAAATAAAGAAGAGGCGCTACAGTGTCTGTCACAATCGCACTATTTGGCACCCCGATCAATGTACGAAAGCTCCAGCACCGCACTCACCCAGCCCACGGACACGCCGACAGCTCCACCGAAATCACCGCAGCGCTGCCTTTGCCAGGGACACTTCACCCCGCGTTTTGCCGCCGCAGCGCCGCGTTGCTAAGGGCCGCGGGGGCTGCCGGGAGCTGTAGTCCCACGCGCGCTCTCCGTCGCGCAGCACAGCGGCGCCCGCGGGGAGAAGACTACAAAGCCCGGCACCCGCGCGTCGGGCCGCGCCGCGCGGCATGCTGGGAGACGTAGTCCGCCGCCCTCTCCTCGTGTCACGTAAATGAGCGGCCGGGTGGGCGGGGCGGGCCTTCCGTAGGCCGCCTCCAGCCGCCTTCCGATTGGTCTCGGGGCCGGTGGGCGGTGCCGAGGGAGCGCGTGGGCCTGCCCCTGCGCATGCGCCGAGCGGCAATGTCGGGCGCAATGTTTTGGGGGCGGGCGCTCAGGCGCGGAGCGGTCGGCGCTGCCCGTGCGGGCGGGCGGTCCTCGCGCTGAGGCGGCGGTCGAGCGGCTTCGGCTCGGGCTGCGCCGAGAGCTTCTTCCCCGCGGAGCCTCGTGGCAGGGCTCGCTCCGCTCCCCGAGCAGCCCGCAGCCCCCGTGGCCGCAGCCGGCGGGCGGCGCGCTCCGAGCGGCGGGGCAGCGGCCGCGGGGATGATGAACAGGTTTCGAAAGTGGCTCTACAAACCCAAGGTGAGCGGCGGGGCGCAGCCGTGCGGCTCCGGGGATCGCGAGGGGACCCGCGGGGGGATCCGCATCCGCCGCGTCCCCGTGTCCCCTCGGTTATTGCGGCAGCGCGGTTCGCCGTGCGGAGCGCTCGGCTTCGCGCTGCGCTGTCGCCGCCGCCCGTCCTTCCTCCGGTGTTCGGGCTCGTTGCTGTCACCCTTTCCCGTGGCAGCGCCGTGCTGCGGGGCTGGGGCAAAGAGAAGGGAAAGTTGAGATGAGACGGCAGAACGGGAGCGCGGCGGTGCCGCTCCGAGCGGCTGCGGTGGAAATCGGCGAGAGGTGGACAGCTGAACCGAGCAGCGAACGGATTTTTTTTTTTTATGAAAGCCTCCTTGTTTTAGGTCAGCAAACTTTTAGTGAGCGGCAGTATTCACAGAGTTAAATGTGCGCGGGATTACAAGGGTAGCTTTGGTCCGGATTTCTTCATCAAAACGAGTCGGATTTCACGTGAATACGGGAAGACCTACGTACCGCTGTGCAGTACCTTGCTGTACCCAGCGTGCACATTGGGCACTACGTGCCCTTATTTCCGTGGGACTGAGCTGTGCTGGGGACCTTCTCAGCCCGCGGTGTGCTGCTGTCACTCCGTGCCATTGCACTGCAGGCAGCAGCGGGGCCTTCCTGCTCCAGGGAGCTGCCTGAAGTAGGCAGAGCTGTGGTCCGTTCAGGCTTCATGTGAAAATGCTTCTTGTTGGTTTCATGATCTTACTGCGTTGGCTTTAAACTCATGTTCAGAACGATTTGGTGCGATAACCTGTTCTTTAGAAATAGCCTTTTTATTTTTCCCTGTGTGCCTATTGAATTCTGATGGATAACATAGTTGTATTAGTAATAATAAAATGTTTGAAACCTTGGCATGTTCTGGTAGCATGTAAGATGGAGGAGAGTTCTCATATAGGAACTTCCAGAACTTGAAGGGAGCTTGTAAGTAGGACAGGAACTGACTTTTTGCACAAGCAGATAGCAACGGGATGAGGGGAAATGGCTTTAAACTATAAGAGGGGAGATTAACATTAGATGTTAGGAAGGAATTCTTTACTCAAGAGTGTGGTGAGGATCTGGCACGGGCTGCCTGAAGGAGGTGTAAGGATGCCCTGTTAGTGGAGGTGCTCAAAGCTGGGTTAGATGGGCCCTGGACAGCCTGACCTGGTAGGGGACACTCAGCCCACAGAATGGGGTTAGGGCTGGGTGGGCTGTGTGGTCCCTTCCAACCTCACCCATTCTGTGATTGTATGGTTTTATGACTGTAGCTTTCCTGGTTGTACTGCTTACTATCCTGTTTTGTCAATATGTTGTTGAGATTCTTTCTGCTAATGTTAATGTGCTCCAAGGTCTCTTTTGGAATGTTTTGGAATGTCGTGTATCTTGAAGATGGCATCTTTTGGGATATTCAATCTGGTGGGAGCTATCACTGCTGATGTTGCTTAGTTGTCATCTTCTGTTAGGTACTGCAGGTGCCAGGTATGTTCTATCAGTTAGATATTGCTATTGCTAGTGTTGGAGACTGCTTCTTTTGAGGCTTTCCAGATGGTAGTATCATGAAATAGACTTTTGGGTGGCAGCATAAGTTGCTGCTATGGGGCACTGTTGTTTGGTTACATCCAGAAGGAATTTTGAAGGCGGTGGAAGAATGGGATCAGGGAAGAGCAGGAGGTTATGAGCTCAGAGCACAATGCAGTCCATTCAGACACCTCAATAAATTCTCTTGTTTGATCCCAGGGAGAACTACTTGATAATTCTATCCACCAAAAGTATTTGTGTGAATGGTTTCAGCTAATACTTTTACATAGGGGAGACTAAAAAATGATATAGAGCAGGTATTGCTTAACAGGATGTAATTACAAAGCCATCAGTATAATTGTTGAGTTGCTGCAAGAGGCAGGGACCTGCATTAGGACAGACACTGACTTTGGAACTGCTGCATCTGTTTGAACGTAGCAAGGATGTGAGAGAAAATGTGGGTAGGGAAGTGTGAAGTCCTGACTAATGTTGGGAGTATGTCACGAGGACAACACGACTTTCCTGCATTATTATGCTGTTGCTGTCTGACCCTGCTCTGGCTCTCTGGATATACTGGATACCCAGGTGTAATAAACCAGGCCTAATGCTGGTGGTCGAGGTAAACAAAGAGTGAAACAAATAACAGCAACGTGATCTATGCAGCTGTGAGGAGGCTGCTCGAAGCTGAGGTATTGGAGGCAGAACAGAGAGATGAAGCTTGGCTTCAGAACTGCAATCTATTTTTTATGTGCTTTCTGCAAGATCGATCTGCAGTCCCCAAACAGGAAACAATGTGGTAAGTTTTTGGAAGGGAGTTAGTGTTTACTTCTGAACAGGGAGAAGGTGCAGAGGAGTGACTGGAAGCAATGCAGGGCTGCAGCATGCAGGAGCTGTGTGCTGTGACCTCCTCAGGATGCTACAGGCATCCCACTACATCCTTGGCACAGTTGCTGCTCTGAGGGAAAGCGTGACTCCTATCCTAAATGTTTGAATACATGAAGAGAAATAATAGGAACATTTCCTGTCACTCCAGGGAACTTCTTGTCTTTTGCCTTTTGCTGTTGGAACATTCCACAGGTGCCAGGTCAGAGCCTGCTCCCAGGCAGATGTGAACATCCCACAGAAGAATGGGAACAGGCTGCTTTTGTACACTTACAAAATGGTTTCGATAACCAAAGTATTCAGAATAACTTTTATGAATATTGCTACTTGAGGTTTGAGAATAGTTTGAGAGAAGAGCAGGTAACTTGCTCACTCAGCTTGGTGTTGAGTGGAGCTCCAATGTTATTGATATTTTGAAAGAACTGTTCTGTATTTGATTGAGGAGGGGAAAAACAATCTGATTCCAACCACAACTTAGAGGTGTTTTAATCTGCATAGCATAAGATTGAAGCATCTTTGATGGATATTTATGCATGTTTTTATGCATGCTTTGTCCAAGTCGGGTTCACTCGGCTGCCATGAACCTGCAGACATGATGTGGTTTTTTAGCCCCCCTTTTGCTTAGGGCTGACCGAGCTACAGCTGTGATGTTTGTGTTTTGTTGAACCAGAAGGCTGCAAGCAGCTGTGGGGATGCCAAGCTGAGTTCACAGAACTGGTGGAAAGATATGATATGCAAATAAAAAGAAGCTCTCTCAATTTTTGAAGGTCTTCTTATGAAGCTATTTTATGGAAGTAAGCCATTGTTTGTAATAATACATTTAATAATGGTTATTGAAAAACTTAGAACAAAACATAGATAAACTAATTTAAAGCAAAACTTTAAAGCTAGTACATCTTGGAAGAAGGTGCTGTGCAAGTAAGAGCACTCTTAGAGGGGATAAAGAGTCATTGCCTAATGTGGAAAAGTGAGAGTCAATGGCAATAAAAATAATTAAATAACCTCTTGGATCTTTCGCATTATCTTGTGTAAGGATAAATGTGTTGTTTGTTTTGTTAGTTATTTTATTTAAGGGTAGTTAAGAATTGAACTTTAAAAGTTGCATATAAGAATGTTATCTTGCTTAGGTGCGTTTTATAAGTAGAAATAGGAAATAAATATAAAAAAATAGGGGTTTTTTTGAGGAGGAAAAATCTTAGTAGGAATTTCTGTAGGAGAAAAAAAAGTTGTACATAGAAGGTGAATAGAATTATGAATTTCAGAGGAACAGAAGATAGTAAAAATAAAATACGCAATCTCAAATGTGTGCTTAACACACTGTGAAGAACACTTCTAGAGTTGATTCAGTAGAATAAGATGTAGGAAGGGGGAGGATTATTTTAAGCTGTGTTTTCATTTCTCACCACTTCAACCCATTAAAAAAAAAGGATGAAACTGCTGGAATAGACAAGCAACTATTGAGACAAGTTTTGAGTGAGTAAATGGATAAGGAAGGGTCAATTTGTGGAGTAATAGTTAGGAAACAGTGTTTCATTTTATCTGTAACTTCTACATCTTAAAAGTGAAATGTTTACTCCTCACAGGAGAGAACTAGTGTAACTTCAGTCTTGAGGAGAAGTGTTTTAGGAGAATCTACTTGAAGGAAGAGGTGAATGTTATTTGTGGCATAAAATTGGTGCTGTACAGTAATCCAAGTCTCTGCACCATGCTGTTTGTGATCAAAGCCTGGTACTTAATGCCACATTTATATGAACATCTAATGACTATGAAAACCAGGAGAATTAGGAATCTGTCTTCTTCGGGGAACAGCACTTACTGGATTTCTGGAGATACTTGCTTTTTTTTTTCCATCAGCTCTTTGATCTTGCTCAATTATTTACTTAATTCTTCTTGTTACTACTGTTTGATCAGAGGCTGCAGCTATTGAACTGCAGTTATCAGCAGTATTGATAAAAATCCTGAGGAAGGCAACCTATAAATTAGCATATGTTATTCTAGCTTTAGAGTTCTGCATGTTGAACTGCTTCATTTTCAAAGCACCATCTAGTGGTTTGAACTCCAACATGGAAACTAATAATTCTTTGCTGTTTGTTCTGCAGCTCAGCAGCTGACTTAAAAAGATTACCTCAAGTCATATTATTTCTTAGCCTTGGTTTACCTGTATCTGAAAAAGTCAAGTAGGTAAACTGTTGCAGTTGTCTAAGAGATTTGTTTGTCTGTACTTCATTACTTGGTGGTGAATGGAGTTCAATCCAGGTTTATTGATGACCTGGATGAGGGGATTGTGTGCACCCCCAGTAAGTTAGCAGATGACACCAAGTTGGGAGGAAGTGTCAATCTGCCTGGGGGTAGGAAGGCTATTACAGAGGCATCTGGACAGACTGGGTCGCTGGGCTGTGCCCAATGCAATGAACATCAAGTGCTGGGTCCTGCACTTTGGCCACAACAACCCCAGGCAATGCTGCAGGCTTGGCACAGATTATCTGGGAGACTGCGTGGAAGAAATGGACTTGGTGTAGGTCGATGCTTGACTGAACACAAGCCAGCAGTGTGCCCAGGTGACCCAGAAGACCAAAGGAATCCTGGCTTGTATCAGAAACAGTGTTGCCAGAAGGCGTAGGGAGCTGGTACTCCTGAACTCAACATGGTGATACTGTGTCCAGTTTTGGGCTCCTCCCTACAGGAAAAACATTGAGACCCTGGAGCGTGTCCAGAGAAGGTGACCAAGCTGTGAGGGGTCTGGAGCACAAATCTTATGAGGAGTGGCTAAGGGATCTGGGATTGTTCAGTTTGGAGAAGAGGAGGCTCAGGGGGTACCTTATTACTCACTTTAACTGCCTGAAATGAGGTTATGGTGTGGTGGGAGTCGGCCTCTTCTCCCATGTAACTGGTGACAGGATGAGAGGAAATGGCATCAAGTTGTGCTGGAAGAGATTCAGGAAATCTGAAAAATTTGGAAAAACTTGGAAAAATTTATTTTCTGAAAGAGTGCTGGCACAGGCTACCCAGAGAGGTGGTGGAGTCACTGTCCCTGGAGGTCTTCAAGAAACATTTGGGTATTGTACTGAGGGATGTGGTTTAGTGGCAGAATATTTGTGGTAGGATGGTTGGGCTGGATGATCTTGGAGGTCTTTTCCAACCTTGCTGATTCTTTGATTACTCTGATGTGAGAGAAATGCAGACACCTTGCAAAATGACTCTTCCAATGTGATTACTGTGAGCAGAGTCGCGGCGTATCAGATTGGAAGTCCATCTAACCTGGTGTCATGTCTGGTAGCTCTCAGTGTCCTGTATCAGATGCCTAGGGGAAAAAGATGAGGTGAATAGAAAGTGATATGTCCCTTGGGCTTTATTTTCAACTTATGGTGGTCTGCATCTGAGGCGTGTGCTGAGCTACAGATTGTGCCCTTATAATTCAGTAGCTTGGGAACATTTTTCTTTACTGTCTAATTGTTTTTCAGTCCATTTATACTTCTGGCTACCGTAATGACTCCTAGCTGCAAGTGCATAAAGTGAGGCTCATTCTAGTGACGTGTGTGTTTTCAAATGTCCATCAGTGTGACCTGATGTGCCCCTCATCCTGCAGAGTCCCTTCTGCTCTTTTTCTTGGAAACCTGATTTGGATTGTGAGATCCCCTGACTGCACTGCCATGGTGGTAGTTAGCAGAATGCAGAGAAAAAAATATATTTTTTCCCTCTTGTGCTTTTTGATATATATATTTTTTTAGAATGCAATATTTTCTTCTGTGTTATTTAGAAGAATGGCAATACAAAAAAAAAAAAAGGATCTGTGTTGAGCCGCAGTCTTTAAGCTCTAGTAGTTTAGAGTGCCTCAGTTTTCCTTTGCTGAGGCAGTCTCAGCTGCCTGCTGTTGGAAAGCAGATAAGTGATGCAAGTTTTGATACACCTGGTAGAACTGTAGGTTTAGGATACAGGAAGAGGTGAGCTTTTGTATGTTTGGACAAAGAAGGGTATAACCTTCCCGTCTCAGTGTCTTGCTGCTGAAACTGGAGGGCCTAACTCTTATTTAGTTATAGATTCGATGAGGTGGATCAGGCTTGCTCCATTCTGACTGTATTTCTATTCTCCTCTGCAGACTGTGAGATCTTTCTTATCTCCCCAATAGTCAGAGACGTTTTTGCATTACCTCCATGCCTGAAGTATGCCTGATAATTCTTGACGTCCCCTATCCTGTTGATGGTGGTTCTATTTACTCCTGTTCTATGTTCACCATCTTTTCCTCCTTATAGTATTAATGCTTTTGATGTTGTTTAGGATCAGGATGCCCTGAAGAACTGATCAGTAGGAACTGGATAATAGAAGGAAATAGGATTCTATGGTGAGGCTGTGAATATGTATAGTGTTAAACAGCAAGTAAGACTGACCTCTGAGAATGTCATTTAAAGACTGCCCCTACTTTGCCCTGTCTTTAATAGGCCACGAGATTGCTTTTTTCTTTCACAGGACTTATCCACACTTGATAGCTGTTCAAAATTAATAACGTAGCAGTGAACATTGTGTCACTTGCATGTACTCCTGGCTGGGTGAGTGAATGAGAGAGGGCTACTGGGCAAAGGATACTGAAGGGGGGAGGTGAAGATGGGGTGGTAGAAGGAAGTACTTGGAGTAAAAATCTATGAGACACATCTTAGGGGTGGAAAGGAGGAGGAGATGCTCTCTCTCAAATTGTGAGCTTGATATTTTCAAGTGGGGCATAGGTGAAAATAAATTGGCGTGATGTTTATGCTGGAATGTGTTAATTCCTGCCATCAGCCAGCACTTTGATCTCTGACAATTACAGATGGTTGTAGCTAAACTAACCAGATGTTCAGGGTGTTCTGCATTTCTACATTGCATTCTTCTAATTTTCACCTTTTTGTAAACCTTTTAATGTAGGAAAGTTTTGCTGAAATTCTGAAATTCATCAGGTGCTATAAACAAGCAGATTATTCAAGTTTCCTCTCGATACCAATGTTACAGAGCTGAGCATGAAAGAGTTCTTGTATGTTTGTCTGAACTTGGCTTTTGAATGTTTATCTTAGCAATCTTTTTAGGAGTGATGGGAGGCTCTCATATCAGTGCTTCATCTGATTCCCCTTCTGTAAGAACTGACCTGTTAGTAGACATTTCACCTTCCTGTCTGATTCCAGTTGCTGGAGTTTTAGTGCTCCTACTGTACGAATAAGAACATATCAGACTGCTTCCTTTAAAGCCTTCCAGATTCTCTGCAAGAACCACCTGCTTTGATTTAATTTTCAAGATTAAAAAAGATGGAGTACCTGCACTTCTGAATGCGTTATTTAATGCTTTTGTAAAGTGTTTTTATAGAAACGGATGAGTGTACCTGATTTAGGTGACAGCCTTATTGAAGTGCCTTGATGCAATTGAAATGATGTCATTCTATGGTGCAAGGTGGATTATGAGAATAAGATGGAGTTTAAAGGATATGAAAATAGGAGAAAACATACAGGGCTGCAAAGCAAATCTCATCTTGCACCTATGATTTCTTTTGCCTTGGATTTTAGAGGTGTTTTACAGGATATCACTGAGGCATAAAAGATGAAGTGGAAATGGTAATCAGGTTTATTTCAGTCCCTTGGTGCTGACTGGTGTGTGTTCAAGCTGGAACATGCTGATTGTGGGGTTACATATGTGTAGGTCCTGTAGGGACATGTGGTGCCCTGGGTGAGATCCCTTATATTCTTGTGTAGGCTTTGCTGATCTGCGAGATGGTAGTTGAGGTGTGTTAGAATGTTATGCATTGACTTAAGTGTTTCTTAGTCCAAGTTTGATTCTGTTTGGTTGTGATGGTGAATTTTGCCGTGTTTGGAGTTTTTTTATTTTGTTATTTTGTAAGAATAAAAACTAGTGAGTATTTTTTCAAGATATTATGAGTTTTTTGTGTGCTTTGTAGCTAGCTTGGAATTTTGTATGAAGCTTAAAATGGGAATGTGATGTGATGAGCAACATATAATTGGAAGAAGGTTGATTGATCTGTGTGCCTTATGCAAGAAGTGCATGGTGTTCAATTATGGGAACTCACTGATGTCATTGTTCATTTGGTTCATGTTTTCTTCTAATAGTGATTAGCAAGTATTTACTTCAAAACTGATATCCCAAACACGTGTTCTTCTGTTCCCTAATAATGGTGCTGCTTCTTGTTTTAAGCTTTTTTTCATTTCTTCTTCAAACTTTTTTCCCCTCATGACTTCATGCAGCGTGTGTGATGCATAGTGTGCATCGCAGCAGTCGTGGTAGTAGGAAGAAAGGTGCAGAAATGCTCCATTACTATTCGTGGAAGAAGCAAAGAAGAGTTTTATTAGTGGTCATTAGTCTTTGTTTCATAGCATATATCCTATTCATGCATTATTTTGTGTTGTTTTTGAAGGTGTTTTATCTCAGTCACAATACTACTTTTGACAGTTGTTTTCTTTAAGAAAGCTTCGACCTTCGACTGTTTTTCATTTCACTACTTTTGCTACATAGCTTTGAGAGCTGCAGTCTGGGGCCTGCACTGTAGATGCTGCTGTGTGTAGCTGATGAAAGAAACCAATGAATTAATGTGAAAATAAGTAATACCTTTGAATTTTGAAGCATTTTGAGGTGTGGAACAGGGATGGAATTTGAAAAATGACTGCATCGTGGAAAAGCTACAACATAGATTTCAGTATAAACAGGGTAACTTTTTACTATTGCGGTGTTCTATTAATTTCTTCATACACTGTGTGTATATCAATGTATGTACATGTACATAATCTATTATTATGGTGTTGACAAATAAAGACAAGTGAACAATGTCTAGTTCTCTGCTTCCTACCTGGAACAGAACTAGATGGTCGTTTGAATTCACCTGACCTGATCAGTATTTAAAAAGTTTCTTAATTAGAGAAAACATTTACCCACTAAATATTAATGCATACTTTTTCAAAAGAATAAAGCCTGTCAAATTACTGCAAATATTACTTCATGAGTATTCCTAGATGACCTTGCTCCTGGGAGCATTGGTTTCAGTGTAAGAAAGACAAGCACAGCTTTGGCTGGAGCCCAGAGCTGTGTTCCTGGTCAAGCCATGTGATGCAGTGCCATCAGGGTGGTTCTGCCACATTCTAGTTCTTTCTTTCTCTTTACCTGCATGTCATGAGTGATCCACAGCTTGTACATCTTTTGTACATTCTTAAAACTCCAAATGTGATCCTCTTTTTTTTTTCTTTAGCTTTCAAACGGGGAACTGAGGCACAGGTTCAGTTTTCCCAGTTAATAACCACAGTAGCCAGAAAAATTTTACCTGGGGTTTTATTATTTTATTCCTCATCCATTATTACTCCCAGTCCACTGCCTTATATTATTTTTCCTTTTAAGGCTATAGTGCAGTCATGGTTTACAGCTGAAACTGCAGACCTGATTGTATGTACTTTGCTATTCAAAGACTGGAGCACAACTTACTGTCGCCATATGCTAAGATTCACTGTCCAACTCCTGCTTACAAATGAGAACATATGGGAGATAGGTAATGGTGATTTTTCAGCTGTTAATTAGTCATGTTCAGACTGGTGCCTCACTACCCATGTCTTCAGTCAGTTCTGCGTCTTTCTCATCTCCCCCTGGTGGTAAACCCTCTGGTGTGTGTCAGCCTGCAATGCTGCTGGCCAAAATGTTTCTTTCTGCTGAAGTGTTTTGGCTGTTTGGGGTGGAGGAGAGTCTTCTTATTCAATAGCTATCCAGCAGTCCTAAGCACAAAGTACATTTCATTGAGATGGGGTAACATCTTTCAATAAGGTACATTTTGTTTGGTTTGTGGAGGGAAAAAAAATTAAAAATGTTTTAAAACTGTATAATACAATATGAATTAGAACTGCCTCTTAAATGCTGGAATCTGAGATGCAGAGGTTTTGCTGCATTGAATGAAAGCATTGTCAGCAATGATTAAACTCAAACTTTGAACCCCTCTGCTGCAAACTCTTGCCAGAATATGAGTCAGTTTACAGCTACTCCATATCACAAGTCTGGTTACTTAACACTGCTATTGCATACTGTTTATGACTCCTTTCTTTTACTGCTTATTAGGCAATTTTTCTATTATAACAACAAATTTTTTGTAAAGTACTGTCAGTGTGGTCAAATATATTTGTGCAGCAGTGGTCTTCTAGAGCAACAGAAGTATTCACTCATTTATTCCAGTGTAGTATTATATATTGAGTTCATGTAGTATATACCTATGAAAATATTGGTGGTGTTCTTGTGAATTTTAAGTTGTCTGAAGATAGTAGTGCTTCTGCTGAGAGGGTAGGGTTATGGTTGGCCCACTGCTTCATATGCTGCTGGCCCTGTGCTCTGTGTGAAGAATGGGGTGGCTATGTTCTGCACTGGATCACTTCTTCACACAGCTGGAGCTGAATTTCATTTGTTTACTGTAATTTGCTGTGTGTTGTCAGCTTCATCAGTGGAGGAGCAGCAGGATCACCTCTCTGTGGTAAAAAGGTCTTCACATTGCCTTGTACAGACCATGAATTTGTTTTCAGTCTTTTGCATTTGCACCTTGGTGGTAGAATGATGGAATGACATCTGTAATTTAAAGGAAGATGTACTGATGTCGCTAGCTCATGTAACACCTATTCTGTTGATGTTTCATTCCCATGAAAGATGAGAACTTGTGTAGTGAAATGAAGGAGAAGTCACATGGAACTAAAAGAGTTGGACTTGTGATTCAATTCTTTATTGTAAAATACAGGTCCACTTCAAGTTATTTTTAGGCAACATTAAGGTACAGACCATGTATAAATGTTAGTGTAGGTAATACTGTGGTGACAAAGGCACAAAGCAAAGCTACAGAAGCAGTGAGCTAAGAAAGGATGGGGTTTTTGCATAGTTGAACTGCTTGATGCTTTTACCTAGCTGAGCTTTTAAAGATTTGTGGAGGTACTGAAGTAGCCAGTTAATGCTGTGTTCTCTGTTAGGCATATCTATTTTCTGTTTCAAGTTCATTGTATGAATTGTCAGGCTAAGAACTTGCTAATTTGGAGCTTGGAACCAGTAAAGTGATGGATCAGCCACATTCAACATTTTTAATTAATTTCCAAGTCTTTAAAAGCCTCTCCTCTATTTAATTTTCATCATCTGGTTCACTATTAATATATTTAATGGCAGTATTGTCAGATAACAATGTTTTTCACTTTGCTCTTACTGGAATAAGGATTAATGGGACTGTAAGGATGGCGAGAAGTACAATAATTTTAGTTGAAAGAAGTTTATCTTCATTTTGCTTGCTTGAATGCTAGCAAGTAAAACTTTGCTGTGCTAAATACAAATCTAATCGATAGAGCATGAAAGCAGAGGCTATATTTTTATTTTGTGCTTACCCCCTTTCCCCCCCATCAAGTGTGGAGCTGTGGAGTGCTGTTTTCACAAGTTACTTCATTCTGCATTGTGTGCTTTATCCTGTTTAGAGGCCATGAACAGTGAAGAGCTTTGATATTTTTGACAATGTACTCTTAAAACAGCAGGAGTTTATTCTAAGGAGAATGTTTTCTTCAGCAACTTGGGAAGATCTTTGTTTAAGAGAATTGGGTTAGGATGGTACTGCAATGTGTGTTTCTGTGTCTGGGTGGCCCCTTTCCCTACACCCCTGTCCATTTGATCAACGTGGAACAATTAAATCCTTGATAAATCAGGTGCTAGAAAAAGGGGACATTATGTTGTCCTTCCTAGATGTTTTTCCCATGCAGAATGCCTTTTGTTGGGGATGAAAAGTTTTTTTCTATTTGTCACTTTTCTCTGTGGATTCTTACAGGGGGTTGGGGAACTCTGATCTTAATCTGCCTTCAGAATTATTTTTAGTATATTATTTCTGAATACTAATTAGGTCTGAAAAATTGATGAGATATGCTGAGGAATATGGGGATTGAATAGGAATTGGCTACAAGCAGTGTTGGAGCACCCTCTGCAGCCTTCTAATACTTAAATGAGCTTTATATATTTCTGATAGTTGCTTGATGATATGAATATATAAATAAAAATCAAGTATCCAGGTGCTTTATGGGCTCATCCAAATACAATGGCAGATTCTTAGGGAAAGTCATTAATTAGGGGTTTAGACAGAAAAGGTCTAAAACATGCTAATGCTTTAGACCTGTAGTGCCCTAGTGTATCTCTCTTGGAAAGAAAATCCTCAGTAGCTTTTGTAGGTTCACTGCAGTTCAGACTGAAAAGTAAGTACTGTGTCCAGTGAAAATTGCATGAGAATTAGTTCTTTATGATGGAAAAATTATAATGCCATTAAATAAACTGGGGAGAAAAGCTTAAGAATTTGCCTTTATGAGGGCTAGTTTACTGACTTCTGATCACAGTTGTCCCAGGATTTGGTAACCAATGAATCATGAACCGCACATTCAGCAACAGACTAGTCTGATGTCATGCTGGGACGTGGGTTCAGGTCAGGTTGGCAAAGAGCATGGCCAACTGCAGCACCACTGTTATGGCCTTCCTGGAAACATCTGGATTTCTTCTATTCTACTGCTGAACAGCCTGACCCTGTTTAATTTATGAGCCAAGTTAGCTGGACTGGAGAGTAATGTACAGTTTTTATTGCCTTACAAGACAACTGAGCTACAAACTCCTTGTGATTTGTTTTCATAGGGGAATGCTATTTTCAATGTACAACTGCAATTTAATGTTTTTGGTAATATCTTATTAAATTGGTGACTCCATATGAAACCTCCTTTGTTACTTCAGAATCTTTACAGGATTGGTACAGAATAGTGTAACGGTAACATGTGATCAATTATGTGGATTTCTTCTTCTATGTTTGTGCAGAGTTGCCTTGCTTTGATGATGCTACTATATCAAAGCTTTTTGTATGTTGCAGTTGTAGATAGATTTACAATTGGGCTCTGAGCAAGCATCAGAGAATTGCAGAAGGGATGAGGCTGGAAGGGACCTATGCAGATTGTATGTGGTGCATCCCCTGTGCTTAAAGCAGAATTACTTGGAACAGGTTTCTCAGGCCAATATCCAGTGGGCTTGAAATGTTTCCAAAAATGCAGACTTCTCAACTTCCTCTCTGGGCAATCCATTCCAGTAGGTGGCCAAGTGGCTCCATTGGATGCCTCTTCAAGGCCTTATTCCATGGGATTCTTCTAAGCTAGACCTGGAACATGCTGAAACTTAATGATGTCTTATGGCTATGGTTGCCTTTTTTTCTTCTGTAGAAGCTCTATTCTTAAACAGATGTAAAAACCACGCTAACATTTTATTGTATTCAAAATAGCGGTTTAAGAGGATTCTCTGTTTCAGTATTGTAGCTTGTAAGCAGAATGTAGTTCCAGTCCAGACCTGATTTACTAGATCTAAGTTTGCATAATCAAGTTTTCAAACTTGTCAGCAATGGTTTTCACTATTTCTTTGGACTATCTATTACTCTTCCCTGGTAGCTGGGTCCTTTCCAACCCAAGATGCCAATCATTTTTCCTGCGGATTAATTTAGCTTCTTTTTTTCATGAGCCTGAAAGAGTATGAAAGTCTTGTTTCTTTTAACTCATTACATATTGGAATGTTGTTGTTCGTGGTGATTTTTTAGTTCTTTTTTTCACCTGTCTTCAATGAGCTATAATTGTTTTACTACATTTATAAGCTATATTTTTAGGAAACCTCTTATTCTCATTCCTTTTTGCTCTTTTTCCAGTTTGAGATGTATATCTTCTATAAAGCTTGATGGTCAGTGCTTTGACTAGGCTGGCAGAGGGACTGGAATGCACTTCTACAGTGGTTACGTGTGATCTTGGTTTTATCTGCGTTATGACATTGGCTTCTATTCAGCTTATGATCTGTGGTAATTAGTTGATCCTGTTTTGAGTTGCTCATTCATTAGGGCCTGTTTTTCATGACTACTGCTTTCTTGGTTCATCTCTGTTAGACCTGAGCTTGTCAGTTGATGAGTGAGCTCTTCAGTTCCCTTTGCTTCCCCAGCTTTGCGTATGGTATTTGTTGGAACCCTTGCTGGGCTGACTCAGCCTATAAGAAAATGGTTTATGGCTTTTTGAGAGCTGAACTGACCTCATTTCCACTTTTGTTCCTGCACATTAGTTTTTTTTTAGCTAGATATATCAACTGGACAAGTTTGAGGTGCAAGATCTAACTAGCAGCCAACCTGGTATGTTGGAATGGGAGAGGAAGATTCTGGAGAAACGGGATTTCTATTGACAGCAGCAAGTCATTATAGTTCATCTGTAGAGCGGAGTCAGTTTATTATAATGTAAATTCTGTTCCTACTTTGGTAAGCGTTTTTCATGCCTTAATGCCATTCAAGGGTACTACAACCACACTTAATTATTTTCTTAAATTGTACAGAGCCAAACCCATGACAGAACTTAAAACATACTCAGACTTTAATAGCGCACAGTATATACTTTGTTTTACAAGTACTTAAGCAGACTTTTATCTCAGGACAGCTCTATCTTGATTGTTTCTTTAGTTTGGTAATAGTGTCACACGAGACAGTGTGAAGAGTTCTAGTGAGGTAAAAGAGGCCCCTCCTCTGTGTTCATTAGCCCAGTCATAAAGTTGCAATTGAAATGATTTCATAATTTGTCCTTACAATAATGAATTGGCCTTTTAAAGCTCACATCATATCTTCCTAAGCATTGCCTTAGGCTGACTTTTCTATAATTCTTTGACGCTTTTTCCCTTCTTCATCCTGTTTTGTCTTTGGCTTGAGACAAATGAAGATCTGGGAAATGCCCTAAATACTCATGAAGTAACCAAAGTTATTGAAGGGCTTGCAGCCCAAAAGGCCAACTGTATCCTAGACTGCATCGAGAGAAGCATGACTAGGAGAGTGAGTGAAGTGATCCTTCCCCTGTACTCTGATCTCATGAGACCCAACTTGGGGTACTGTGTCCAGTTCTGGGGTCACCAACACAAGGACATGGAGCTGAAGGAGCAGATCCAGTGGAGGGACACAAGGAAGATCAGAGGGCTGGAGCGCCTCCGCTATGAGGATAGGCTGGGATAGCTGGGCTCTTCAGCCTGGAGAAGAAAAGGCTCTGGGGCTACCTGAGAGCAGCTGTTCGCTATCTGAAGGAGCCTGCAGGAAAGCTGGGGAGCAACTTCTTATAACGACTGATTATATTGCTGATTTAGTTTGTGGTCTCCTTTGAATTCTGCAGTATCTATTTGTGGCATCCTAGAATGTCTCTTTTTGTGCGGTGTTGAATATGCGTTAGGTATTTTTTGAAGTCTTTTCAGGGAAAGGTTTCTCTTCAGATTAAGGTATGTCTTTCCTTTCATAATGAAAGTAGCTAAAAATCCAGGGTGTTGCTCTTGATTTTTAAGTGTTATGGTAGCTTACATATCTTAAGTAGATACCCATAAATGAATGAGGAAGGCATGCAAGACTTCCACCACTTTTTAGATAGCGGAAGTGCAGTGGAAGAGAGCCTGGGGCTAAGTGGCTGCTGTTGGTGTGTTGAATTTGTGCTGCTGCCTTAAACAGTCTTATTTTCAAAACCCACAGAGCTTGAGAAGAAAACTACACTTACTCTTTTGTTTTTGTCAAAGGCCAGCTTTAGCCTAGTGCAGCCAGCCTGCTTCCTACATCAAGGATAGAGAAGATGCTTCTGCAGCTAAGAGATTGTAGCCCTTGCAGGTAGCTTTTGGTGTTGTTTGCCACCTGGAAGAGTTGCTGTTCTCTTGTTCTTGCAGCTGCCTGTGAAGCTGGGCAGGTCTCAATCCTGCATATCTGTGACTGCTCCTGCTTGAGCTTCAGAGGTGAGCTGAGGAATTGACTGCTGGGTCTTGAAGTGCTGTTATTTTCTCCATAAGAGGCAATTTCAGTTTTGGAAAATAAAACAATTGTTGGTCCGATATCTTAGAGATTTTTAGGGAAGAGATGAATCATAGCAATCAATAAGTGCTTGTATACACTATGTAGGACTCCTCCAGTTTCTGACCTTTCCTAATGTCATGTTCTTTTGTAAGAAAAAAATCAAATTAGCCTGAAAGACACTGAAGAACATACACAATACTGGTTGTGTTACTTTAGTCTGTTTCTCTCTTCTGTCGTCATTCTTTTATCTCTTGAATACAGCATCAGCCACCTTGAGTCTTTATTTTAAAGGCTATATGATTTCCAAGGATAAAACGTTGATAGAAAAGCTTTTTATTTTAAGTAATATTTGCCATAACTTGGTTTATGTTGTTTTCATTTTCACTTGCAAATGCTGCTTTTGTTGGTTCCAGAATGCTGCTAGTGTGAGCGACTGCCTGGAGGTGAAGTCCAATTACTGTCTTAGGAAATGAAATTCACACTGGTTATGGCATTTCTCTGTTTGAAGACTGGAAAATATTGCATCTGTTTTAAGATAACTTACTGGTTTAGTTGAATGGTTAGAGGAAAGTAAGTTAGGAGGATTGGAAGCTTGTTTTTTAAACTTAACACTTTCAATTTATTTTGGCATCTAAGTTTGCATGTATTAGTAGGCATGATTTTGTTGGTAGTTTTGTTATGTTTGCAGAGAAACTTGAAGAAGGGATTGTTGTCTTTTTTTTTTTTCTGTATGCATTGCTCCTCATCCAAAATAACAAGCTTTGTGAGTTTCTTAATGCTAGGAACAAGCCCAAATAACTTATTCAAGAAAGATAGCTGAGGTTGTCAGGCTGCATTTAGCATGATCTGTTGTCATCTCTCAGAGCTGTCAGCAAGAGAGGGATCACTGTAGTGTAACATTATAGCATGGCTGTGGGGTCGATGTGGGTTCAAGTAGTCACTAGGATTTTGTTGGCCCTTTTTTGGTGTTTCTAATCCTCAGTACCTTCAGTTTCATTGCCTGTGTCAGTTCAGCTAAAGCTCATGAAGGTTTGCTAATCTCTTACACTTACCCTTTTGGTATCATCTGTGTTGATGAATGTGAAATAGCAGGGATGTGGCCAGCTCAAAACTCTGGCACAGCTTATTGTCTTTTCCTAAAAACAAAGTGGCCTGAGGTTTTCTTGAATAATCAAGTCCTACTTTAAATAAATAAAAATACATACATTAAACTGCTGTAGTGTGAAGTAAAGTAACTCTTCATGGGTGTAGCAGAAGTGCTATGACTTGAAACAGTGATTGAGCATCTGGTAGGAAGGCAGGGTCAACCCAGGGGAGCTCAGGTGTGTGCAGTGCACCTGAGTGACTGGAAGAGGTGGAACCAGGGTCTACCCCTTCCCAGACCTCATTTAAGGGTTGGCAGTGGAGGCAAGGGTATCTTGCTAGAGACCCCCATGTACCTGAAGCCTTCTGAAGGTAAGCAGATCCTGTCCTTTGTTTCTGTGCCCATAGCTATTGCATTTGAGCGAGTCCTTGCTTGCTGCAGCCTGGGACTTTGCTGCTCTGCTGTTGTTGCTGTGCTTTCCACCCTGTTACTCTGGGGAACAAGTCAGATTATGCAGTTGTTGCTGGGTTGGCTCCTGTTGTATCTCCATTGTTCCACTCTTCTGAACAGCAGCCATATTTGAGCTTTAACTGATATTTCCAGCAGCTTTGGCTGAAGAGTTGGTGAACTTGAGCAAAAAGCCTTATGAGAATGGGACACAGCTTGAACCCTGAGGTCCCTCCTGACCCATCTGCCCTTGATTCTGTAGCTGTATGGTAGGGCCTCATTTTGTCACATAAAACAAGCTCTTGCATTTTTCTTATATCAGAATTAATCCGATTATAGTGTATTAATCTCAACTTTAAATACCCATAGGTGTTGTTTCACTTCTGCTTTTTCCTTGAACACATTTTGGGCACAATGTAGTCCTGTAGTTTATGTTGTTGCCTTTTTGTCCTCCTTCCTTCAGAGTTGCTTTTTGTCTGCTTTGTTCAGAAGCTGAATTTCCTGAACTGCTTCAAAAAGATCAAGTCAGCCCTTCTTAACAGATTCATTTTGCTGAGGAATCATGTCCTTTTCCTGTCCCCCCAGTAAAAACAGGTTTGCCAGCATTGAGAGAGTACTAGTCACTGCCAGTAGAGTTACCTTGTTCATGCACGTGAGGTCACTGAAATAGCAGGGTGAAGTGATAAATTATTTATTTTATGGATGTACATCTCAATGCTGGAAAGTTTTTTTTTAATCAAATGTTTATGAAAAAAGCCATGTAACTGGCATAATGTTAGAAGCTGGAGGGGGGTGCATCACTAGATGAGTCAGTTTTCATTTTAAGAAGTTTAAGCAATTCAATAATATTGGAGGGACTGCTTTGTGAAAGAATCATGTTAGGCACTTGCTGCTATATATATATTTTTTAATCCATCTTGGCATGCTACACCACAGTTATTTAGATAAGCTGGAGACTATTTATCAAGAAATAACTGAAAAGTAAAGTTGGAGATATTCTCTCTGGTCACCTGGTTATTTCTGTGCTCAGAGCAGGGCAGACTTCCAGGTAAAATCTGATTTCAAATTGGGTCAGGTTGCTTAGGGTTGCATCAATTGACTTACGAACTTGGGTATTTTAGCTGGACGGAGTAATTACTGTTAATAAGTGTGTATTACAGCATATATAAATATAATTAGCATGTGAATAAATGTCCAGAAGTTCAGTGTATTGAACTGCTTGATTCTGACATTTACCTTTCTTTCTGTCTTTTTAATGTTTTTCACAGGGACAAATTGCTCAGTGTACAGACGTTATTATGGTTCTGCTGTCCTCCAAATCAGAGTTACTGGGGCAAGAGAAGAGGCTTTCTTTCTGTAGCTTAGGAGGCTTCTTCCTAGCTCCCTGCTTGCCTGTGCTCTGTCTGTCCGCTTGCAGTAGCGATGTGTGGGGCTGCAGTATGGTGGCGGGACAGGAACAGAGCAAAAGCTCATGGAGATGTGGAAGGGAAAATACATCTGCCATCTGCTGTTACACCTGAGGTCCTGTATTACTATACTGAGAGCTGAGCTCAGATTCTGAGGCTGGGGTGAACGGGAATAGGTCAGAAAAAATTTCCCTGTGGTGTGCTGAATGATTTAGAAATACAGATATTGGAGTGACATCCTGGCCCTTTTCCAAGTCGATGGAAATTGTACTGCTTGCTTCACAGGAGGCAAAACTTGTACCCAGGGTGTTATCTGGGCTAAGACTTCGAGACGGAGTTTTTTGGCCTGGGCTTTTTTCCCCTGAGAAAATTTTTTTCCATGTGACTAGGAGAAGATGAGTAACTGAATGTAGTGCCTAGAAGTATCGTCACACATCACATTAGTTACTTACGTTTTCTTCTGCTTGTGCATAGAAATGTCAGTGTCCTCGTTAGTGTTTATTCTGTTTCTTTCAGATTTTACAGAAAGAGCACTTGGTGTGACCTACCTGCCCTGGGACAGAGCTGTTCTCAGTAGCTCTTCTGTCACTTGTGATGTCCCTAACGCAAGTCATAGGAGATTTGGTGCAACCAATGCAAGTATTGCATGACTTAGCAATTTCACAGCATCAGGCAGAGTTGCTGTGATGTGCAGAAACAGTTTCCAAACTGTGGCAGTGAGACTGGAAAAGCTTCAGTTATTCTCAGAAGTGTTTTGTAACAAGTGACTGCCCAAATCCTACTAGATAATTAGCCTCCACTATAGTAATTACTTCATGAAGTCACTCAGTACATAAACTGAATGCACATCTTAAGTGGATGTGACTGTGTGTGATGACTGGATATGAAGTACTTCAGAAATTGTTCCGTAAGTAACAGTATTTCTAATAAAATATTTGGATTATTTCCTCAGCAGCTGTACCTGTGTTCCCTGGCTGAAAAAAAGTTACCCATCGTGTTGTGGTCTCTGTACAAAGAAACTTCCGTAACTTTTGAAACTGAATGATTTTCAGTGTCTAACATCAGTTTACTTAGGTTTCATCTTCTGTTTCTTCATGTATATATCAATAAAAAATATCCCATGTTTTCTATTGCAATGGCAATTTAACATGGTTTCTCACTTCTTAGAGGAATTAGTGAAAAAAACACTGTGTATCCAGATGTATATAACACTTACATGCAAGGGAATCAGGTAAACTTTAGGAACATAGCTGAAATGTCCAGTCCTATGATTTAGCACTCTTAAGTGCAGGTTTCAGTATGCTTTATGAAACACAGTAGGTAGAAACTTGAATATAGCATTAGTATTTTTGCCAAAATCTGTTATTGTACTCTACAAACAAACAGTTTTAAAATGCCTTCGTTGAAAATCAGTCAAATATAATTGGGAGTGGGTGTTTTGTGTTCTTTGTTGTTGTTTGAGATACTTCCAGCGGCTTGACAAGTGAATCTCTGCACGGAGTTGTTTGTGTGGAACAGTATAGGCAGCAGTGGCTGCAGGAAGGCAGGTGCAGATTTCTGTTGCTGCATTGAAGGCCTTATCAGGTTAGCATTTTTCTGCTTGTTTGCTTTAATGCTATTGAGTCCCAGATGTAGAGGTGGATGTGGGGAATAATTGAAGAAGTATCATAGCTTAGATCATCCTAGGTCATCTTTGTTCTCAACAATGTACACAATACAGTATAGAGTTAGTTAAAAGCTAAGGTTAATAAATGAACCTTAGCTAATGGTGTCACTGATTACTACTGAGGCTCTTAGAAAGGTTTAGCTGAGCAGCAGATGGAGGCAAAGAGTACTCGTTATGACAAAAGCTCTCTTTTCTGTTTTTTTCTCTTTTGTTTGAATAAGCAGTGTATATTTTTATAGCTGGTTAGAATCAAAGCACTGGTACTTAACATGTGCGCAGTGTTCAAGGCCAACTGCTGACAGGGCAATTTTTGTTGTATTTTCTTATTCTGTCTGACATTTTATGATGAAGCACAAGGAAACCAAAACATCAATCCCCCCCTTAAATCCTTCACTTCGTCTTCCATCGCTGTTGTGCTTTGGAGAAATGAATTTGAAGCGTGTTGATAGGTCTTAGTTCTTCCAGCCTTGCAGACTGGTGCTCCTGAGAAAAGGTTGGTCTGACTATGGGCTTTGAAGTGTTCCAAGCTTGTATTCAGAACTAAGCTATGTATCACGAGCACTAAGGTAAATTGGGAGAACTGGTGTACTTAGTAACATTGAAGACATTCGTCCAGTACATCTGAACAAGAAAAATTCTTGCTTTTTATTAGAAGCTGTCTCTTTGCTATAACTGACTCCAGAGTGAGGCTCTCCATTCTGTTCTCCCCCTAACTTTGTCTTTGGAATCTGATGTATGGTTGAGGGTGGCTCTTGGAACATGACTTTATGTATAACCATTTAATCTAAGCCATGTCTATTGCAAGTAGCCTTGGAATTCAGAAGTAGCAGGATGCGCTGTAGTCTAACAGTGAGTCTAATTCATGAAGTTTGAGACCAATTTATTGAACAGATGGTTAGAGAAACAAACCAATAAAATAAAAAAACAAACAAACAAATCCCCCAGACTACTGCTACTACAAACAGGAGTGCGAGATCACCCATGACTGAAGTTAGACCTCCCTCTCTGATGTTGGAGGGGTTGCAGTATGCCTGGCATTCTCATGCACGCAGACCCCATCGCTAGCACTTAATACTGACATTGCTGTTTTCTACAGATTATTGGAAGGGGTTTAGAAAACTAGAAATTAGAAAACTAGTGAAACTGCTCTAGGAGTATATGGCATCAACAGCTTTTCTTTATAATACACAAAATAATTTTGAGTTGTCACGTAGTTCAAGTAATAGTTTCAGGGATTTGAAGGATTTCTTCTTTATAAAGGTAGCGTGTTCTTCAACATCAGTGCTTTATGCTTGTTTGTTCTCTTTAACAAAGACGTGAAACTAGTGCTGTGAAAGGGTTCTAAATGTTTCTAAATTCACATGAGGGATCAGAAACCAGAAATTCTTGAATGCTGGTGCTGACTCTCACTACATAATTGAAGAACCTGTAGGTGTGTTGCATGAAATCATCAACTCATGTATAGGGGTGGTGGCTGACTGCTTTGGTGGCTTAATAAAAACCCAAGCAAAACAGCCCCTGAAGACAGACCTCTGTTACCAAAATGTGTACTAATAAATAGGAGGGAATTATCGTTCTGAGTAAAGTTGGTAACAATTTTTCATGTAATTCAGTAGGGGGAAAAAATCAGCATTGTTATGAAGTGGGCGCTCTTTATACAAGTATATATATTTTCAAGTATTCTCTACTGATCATTAGGCATGACATTTCTGTCTATCAGTGGGTGACGTGGTAGATTAAAGGCCTTGATATTATTGAACTGGAACAATCTTTCACATCCTTATCAAAGCCATTCTTGTTTGGATCAGTTGGATTTCAATGTAAACATTTGTTTTGGGGCACAAAACCACTTGTAACCTGTATCTGTTTTACAGTAATTTATTTTATTTGAAGTAATATTAATTTTCTTTTGCCCTGGATTTAAGGTCAGATGATATTTTTGCGCTATGTGAGATGCATTCAGAAGATTATTAGTAACAATTCAGTAATGAGCTATATTTTGACATAGTACAGGAGCTGTATGTATCACATGCAACAACTTGTGGAAATTCTCTATTTCAGAGCACCTCATGGAGCTCATGTCTGAGCCTGTGCTTAGTAGAGCTGCTTCACATGTGATAGACCAACTTCTAGCGTAGTTTCCAATGTTTTAAGCTTAAACAGGCCTTTATTTGGAAAATGTCCAATTTAATTTGAAACATGCGTTCTCTTAACTTTGATTTTAATCTGGAAAGCTGATATTGACTGTAATACAGGAAAGTTAGTAAGAAATAAGGTGGATAGATTTAGAGATCATATTGGCAAAAGAATGAGAATTATGGAGGTTTGAATATATTTATACTTAAGTTTCTCTGTGCTTTCAGAGGAGGGATTATCTCAATCAAAGAGGGGGGGGAGAGAATGGGAGGAAATAAAGCATTCAAGTGAGTTTGGAATGCTGTAGTAGTCTGGGAAGCTAAACAAGTGACCATGAGAGATTTGACTCTTCCAGTCTTTGGAACAACTTCCATCTTAAGTCCTGAAGTTTTTTTTTCTTCATCTGGTATTCTCAGGAATGCATGAACAAAATGAGAGGTATAGTTGAAATCTATTATGTCAATATTTTTTGAAGTATCAATTTTTTTTCTTAATAGAAGATAAATCCCAGACACTTTGAATGTAGCTTAAATCTTCAGTGTTCTAATTAGTAACTGCTTGAAGAGTTCTTGGCTACCAGGTAAAAAGTTGTTATGGACAGAAATACAAATATCTGCAATTCCTTTTCCTCAGCATATTTGTCCTGTTGTGTTAGCTTTCTAACATTGAAGTTGTCCATGTTCTTAATCACAAAATTATTTACGAAATGAACCATGGACCCCTATGCTTGTATGAACCACTTCCAATATTACATTAAATATAGAAACTAGGGTTTCGCTAGAGAATTTGGTATGTCTTATATGAACCCCTACAGTTCTGTGATTCTGTGTTACATTTCAGTGACACGAAATAGTTTGATTCCTGCTATTTGAAGTAACTGTGCTAAATACAGTGTCTGAAAGTGAAGGTAAGAATTCAGAGTGAAAATTCCAGTTGACTTTTCTTGCTGATCTTAAGGTCTGCAGGCAACATCACAAAACCTTAGTAGTGTTGTAATTGCTTTGCAGTGATGCATCCGGTATGGAA
Source organism: Odontophorus gujanensis (assembly GCA_013399175.1). Lineage (NCBI taxonomy): Eukaryota > Metazoa > Chordata > Aves > Galliformes > Odontophoridae > Odontophorus > Odontophorus gujanensis. The sequence goes on from VXAB01012085.1 coordinate 103,108, forward strand.
GTGATACATTGAGAATAAATTCTGTCTTCCAATCAGGAAAAGACCAAATCCTAGTGAGATGTAAGGATTTAAATCTTAAATATGACTCTTGAACTGTTTATGTAGGAGTAAAAACTGGGTGGTGTTTCAAAATTGGAGAGGATAAGACTGAAGCTGATAATCAGAAAAACAGTTCTTGCTTTGTTATTAAAAAAAAAAAAAAAGTGTTCAGGTATCCTGACTGCTGTCATGATTGGTTTGTGGCTCAAAGCTGTGCTTTTGTGGATTCAGTTTTAGATGAAGCTTTTAAAATAAACTAAATAAGAAAATTGTAGTAGTTTCTCTCCATAGAATCAAACTATGTTGAGTTGGAAGGGGCCCACAGAGTCCAACTCCTTTTGTGTACAATTGAAATATTACCTTATCAATCCTGTTATTGCTCACGTGTAGCTGTATTTGTAATACAGCAATAACTTAAAACATGAAAAGAAAAAAGAAGCTAAACAAGGAAAATGACTTTGAGACTTCTGTTAAGAAGTTTTTGTATTGTTAGCTTTGGCAGTCTGTAACTGGTAACCATTTAAAGTGCATTCACAGTTGCAAAGAAGACTTCTGTGTGAATTTGGTGTCTTACTTGGTGCTGGAGGATATAGTTATGAAATTAGGGGAGTTACACTGCATTTGGTTTTGTCAGCAATTACTGGCAAAGAAAAAATAAAAGCTGCAACTGGGAAGGTAAGCTGGCATTGTATGGCTCTGGGAGTGCTGTCAGTGCTCTGAGTGCATCAGTTTGCAGAAAATGAATTGCTGTCACGTTCTTCAAATGAATGCTGTTTGCAGAAGATTATGGAGACCCCAAATTCTTTGTGGGCAGTGTAGGTCCTAGATTTAGTTCTGCTTCATCAGTGACTGCAAACCAACCCATAATGCGACCCACTAAACTCAGGTCTCCTGGGAAGAGAGCTTTAGTTTGCAGTAACTATTGCCTAGCACTTCTCATGTTGTGAAGAAAATCCTCTGCTTTGTTCAGTGTGAGTTTCAAGGCTTTAAATAATCTTTTTTTAGTTCTGCAGTAGGTCTTGATGTTATGTTAATGTTCTCTTTCAAAGGCTTTGAACCATCCAAATTCTTCTGTTACTGCATGTTCTGTGCTTTCAGTGTTTGACAAATTTGACAGACTTGTTCTGCAGGAGAAGCCTTGGAATCAGCAGTACAGAAATAGACCCATTATACACTTGCTGGAAGGTACATATAGCAAGAGTTTGAAGGGTATCATAAAATCCTTCCACTCTCAACTTCTGTATATAAAGATCATGTCATGGAACAAGGAATAGAGGTGAATGTGTGTGTCTGCACATATGTATTTCTCTTTTTTTCTTTACAGGTAGGCTAGATTACTCAGTTTTTATCCTTAAAAATGTCACCATTGAATTAGATCTGGTATTTTTTTCCTGCTTACTAAAACAAGTGGATAATGTTCTAATTGAGATAATGCGAAATTTGTGTGATTTCTGAAGTATCCTGAAATATAAAATACCTCAAGTGTTACCTGCAACTTAATGGGATCTACCATTTGGTGTTTTTAGATGTGTTAATTCAGCTCAAAACACTGTCAATATACTATATCTTGGGATAATGTGCTCCTACCTGACTGAGGCCTTAATTTGCTTTCATTTTCAATCAGAACTTCTCAAAGATGTAAGAGATGTTTCAGGTCTGTGAATGGAAGGATATGAGATTTTGCTGAATGTTATCTTGAAGACAGCGTAGAACTGTTGAGGATAAATTGATTTTGAAACCAGAGTGAGCTGATTTATTGGGGCAGAGCACACAGACGAAGCCATGCAGACCATAATTTTGGTTTGTTGATGCTGAGCTCACTAGCTGGGAGACAGCAAGCCTTCTGCACTAGTGAAAGGAAAATAGTTTCATGATTCCACTGCTGAAAGGGAAAGAAACGTCCAGGTAAGTTTTATGGAGCTTAAACCTTTGAGTGCTTCTTGGGAGTGCTCCAAGAGGCCATGGTTAAACTGGTTTTTAAATCTGTTTTTTTTTTTAAATCTCCACCATGTGGTGTGCTAGGGTCTAGTTTTGTCTCATTCGTTAATCTGTCTGCATTTTTGCACTACTGCAAAGGGCACGAGGTGGGGACTTCTGGGAGAAGGGAGGTTACCTGCCTTGAACTGTGTGCAATAAAACTGTGTGCAAGAAAGAGCCTGTGTGTAGTTTCCTGCAGCAGTGTTCTGCTTGTGTGCTTTGGAAGAAGATTCTGCATTATCACTTAGTTTTCTTTAAACTCTACTTCCTGGAGCAAAATAAAAGTTCTGGAGCTCTCAGGTCTGCAATTTTTATGTCTTTCATAGTTCTTCCAATTATTAGGTTGTTTTTTTGAGATGTTAATGCTTACTCTTTTGTTTTGACATTTATGTCCAAGGGTTTGCTTATGTAGTTGAGTTGAGGAGAGTTTCTAGAATAAACGGAAGATGGGAAATGAATATGAGTAAGTTAACAAGCGTTATGCCCACTTGCAGAGAAGGCCTTTTTTCATCTTTCATGTTGGTCTTCCTGCAGGGAATGTCATTTACACTATAACATGATTTTTTGATCATTAGTTTCTGCTCCTTTGTATATAAGTTACTCTTTGTGGCAAGAATTTATGCAGTGAAAAGCTCTTCTCCGTACCTCAAATCCACACATTACAGTTCCATGTGCTATCAAAAGCTCCTTGTGAGTATGGCTGCGTGATCCCAAGTGTTAGCTATGTTCTGTGAAGCCTCTTGCCTTGGTCGTACCTGGGGAGTAGATTCCTCTACGATTCCCTCTTGTGGAGGCCAGGCTTCCCAGGGAGAGGCTGTGGCTTAAGGAAAACTGTGTGTGTCTGGGAGCTTGAGAAGTGGTTTTCTGCTTTGTTGCCAAGGGTTGTGGTCCCTTGTCTCACTAGCCACCTGAAACTTTTCTTGCTGTGCTCTGACTCAGAAACATACATTGTCTTTTACCAGAAGCCTGTTCTGGAGCCAGAAAGTTTGGGCAGGGTGTGTTTTATGGGAGCACTTCCATAAAACATGCTTAGCTAAACTACATAAATCTTTTGAGGTTAGTTGTTGGCGACATATTCACTGTTTCCAAGAAAAAAACATAAACAAACAAAAAATACCAAAGGAAAGACTTTCGTTCCTCCCTGTAGAGGTTAATGCTGTAGCACTTTCAGTGTATGAGCAACAACACTTGGAGAAGATGCAGCTACCTCAGCTTCAAGCTCTGTGTCCCATTCAACAGGTCTCCTGTGTTAAGCAGGGTGAGAAATGGCTGTGTTCAAAAATTATGTGAGCCGAAAACACTTTGCTCTTTTCATGTTGTTTTCTTAAATCTCAAAAGAGGAAGGAAAGGCTGTAGAAGAAATACATGCCAAGGTGAAAAAGGAAGAGGCAAAGAAAGAAAGGAAGGAAGAAGACAAAGCTATAGCTTGTCACCAGTTATGAGCTCTTACACCATGCACTCAGCTACAGCCAGAAGGGAGAATGAGAGCTGGGTCACATCTCTTACGGCTTCTTGTGCTGATGTCTTGTCTGTTGGGTGGTGTTTGGCAAGTGATGCCAGCACAGGGTTCATCTCAGCAGCTTGAGCAGTGAAGCACTACTGGACTTGATCTCCTTTGACGATATAAACTTGACGTGGTAACTTTAGGAATGTGATCTTAACAACCCCTTGTACCAATATGGGAGAGCAGAAAAGTGATATCTGTGGTGTGCTGACTGTATTCCATGTTACTGTCTTACAGTTTTAAAAGGGTTATAATATTACATTTTTAGTACAAAATTGTTTTTGAAATATGCCTTTTTAAGGAGCTAGTTGTCATTATTTAATGTGTTAGATAAAAAAAACTTTTTTCATACTTCATCAAAGACAAAGCATTATGCTTTCATTTCATTTAAGATAAAGCAGTGTGGTATGCTGCAATCAAACGTTGTTTTCTCATTGTCATATTATCCCTGTGAATAATTATGGGCTCAGTAAGAAAAGCAAGGAGAAAGTCCTGGGAAAACTATTTCTTTTTCTTAGACTGAATCTTCAGAAGGCTAGTTGCACAGGGTATGTAAACATTAATTATAATTGTGGATATTCTGTGAGGGTCAATGCTGTATCTTTTTTTTTTTGACATATACTGATTTTTATTTATTTCACAAGGTTGCATTGACATTCTGAATGTTAAGTTTTCACTTAGCTTATTTTAGTTTTAGAAACAGTAATAATTTTGATTGAATATGCTAAATTAGTGCTGATGTTAAACTGAGCACTTATCCTAGGGGAGAATCAATCGGGAGCTGAGTTGCTCAGGCTGTATGTAATGTTATGTAATCTTCCTTTTAATTAGTAGTGAGTTAGCTTAGTGGTACTGTACAGTTCTAGAGTAAGCTTTCTGATGCAAGTTAACTTGGAAAAAAAAGTATAGTAATGGTAAATTTTGTAATTTGGAATTGTTAATCCATAATACTCTGGCTGTTTAAATATATGCATGACTTTTTCAGTTCAGTCTGAAGTACTGAATTCCACTCACATGTGGACTGTAAAGTGAGTTCTGCTGTTTCTAGAGCTTGTGTAGTTCGTGTTGTCCTCCTTTTTTTGGCTTGGCATATCTGTTCTGTAGAACTTGTTTTGAATGTTTTGTATGGCACTAGTCATGCTAATTAAGCAACACATTGATTGTACCAGACTGTGTCAAAATGAGTACTGCCTTATTTCACTGAACGTTGTCTAGAGCCTAGGTAATTTTATCACAATTATTTGTTCATTGGATTAACACTGCATCCTAGTGGAAGGAAGCTGAACTCATGTATCATCAAGTCTGAGTTTGGGATGTTATGTTGGCTAATGCTCATGAGCTTCTTCAGGAAAGGAGTCTTCCCTGTTCAAATTTTCACTATGAGGAAAAGTGTTGGAGAGTTAACAGTCTCTTTATTGTTGTTGCTCATTGTAGCTGATTTTCAGAATTATCTGGGCTTTCTGTTCCCAGGGCAGTATCATGGCTCTGTACTTAAAACAGTTATCTGAAGTGGTCAGATAGTTGGATTTGATCTTTGCAGGTCAATTCCAACCAAGGTGTTTATTTAATCACCTGGTATTTTTTTAATCTCTCCCACATCCTGGTGGTGAAGTTGCTGTTGAACTGTGGTGTAACTGAAATTGCAGTGGAAAATGAAGTGAAATGGGAATTGAAGAAACAAAGCAAGAAAACATTACTCATTTGGAAGTTATAAATTGATGTGAGAATACAGTGAGGCATGTGTGAAGAATCTCAGCTAGCCTTCCACCTGTGTTTGGTTACAGCGAAAGATGGTAAGGTCTGCTTAAGCTTTAGCTTGAAGTACAGAAGTTGCTTTATAGCTGGAACTTCTGGGATGTCCACATCAAGTCCACTGCAGTCAACATCCTGAAGATGAATACTTCAGTTCTGCTATTACCACCCGTGACACCACTTCTGTATAAATTCAAAATAGATTAATTTTGCTAGGGTTATTTCAAATCACTGCTGGCCTACTCTATTTGCAGTGTGCTAAGTGCTGTTGTCAGAGCTCAGCTCTGACACAAACCACTCCCTGTTGATTTTTATCCATGGTGACTGGACTCCTGCAATGGTTTTAGCTCAATTGTAAGACAAGCTTGGATGTGAAAACAGTCTTTGAAGTAAAAGCCACCCTTCAGTTTTATGTGTAAAATAACTAGTATAAATAGCTTAATTCTTATTAATGTTGTATTTCTTCTCTCAGTAGTATTTTCCTGAGGAAATAATGTTGCTTTTGCTTTGGTGATAAATGATGAGACCTTCTTATAGCTGAAAAGAGGAATAGTGACCTTACTGCGATTGGAAGTATTCTTCTTAAGGAAAAAAAAAATTCATCAAAACAATTTTTTTATTGAATATATGTACTGTTACTGCATACTTTTTTGTCTCTATTTACTCTCCCATTTTTTGAGCCCGTATTTTCAGGGAAGCTGATTAGAAGATTAAAAACCTTACTATATTAAATGCTCAGTGGAGAATTTTGAAAGACAAACAGTATGATTTCCTCAAAACAATTTTAAAGATGTGAATTACTGTCACTGAGCTAGTGTGCTTCTGTTTGGTGGAAGTGTTTGCAACTTCATTGAGGAGGGTTATCCTGTTGATAAAGCTATCAGCTGTGGAATGATTGTTTCCTGAGTAAGAGTAACCGTTTCATTTTTTTCCTCTTTCAAACATGAGTTGAGATTTCTCAGGGTCAAGTTACACCAGCCAGCTACTACATATCATCAGGTGGCTCATAGTTCTTCATCTGTGGTGACAATAAAGTTTTTACTTAGGTTCACTCCTTCTTATGTGATGAACTCTTGCCTCTAGCTGCTTGACCTTGCCCATGGGCAGGGAGCACCAAAGCCCTCTGTGCAGCTGCTCATGCCTCCTCAAATGGTACCAGGAGCCGTGCTGCACCTCCACTGTGGACAGCCTGACAGAGCTGCAATGGTACCCTGCTACTATTTCCCTGATAACTTCAACTTCTTTTTTTTCATTCTGTTCTACAGAGCTTAAAGACACATGGGAAACATTTGTGCTTTGTGTTAAGGATATCTATAAATACATATTGCTGGGAAATTTTTGTGATTTTTCTCCTGATTGACAGACTTATAGATTGCTGTTGAGAGTTGAGGATGTTTTGTTAGGAGCAGGATGGGAGAAATTACTTGAAGATTTATTCACAACTTAAAAGGCTGTGGATTGTGTGGTGTGTTAGAGGCTTTGAAGTGATGACTCATATTATGCATCATCAGTATCAGGAAAGAGTGCTTTATATAACATAGGTTTTAGATCTTGGTTAAAGTTTCAGACAAATAGATTACTTTTAGAAACAGTGAATGTGAAGTTTGGAGAAATTCAAAGTTGGAAGCTAGAATGATGCACATCACGAATAACATTAATAAGCAGCTTTGCAAGAGGAATATGGATTTCATAAATTTATTCCACTTTTGTCTATTATGAGCAATTTGTACTTTCATGATTATAGTAATTCTGGAATGGTTTAAGTACAAAATGATGGTCTGCACAACTAAGTGTTACGTCAAATTCTATATTGAAGTTATTGTGACTAGTACAATGACCACCCTTTGCTTAGCTTTCTAATTAGCATGAATTGCTTAAAGCTTCATCAACTCCGACTGTTCTGGGCAAAGTCTGCTCTATAAGACTGAAGCATAGATAAAAATGTTTAAGTTTTGGAATTGCCTCCATTGAAACTTGAGTGTAGCCACTACATTACAAATTTGAATTGTAAGTATACTGCATCATCAGAATATACATCAGAAGAGGCTTTTATCTCTTCTCACTTGAGCTCTTTGTTCTTCATGTGAAGAAACAATACAGCTTAGTCAAAACAAATAAGGGAAAAAAGCTGTTTAATCCTACAAAATACAATTGGAGTAAGAATATTTTTAGAATATTCACTTCATAATACAAATTCATCTTGGTTCTTTGAGAGCTTCTCTTTTTCTTGTGTGATGATCGTGTAAAGACGCCGTATTCCATGATAAATCTGCAGTAGAAACAAGGAACTACACAGAATAACTAGCTAGAGTCTTTTTCAAGATGTGTTAGTCTTCAGATTTAATTCATTGTTTGTGTGAGATCTGAAGATGAACTTAGTGCTTTTTTTTTTGCCTAGTGGTCTGTTAGTAGGATCTCACAGGTAAAGAAGTCGTCAACAGTCTTTTGAAAATTGTTTTGTGTATTGAGACATGAGTTTGGAGGATGAATGCATACAATTAGATTTGAAGAACTGAAGTCCTGTACTTTCTTAATGTTCTATGGAGGAATTAAATTTTAAATTTTCTTTTTGATTGAAACCTATGCAGAGTTTCCTCTTGAGTGCTTCTCTATCTACAGGTGAAGATGTATCTTCTCTCCAGTGGAATACTGAAATGGTGGGTAAAGAATTTCCCAGAACTTGAGTTGAAGCTGTAAATTGCTTCACTTAATGCAGTCTTGCTGAGTAGTTACTCTTCTAAATTAAATAGCAAGGTAAACTCTTTCTATGGGATATCTGATATAAGAACTTTTCTGGCTCTACCCTGTTGCCTGCATGTTTGAGAAAAGCTCATTGCCTTGGAATTTCTATTTTGCATCTTAATATGATTCTGTGAACAACATTAAGCTTTTTGTGGAATGTACATATTAAAAGTATTTATTTCAGTCTCTTTACAGTAATGTTGCACCATGTGATCTTTTTCACAGCATTTGAGATGGTTTTTATGGTTAGCTTTTTAAACGGTTGCAGTGTTTTGAATATTGCTGAAGAGTTAAGTACAAAAAAGTCCACTATTATAGAAAGCTGGGAAGTGCAAATCACTTGAAGATCCTAGTATTACAAGCATAAATTCCACTGCAAAACTCACTGAAGTACTCTTTAGGATCATTCTAATGCAGTGTGTACTTTTCTTTGTTCCCTCATCAATTAGGTTTAGTCTTCGCAACATTCATTTAGTAATCTCATTCACGAGTTCATTCTTGTTCTGATATGTCATAGAATGATTTGGGTATACGGTTGGCGTTCTGGGCTGCGAGTGAATGTTGCTGTCTTATATTGAGTCTTTCATCTACTGACACCCCCAAATCTTTCTCAGGGCTGCTCTCAAGCCATTCTGCACTCGGTCTGTATTTGTGCTGGGTTGATTTTGGTCTTGTACCAAAATAACCAATGCTAGTTATTGTTGGAGGGATCAAATTTCATGGAAATGACTGAGGGAATTGCAGTCCTTAATGGAAATAAAATATTAGATGTGAACTACCAAACGTCTTGCTCCTGGTCAAGTCTGAATGCTAGTCAGGTTTCCAACTGCAGATACAATGTGACTCTAAATGTTGCAAAATACTGTGAATCTTACTGTAAAATAAAGCACGGCTTCACAGTTGCTTCTACTCTGTGCATTTTAAAAGCGTATAGTTACAATAAGTTATCACAAAATCATCAGGTAGCAATAAGTTACAGATGTTTGTGGAGCAATTTCCTTGTCTGTTATCTTTCCCAGAGGTGAGTATTAACCTGCCAGGATTGATCTCTGAGTTCAGAGTTATTAGTGCTAGAACTGTTTGTAATTATTTTACATTTCAAGAGTTGAGCTTTTCTAACTAGGAGAATGTGTTTTTTCACTTTTTTAAACATAAAGTAACTTGCTAAATGTATTTTTTTTTCTTTCTTTTTTGTAATGGATGATTGCTTACAGAGAAGGATGCTGCCTGACAAATATTGATTTGAAAGATTGCTCTGGAGAGATGTGATAAATGGAAACCATCATTACTATAATGAAAATATTCCTGACATTCTCTTAACACTGTCAGGTAGTATATTATGTAGTGTAAGGTAGTGTTGGTCATCTTGAACTATCCAATTTCTCTACCAATAATAAAATATTGATAAGGTTTTTCGTTTGTGGCTCTCAATACTGTGTAGCTTCTTACGTGTACCTTCCAAGGAACAAGTGGCCTTCTCATCTGCAAAGCTCTATTTTCTGTGCCTTACCCCTGGAGGCATTTTAAAAATAAACTTGGCATATCAGGGTTTTTATGCAGTGTTCTTTCACTGTACCAAATACAATCTTTCCCCCTTGTATTTGGATTCATACAGTCACTCAGAGTAATATCCTAGTTATTCTGCCTCTGTAAGTCTATTCTGTAATGTTTTGCAGTACCTCCCTCTCATAGCAGGCAGAGAAGCTATTTCCTTCATTGTCTTTGCTTTTCTACCTAATACAGCCTACCTAACTTCAGTGCCTGTAGGAGGCTTCGTTTAGTACAGAAATGTCAGCAGCTCTGCGCAGCCGGACACAAGTACCAGGTTGTTCTGCTTGCTTTGCTCCATGCTGCTCCTTGGCAGAGTGCTGCATTTTCCTTTTTTTTTTTCTCTACATAGTCATAAAAAACTTGACTATAGCCAACTTCCCCGTGGAATTAATTGGCGTGCTAAGTATATCTTGTTTCACTTTAGGAGTGAAAATCCTAAAGCCTTTTTTCCTCTCCAAATAAATACTCTGAGTTCAGTGTGATGTCCAGCCCTAGGGCAGGCAGAAGTTTGGAGAGAAAAGGCCTTCCTGGGAAAGGGGGAGGTGAGAACAAGTCCTTTAAGCCAGGGGTGAGAACTTACTCTGTTTTAACAGTCTGAATTATAACAACTCACCTGAGGTGCATGCAGAACAAAGGGGGATCCTGTGGTTGGTGCATGATACTGTGAGTAAAAGTGACCTTGTTTGTTTGGTGTACTTCCTTTTACAAACAGAAAACCCTTGTGAAACTCAGATGTCTGAATATGTACTTCATCTTAGTCCTTCTCAACTCCCCCTATCTAGCTAAAATATTGATGAAATTTTTTTTTTCCTCTCATCCTCTTACAGTATCTCATTGCAGTGGTGATGCTGGTATAAATAGAGTACATTGTGTTACATCCTGGAATCCATGGAAGTTGTACAAATCATTTAGTTTAATGCCATCTAAGAACAAACAAATCAAACAGTGCCAGAAAAATCGCTTTTTGGTGTTATCAATACGTATTGATTTTTAGTGAATTTTGGAGGCTAGGAGATGATAGTAGTAGTTGTTCATTTTTTTTATGTACAGACAAGAATTTAGGTTAGTGTCACAGGCTTTACTGAAATCCAGATATATGAAGAGCCACTAATGTCATCTAGCAGATACTAAATAATACCTTGTACCTTATAGACACAAAATAGCAATGTATCACATTGCATGTACTTGCTTTTAGGGGGAAATCGTAGAATCATAGAGGATGGTTGGAAAGGCCCTTAAAAGGCCATCTAGCTCTGTCTGCCTGCTGCAGGCTGGTTGCTCCCACCAGATCAGGTTGTCCCAGGGCTCCATCCCACTTGGTCCTTAATACATCCAGGATGGCACAACTCCTCTGGGCAGCCTGTGCCTTTTAAAAATCTGATTTTCCCGAAGAAGCTTGTGGTATAAATTGTTTTATTTTCATTAGGTCTTTGAGATGATAGTAACTTTTGTGTTGGCTTAGTGCAGGATTGAACACTGCCCACTGTGACAAATTATATTTCTCAGTGTTGTTAGAGCCTGCTTCATCAGTCAACAGAGGATACAATATAGATTCAGTGCAGAACTATGAAGATCAATGGAAAAAATTAGTTTGTCAATATTTGCTATATTATGGGGAAAGATACAGATATTTTATTCACACTGTGGCACTTCAAGGCTGCGGTGTTTCACTTGGCATTCAAACAAAGTAATTCTCCTGGAAGGAGGATGACATTCAGAAGAGTGTTCTTTGAAAGTTCATTACACAGCAGCCTCAAGTTACCTTAGGTGATCCTTATTTTTAATGCAAAATGACTGTTTTACTTACCTGCCAGCACCTTGGTGTGTCTCTGTAAAGCTAGCACTTCTGTTTCCTCATGATTGTCCAGCAGCTAGTAAGTTTATCCTCTTGTATTTTACATGGAAGTCGGTTGTGTTATTGGTAGCGTTTACTCAGATGCAGAAATGAGAGAACAACCTTGAACAAGGTTTGCTCTGTTTTTTCCTTGGACATAGCAAATTGAGATTCTCAGTGGAGGATCAGTTTATTTTTGCAAAACAAAAAAGCCCTCCCCCTATTTTGAATCTGAGACGATTTAAAAATGTGAGTGTATCTTCCCTGGTAAAATGTTTCTAATGGTAATACATTGATACAGACTGGCTAAGTTGTGCCCTATCTTTCTTCTGGGAAACTTTAAGGAGCAGATGCTGTATTGTGTTGCTCATGGCAAGTTTTTATATTTCTTTGATTTAATGTTAAAGTCATCTCTTGCTTTACTGTTTACAGATGTTGAAATTTGTCTGATTTGCTAGTCTGGAACTTGAGGGAGTGCTTGGCTTACTGCCTGCTTTTCAGCAGCTTGTCACGGACAGATGTTGTGCTGTCTCCTTCTGAGTGTTTTAAAGCTGCTCAAGTGAATTCTTCAGACAGCAGTTATAAATTCACATACAGGCTCTTGAAGGCTAATAATTTAAGAGTGTAAAGCTAGAAATTGAAAGTCTTATATGGCATATTTGACATACTGCTTAGTAAGCACACATAAAAATCAGTGTTGGCCTTTCTTAGTATGTTTTTTCTCCTGGGTTTAATTTTAAATACAAATTCTAATAAGTTCCAGTAATTATGTAAGAGATTTGAGGCCCCATCTGAAGAATGGTGTCCAGGTCTGGGGCCCCCAGCACAAGAAAGGAGTGGAGCTCTTGGAATGGATCTGGAGGAGGGCCACTGAAATGATCAGAGGGCTGGAGCACCTCTCCTATGAGGAAAAGTTGTGGGAACTGGGCTTGTTTAGCTTGGAGAAGAGAAGGCCCCATGGAGACCTCACTGTGGGCTTCCAGTACTTGAGGAGGAACAAAGAAACAGGAGAGGGAAATGACTGTTTACATGGGTTGATAGTGATAGGACAAGGGGGAATGGTTTTAAACTAAGACGGGAGAGATTTAGGTTAGATGTTGGGAGGAAATTTTTCACTCAAAGGGTGGTGAGGCACTGGAACAGGATACCCAGAAAGGTGGTGGGTGCCTCATCCCTGGAGGCATTCAAGGCAAGGCTGGATGTGGCTCTGGGCAGACTGCTCTAGTGGTTGGCGTCCCTGTCCATTGCAGGGGGGTTGATACTAGATGATCTTTGAGGCCGTTCTGAGATAATTGGAGAACAACTAAGTGTTTCTGTGAGATGAGTATGTTGTTCTACTTCTCAAAGTGTATATAACTTTGACTATTCACATTTTGAATGTGCTAATGGTTATCAACACTGTAGATTCCCTGTGCCTGTTTCACGTAATTATAGATTCACATGTACAACTTAAAAGTAGAATATTTACATGGCTGTAATTCCTAGGAGAAATTCAGAATATAAATCTAGCTTGACTGCTGTGTCACTTGCAGAAGGTATCAGTGTTTCAACTTGGGAAATGCAAATGGAGTGTGCTGTTTGGTAGTGTGCTGCTGTACGAGTGCTACCAGAACAGCAGTAACAACCTTGGTTAGGGCTGGGCTAAAAGAAATTCCAGGTAGGACCAAATACAGTTTGTTACGTTATGTCCAGTACTGTCTGAAGGAACTCAGTTAAATGCAACTATGCTTGATCTTCAGTGCATTCCTAACCTGTTGTGTTCTGTTCATGCAGCAAAATTGTTGCACGAAAACAGAGGTGAGGTGGATGTGGAGGAATTCTAAACAGTGGCTTAAAGAGTAGACTATTTTGGAGCTATTTTAAGAAGTTTTTGGTTTTCTTTCTCGCACCCTTCTATTATGAACCAATAGCTCTAATGGCATTTAGAATCCTGACACATTTGTTTTATTCTGGGAGTGCTTTGGAACCATGTGTCAGATAGTAAAGCAAGGCTTCCCATCTTTGTGCATTGCTACACTGAAGAGATGAAACAGTTTAAACTATGAATGAGTATACAGGCTCAGCAAGAACAGAAAATACTTCTTAATGAAGTTGCACCTTTTAATTTTCTCCCTCAATATGGTACTTGAATGCATCTTAATCTTATATCTTTTTCTGTGATAGAAAGTGCTGAGATTCTCTGTGAATATACTGCGTGTTCTCCAGGGTCTCTGAAGGCCACAGGAAAAGGAGACATGAGTGATCCCAACCATCTTTTATTTATCTTTTTGCATGTGAATAGATGTGAAATATTGTCCTGAAGTTGGACTAATCTGAGTAACATGAGTTCATATTTAAGGGCCATGGCCTCTTAAGGAGATTATAACTGTTTTTATTAAATACATTTATCTTCAGAACAGCTTCCTTGTTGGTCTCTTACTGTTGTTGTTCATGAGTTGATTTATAAAGTAGCACAGTGTTTTAGTTTGCCTCTTCTCAGCTTTTGCAGGCTGAAGTGAATTGCATGGTTAAGCTTAGTGGGGTTACCATGTGGAGATCCACGTTCTGCATCAACTTCTGCAGAGACAAAAGTTTACAGCAGTCCCCACAAACTTGTTTAAATTTGCATTGAATTACTATTTTTTTTTTAAGTGATAGTGTTTTGTTTAATTTGTGTTCATTTCATTACATGATAGCTTTGCAGGTAGAAGTACCAAGTATCATTGGTTGTTTTGGTGCAAAAATTCTCCTATATCTTTGGACTTGGCTTTCCCCCTGTACCTGGAACTTGAGTTCTGGTTTGAGGTTAGGACTTGGTGTTCTTTCAATTGAGTTATCTTATGTTTTAGGAAAGATATATGGATACTTCCATAACTGAAATTGTGCAACAAATCTGATATGAGGTGGAAGTAAATTTGCATCTTGTTTCATAATTATGTAATGGATTAATTCAATTAACGTGTTCCTTGTAAGTATGCACACAGATCTGTATATGTGATACTGAGAATTATTTTTTCTTCTCTGCCCCCATTTCTTCCTTTTTCTGTTCCCCAAATGAATATGATTTATTTTCTATGGATTACAGATGTGACAGGGAATTTGACATCACTCCTACCCCAGAGCTTGGTGGGATTGGATGGAGGAGCTCAGTCCCCTAGTGGGTATGATATGAAGAAATGTTCAATATTATCAACCTTGGTTTCATTTCTTAATATGCTTTGTTCTTGCTGTAGTCCTTTATGGAATTTACAGAGCTTTTGTCTTGCAATATACAAATGCAATGCCTTTTCTATACAATGTTTAACCTTTTAGTACTCTGTGTTAGTAAGCAGGATGTGGATCTCTTATGGACTAAAATGTGTAACTTCATTCCTTCCATATTTTTAAGCTCAAAATTACATTTGAATTGCCTGTTTTCATTTACACAAATGACACATCTTAGGTGATCAGTTTGTCATCCTCTAACCACTTTGGCTTGTTGTTGGTTTTTTTTTTGTTTACTCTTAAATCCCTCTATACTTGTTTCTGACTTTTGACTTGTGTGGTTATAAATGGTGTTGACAAACAGTGGAATGGATTAATGCAAGATTGCATCTTCTTTTCCACATGCAGTGCATGGAGAATAATGAAAAGCACAGGCTGCTGTCACTTGTGATATATATGGCATTCACAAAACATCATTTCTGCTGCTGTCCCTGATGAAAATTATGCTGTCAAAGTTGCTAGCTATCCATGTGTTAGCAGATGGTTTTCCTTTACTTTAAAATGTCACCGAACTTTGTTGTGGTAATGGCTCAAGGAAGAAATGCTGGAGAATAGATTGTCATTAGCCAAGCAGAGTTTAACAATGAAAAAGCATCCTGACACACAGTTGGATTAGAAAGACGTTCTGTTGTCTTTATGGTTTTGTTGTTGCACAATTCTGTGAGAGGAAATGGCAGTATGAAGATGTGCTTAAAAAAAAAAAAAGACCCTCCAACTTGTTTTATCTTTGGATTTCATTACATTATGTTGTAATGAAACCTGCATCAAATTGATTAGTTTGTGTTTGTAGTATATAATTGTGTATTCTGAACAAAGAATTTCTTCCCAATCCAGTCTAATAAAATGAAAAATACTGGGAATTAACTATCTGCAAAATCACTGCAGAAATGTTAATGTATTTGTTGCTGTAATTAAACTTATATTGTCAATGATCAGTGCAGTTCAATTTTCATATTTAAATGCTCATTAATTCTGATCTCAGATGATGCTTAGCCTTCCAGTCTTTTTGATGGATCTTTTGAACTTAGGTACATAATGTTTATAAGGTGACTCTTGAAATACATGCGGGACTCATGTGAGTGTGTTGTGTGTCTGCCCAGTTTCTGTCCTCAAGTGAGCACATGGAGGGAAGGATGGAATATAAGGCTGGAGTGGTCTGGTACTTGCAGTCCTTTGAGACTGTAACTGTGCACAGAGGTAATTGAATCTGAATAACAAAAAACTCTGAGAGCAACCTGTAAGACCTGAACACCTGCAATACAGGCATCTTCCAATCCAAGGATGCCTGTACAGACTTTTTTCAATGTTTCAACTATAGCATCAATGAGTGCCTAAGCTGGCAGGCAGATGAATGCACATCTGGGGTTGACAACCCCAGGTTGAAGAGAACTCTGTCAAGTTTAAACTAGGTTAACCAAGGCAACTCTTCTTTCTTTTCATAACATCCAGGAGTGTGCCTGTCATCTGGCTTTTATTGGAGTTAGAGCTCAAGTATGCTGCTGTTTTGGGAACGCAGTGTTTAGTGTGTATTGCATGACTGGTGTTTTAGTAGTCCTGTAGATGGAAAATTGCTTTTCTGCTACGGTCAGCTGCATTGCAAGGGACCCCAGAAGAGTGATGATACGCAAAAGTCTTCATCTTCACAACTGTAGAAAGCAAGGGACAGTCAATAATAATATATAGCCTAAAATATGACCCCAAAGTTATCAGGACTGACCTGTACTAGAAGGAATGAGTAACAGAAACTTTACAAAGGAGCATTTGTATTCCTTTTCAGCTTTCTGCCTAGTAATGTCTAAATACATTGTGCTGAGTTTACTTTATAGGTTTGTTTGTTTTTAAAAGTTAGTCCCCTAAGAAGAAACAAAAATTCTCTGAAGTGCACCCAGTGTGGCCCTGTGCTGCTGCTGTGAGCCTGCCATTTTTTGATTGGAAGTCTGCCTCCTCTGCTTTTGGTCCTCTGTTCTGTGGTAAGCAGGACATGAAGTTCCTGACTTTTAATTAAATTATCTGCATGGTTAAAAATAAAAACACTTCTGAAAATACCTTTTTAAAGATAAAGATCCTTGGGAAGGTCCGTCCCCTGTTTCGCAGGCTAGCAATGGGAAGTCCCAGATCCTGGGGCTGAAGAAACAAATGTTACAGTTTTTGGTACTTCAGAGGTATCTTGGAGTAACTGTTCCCATTCTTGTTACTTTAATGTGTGTGTTCTCTTGTTTTCCCTCTCAGACCTTTGGTGATAGGAAGGGTTGGTTCTGAGCTGCTGTGGTATAGGTTACAAAAGCCGTTACTCGTAGGGATGAATGAGACCAGGCCTGTTTTTTGAAGTTAGGACTTCATTCCTTCCTTTGAGCAGCAGACTGAACTAAGGTGGTTGCAAGGTAAGGTGTGCTGAACCTTGCTGAGGTTGGTGTGTAGGCTGGTCAGGATGCTGGTGACAGCAGTCAGCTGTCTGCCATGGCTTGTTCTCCAGCTCTAGTCCCAATAGGGCTGGTGGTGTTGAAGGCCCGGGGAGGGATTTTCAACAGAGTTCAGGACTTCTTGGGGTGATAGAAAAGTGTCTGCATTTGTAGAGCAACTGTGAAATTGTTTTGTTCATGCTGGTTGTTTGGGCTATTCCCTTTCAGAAAGAGTTTGTGTAGTGAGCAGTCTGTGAATGCCTGACTTTTCTTCTGCTTGGCTGAGTGGATGAGCCGTTAGCACTGGTGTCTGGGGATTTGGACATGGGTGTCTCTGGAATATTGTCTGTGTAAACTGTTTTTACACAGTGAGTTACAGAATGAAAGTCTATTGTTAATAACATCCTCTACTGCCAAATTAATGCAGATTTCTAATTCATAAGTAAATTGATATAATCTGACTATGGAACTGTTCTCCTGCATCGGCAAGCAGAGGCATTAGACTATAAACAGAGATGCATCACGGCTTTTACTCTTTCAGTTTTGCCTGTGTTCAAGCTGGTGAGTGGGCTTAATATGAAATTGAATTACTGGATTGTGAGGTGAATGTTGAAGGCACATCACCTGTGTCACTCAGCATATCAACACCTACTGAGATAAATAAGGGGCTCAGTGCATTTAGTGGTCTGTTCAAGTTCCCTTTAAAGTGAAGCAGGTGTGGCTACATCAGTTGTTACTTGAGGTTGTGGAGGCAGATATCAAGCAGTATCCTCCAGGGGTCTGTCTTGGGTCTGGTACTTTTTAACATCTTCATAAATGAAGATGGGATTAAGCGCGCCCTCAACAAGTTTGCTGATGACATGAAGCTGAGTGGTGTGGTTGACAGTGCAGAAGGAAGAGATGCCATCCAGAGGGACCTTGATAAACTTGATCTAATGTGAATCTAATGAGGCTCAACGAAGTAAAATGCAAGGTTTTGTGCTTAGGTCAAGATAATTCTAGATATCTATACAAACTGGGAGCAGAACTCCTTGAGAGTAGTCCTGCTGGGGTTGTGGTTGATGGGAAAACTTAGCATGAGGCAGCAGTGTGTGCTTGTAGCCTGGAAGGCCAGTGGTATTCTGGGCTCCATTAGAAGAGTGGTGACCACCAGGGACAGAGAGGTGATTGTCCCTCTATTCTTCCCTTGTGAGGCCCCAGCTGCAGTACTGTGTCCATGTCTGGGGACCTCAACACGGGAAGGATGTAGAGCTTTCAGAGAGGGTCTGGGGGGGACCATAAGGATGATCCAAGAGCTGGAGTACCTCACCCATGATGTTAGGGTGAAGGAACTGAGCTTGGTCAGCCTGGAAGAGAGAAGGCTGCAGGGAGACCTCATTGTGGCCCTCCAGTATTGAAAGGGTGTTTATAAACATTGAGGGAAATCAACTTTTTACAAGGGCAGATAATGATAGGGGAAGGGAGATAGTTTTAAACTAAAGAGAGATTTAGATTAGATGTCAGGGAAAGTTCTTTACTGAGAGAGTGGTGAGGTACTGGAGCAGACTGCCTGGACAGGCTGTGGATTCCCATCCCTGGAGGTGTTTTAGGCCAGGTTGAATGGGGCCCTGAGTGATCTGATCTAGTAGTTGATCCAGCAGCCAACAGCCCTGCTGCCGGTGGAAGGGGAGTTGGAACTTGATGATCCTTGAGGTCTCTTCCAACCCAAGCCATTCTATGATATTGGCATGATTAGAGATTTGTGCTCAGGAAATATGCAGGTGGTTTGGTTTTGTTTTTGTTTATTTAGAAGACCTGAATGCAATTCTGTAGTTGTGAAGTCTAGATACTGAATAGCTGAATTCTTCCAGAAGAAACAGAGTTGAGAGATGTTGAAAGCTCCAAAAAGAAGTCTGCAGTACATTTCTTTTATTACTGTACTTGTATAACTTGCCTGTTTGCTAAACAGGAGCAGGTTAGAGGTACTGTGATTAGCCATGGGAAGGTCTGAGTTATTATGACCAAATATTTGTTAAATGAGTTCATAATAGCTAAATGTGGTAAATACTTGTTTCCTCTGTTGTCTATAAATGCATCACTTGTGTGGCTGAACAAAGTCACTTTATATCTGATCTCTGGCAGGTTTACTAATAGCGCAGATTTATTTTTTTTGTAAAGGCGTGTGAGATGAGAGCACTTTAGAAGACTTGGCAGAGCTGCACTTTCTCCTAACCATCTCTTTAACCCAGCTCTCTTTAGCTTCAAATGGGAGCTCAGTGTTCCTATTGCAGTGAGTAATTGCACTGGTTAATGATGAGTGGGATACTTAACTGCAATGTGCTGCTACTTGTCCAAATTTGATAGTTCTGCTGCTTCTTTAAACTGAGACCTGTTGGTACAGAGAGTGTAAAATATTTTTCAAGCTTCCATTGTGCAGCTGTTCTTCATTTTCAGAGGTTATTTTAGAATATGGAAGTCATTAACCATTTACAACAGAGCTCATTACAGCTTGGCTCATTTAGTGTGTTCCGAAGGGAAAAAAAAAAATCCAATTGCTAGTCAACTGTAGCTGAGTGTGCATTAAACTCTACCTCACCCCATGTGCACTGTAGGCTGAGGTGATGTGCAAGGGAAGTCTTGTGCCCTGGTGGCTGGGATGGAGCCACATCCTACCTTGCTGTCAGAGCAAACATCTGGCTGTGGCTCTGCAGGCAGAGATGGCAGCTGATGTGAATCTGGGAATAAAAGTTTCTTCCTTATAACCCCCCCCCCCCCCAAGTTATGCAGTGGTAGTTGGAGGTTTCTGTGATGTTTAATATGAGGTTTTGATTTTCACAGCATTTTGCTGAAGGTTGCTAGATGGGAGTTCATTTTATTGGCAGAGCATTCCTTATGTGAGCTTTCAGAAGGAAAGCAGAGTGCTGCAAAGATACTGTGTGAATTACTGAGTTAGAAAGTTTGGGTTTTATATGAATTGTCCTGAATTTGTGTATTTAGACAAGTTTTTTGTATGTCAAGCAGTGAGAATGTGGTATGTATGGTTAAAAGAAAAGTGATGAATGTGATAGGAGGCAGAGTTAAACTGAAATGAGTTAGTTGGTCTATGAGATGTACTGCAGTAAGGTATTCTTGCAAAATGGGTGTTTTTCTGAAGAGTACAGTGGGAAACTATATAGTAATATTTGACAAATGTCTGTTAGGGTGAAAGATTAGCATGCAGTCATGCAGTACCACTGTGGACACTGAAGGCAGTACTGTGGAAGATGGGCAGTATGCAGTGCTGTTTGGATTGTTGATATACCCAAGGGAGGGGCACTGAGGGGCTGAGCACCCACACAACTTCCTTCAGCTGGGATCACCCTGAGCAGGGCTGCAGAAATGCAGTGACACCAGGGAACTTGCTGCTGGAGCAGTGTGGGGTGTGAGGAGCCTTGAAGTCATTCCCTGCACTGAGGAATGTGAACTCATCCCAGCTGGGACGGTAGCACTGACATGTTGAGATTTCTTTACTGCCGAGGACAGGTTTTAGGAAAACACGGGGCTGCAAGTTGCTGCCAGCAGCTTGACTCAAATCTAATTGTGTCATGTTTCCCACAAAAGCTTTGCTGTGCAGCCACATGACTGCGGCATCCATAAATAATCGCATAATCTCTGCTAGAGGGCCCTCGCCGGGCTCACAACACAAGTCACTGTTCAGAGCCTCGCTTTATATATACTGGGAGGAAAAAAATGCTTATTTTCAGCTCAAGATGGTAAGAGCTTCCCAAAGACACCAGGCCCCTTTTGTTACCTAACCTTTTTGTCCTCTGTCTGTTGTAGAAAGTGAGTTGTAGCATTTTTACATGTAATTGAAATTGCACAAATGTGCAGTAATTAAAACTACATATAATTGATTTTTTGCATTTGATGGAGCATATGAATATGAAACAGAATTCTGAGGCATTGCTTGGTTATTGCTTGTGAATAATGTCTAGGATAAGGTGCTCATAATCCGCTGCTTTTTTTT
Source organism: Odontophorus gujanensis (assembly GCA_013399175.1). Classification (NCBI taxonomy): domain Eukaryota; kingdom Metazoa; phylum Chordata; class Aves; order Galliformes; family Odontophoridae; genus Odontophorus; species Odontophorus gujanensis. The sequence goes on from VXAB01012085.1 coordinate 124,134, forward strand.
TTTCTGCTTTTGGCAGTATTTCTGAAAATCTCTGTAATTCTCTTATGCAATCGCTGGCAGCATCATGCTCTGAAAAAGGATGAGCTGCCCAGTCAAGACCAGGACAGAAATTAAGGCTTTAAATAGGAAAATGTTAGTGTTTGAACTTTTACCTATTTTAAAGCAATTGTTTTACCCTTGCTACTTGTTCCTCCTATTTATGCAAAGGAGGGAGACGTTACCTGTACAATTGTTGCACCACTAATTCTTGTTGTCAGTGTTGTCTTAAAGCTGTTTTTTATTCAATGTGGAGGCCCTGTCAGTGAGTTTATAGAGTTTCAGATGTAGCAGGTTCTGAAATAAAGCTCTTCTGTTCATGATTGCTATATACATGAGAATTTATTTCATCAAGTCTTGCTGGGCCTCTTTACTTAGCCCACAAGTAATGAAAGAAGCCAGATGAAGGTGATAAAATCCTGTGAACAGATGTTTAAATTTTTTTTGATGGTATGCTGCCATTAACCTTTTGTATTCCTTAGCCATTTTTTTTCCCTCTAAATATTGATTGATTTAAATAAAAGGGTTATGGGAGCAATGCCCACTGAAGGGTTACAGTATTGGTTCCTAGCTGAAGTGGGCCTGAAAATTTCAGACCAAGTGTTTTTCAGCCTTAGTTAAAAAAGGATGATGAAGTTTCTCAGCTGCTGTGCCTTCAGATCTTGGAGCACAGCTGCACTTGGGCATCAGCTCGTGTTCTGCCTGTGTGGTTCTTCGGAGCCAGGTGAGCTGTATGAGGCACAGGTGCTGCTGGTGAGGGATCCCTTCCCTGGTGCAGAGTGCCTCCACTGGTTCAGAGTAAATGAGTTTTGCATTACAACCACTTTTATCCAGGAATCTCCAATTGCTTCATAAACACTGGTGGCCTTGTTCTCACAACATTCTTCAGTATTGCAATGCTTTGCAACAAGAGAGTGCTGTGTGAATGAAATGTTACCTTCATTTTCTATGTGTGAGATGGGCATCTTATGGTTCCTGTGCAGAAAATATTTGTGATGACTTTTCATGCAAATCACAGGATAGATCACAGTTTAGTAACACTTCATCGTGCAGTTACAGGCTAAAATTAAAGACTGTAATCATATTGTTCAAGGCCTAGGACTGTTCTGTGGCCACAGAGTGATGTGATGTTTGTACCAGGTAATCTTACAGTGGTCAGCAGATTTACCAGGACCCAAGCTGGTCGTTTTCTCATTGCTCACAAGAAATAGAAGTTCAAGAGGAACTAAGGTCAGAGAGGCCCTTTCCTTACTTAATCATTTGTGAGTTTATTAAGCTTTTTGTGCTTGTTTTGCTATATTTAATACTATTTTTCACAGCTTCTCAGTATCAGAAACTTTTTAAAATGGCTTTTCAGGTTCCAGGAGTTGGATTCCTCTGAGTCCCATCCAATTCAGGATGTTCTGTGTTTCTACGCTGCATAGTTTAATGACTTGAACAGAAATTAGGAAGCTGAAAGAAAAGCAGGAAGAAAAAACACAGTGTGGGGCAACAAATCTTATCTTCAAGAGTTAAAAGGATGCAAGTTCTGTTGTTTCCTTTGGGGCTTCCTGGTTTCTTTCTGTTTTCTTCTTTTCCCCTTGTCTTATTTAATCAATATAGGTTTTTTTTCATATTATGGTTCCTTAGCAAAATGTCACCAGCCTAGCAGTGCTTCAGGTTACAATCTGCATCACATCAGTAGCCTAAAAATGCTGCTGAAGTTGCTTGCATTTCCTCATAGCTCCCTACTATGGTCATTAAACAATGTGGTTGTGAAGAGCAGAGCAGTTGAAGAACGAAGCATTTTCTGCTATTAATAATTTTTTTTCCCCTCAAACTGTGCAAGGTTTTTGGTGGGATTTTTTTTTTTTCAGAATTCAAAATAATTGGATTACATTTCCTGGAGATGTTTTTCCAGCTGGGGATTTTTAAAAGAGTTCAAAACGTGTGAAATATAGTAGGTTGCTCCAAAAGTAATGCTTTCTATTTATTTCTGTGGAATTGACAACAAAGAGCACAATAACTCCATAGAGCACATTCTCAGCCACAAAACACTATTTTTCATTGTAGTTGCCACCATCCAATATGTTTTTTTTTCCCAGTGATGAGTAAGAGCCTGTGTACTGCACACATGATAATCTGCACCAGTGGAGGTGAACCACTACTGAAATGCACCACCCACTGCCTCACTGTGCTCACATCCACTGTTTCATCTCTGTAAACGTGTAGCAAGTGCTGATGAATGCAATTTTTTCTGAGTGGAGGAATTCAATTCAGTGTACTAAGTTTCCTGTTCTTGAGTGAAAGGTTCTGCTTTTGCTTTGGTGCACTTGAATGTTTCTATAGAAATAAAAAAGTGAGTAAGAATTTGAAAACTTCTCATCTAAGTTATCTTATTTGTATGTTGATACTTTTTTTCTCCAGTCTTCATGATGCATCAACAGTTGTGCATCAATGAGGATCAGTGAGGCTGACTAGGGAAGTACAGAAGAGTAAGCAACACTGACACTGTGCAACACTGCAAGTCCTTTGAGGATCTGATAGGAATTCCATATGGTGTTGGGTAGCCAAGATTGTTTTCTGCTTATGAAGAAGAAAAAGTTACTTGCAGAATTTGAGTTTATCCATATTACCTATATAGTTGCCATACCAGGTTCTTGTTGACTTTTATGGGTGAGTAATTGAAGAAATCTTGTAGCATGTAAAGGTGAGCTTTGAGATTTGATTGGTACCATGCTTCCCCTTTGGCTGGATAGTGATGCCTTTAGATGAATATGAAAGTAGGACTTCATTAAATTGCTTTTCATCACTTTCTAAGAAAAACTAGCAGAACTCAGCTGGGATTATGAGACTCTTCTGGGAGAACTCTTCCAGGTTGGTTTCTGTTCTGCCTTTAAACAGTATCTTCCAAATGTGTGTGTGGACTTCTTTTGCCCTTTCTGTGTGACGTCCTTTTTAAAAAAAATAAAATCCTTTTTCGTAGTTATGTTCTGCAGAACACATCCAGTAAGGAAAATGGGATTTTTCCAGTGCTCTAGTTTGATAGCAATCCTCAAACCCAGCAGTTTTGGGGCTACAGCTGGGTGTTTCCTTGAATATTAGTTGCCTTAATGGTTCATTCCAGATCAGATATGTGATCATGAGAGATGTTAACTGTGCATTAAATTACTGCACTCTTACTGTTCAAGTGTACTTCTTAACCTCATCTTCCTCAGTCATGTTTGCATTTTGTACTTTGGAGAATTTGCCAGATTTTTACTGTGAAATACTTTGCATGATTACTTATAAACTGTGCTAAGTGCTATTCAGTTCCAGATATTTAAAAATAAAACTAAAACGATGTTAGATTCACAGTGGTGCTTCTGCTCATTCAAGTGGACCTTGCCCAGGTGGGCAACTTAAGTTTTGATACAGCAGCACAGCTGGTCTTGCTCTGAAGGTGAAGTTAGGTTGGATGCGGTCAACAAATGTGCCAAAACACTCATCTGACTTGTCCCTGCTTGAAGAAGATTGGTCTGTGTGTTTGGATTAACTCAAAGCTGATGTGCGTGGATGTTTCTTTGAGCCATGAGATTTGTATTATATGTAGAAGAAGAATCTGAATATAATTCTTGTTCTCCCATAATCTAGTTTCTTAATTTTTTTGTTCTCCAATTTTTACTCCATGAGTAAATGCTTCCTAGGCATCAGTCCATGTTTAAGGGAATTTCGACTCACATCTGCCTTTGAAGCCATGTGCAGGAGTGTCCTTTCAATAAAGATTGGTTGCTAGTATGGACAGTCTCATTTTCTTCAGTCCCCACAGAAAGAGTGGGGAAAAAACCCGATTTCAGTATGTGTGTGTTCTCAGGATACTTGTGACAAACTTCCGTGGGAAACTCAGAAACTCAAGCATAAATCCTTGGTAGCTGCCTTGGCTATCATTAGACACTGGAAGCTGCTTCAGCAGATGATGATTTTTGAAATGTTCCTTTTGTCCCCTTTGGTACTCTGTTTGTTTGAAGTGTCCCTTCCTGGGGACCCTTTATTTTATTACTAGCAGGCAGACTTAATGGGAACGCTTAGAGGCTATTTTGACTCATTATTACCTCCAAGATAGGAGACAAAACATAGAACAAAGTAACACGATAGGTGCTTAAGAGAAAGCTCTGTGAAGTGGTCAGCAGGGAAGAGAGTCCTGTGACTTCTGGTAGTAGAAAAAGCAAGCAGTGCTGAATGGAGCACGTTCAGGGCAAACAGATGGTTTGCTGTTACTCTTCAGCACATGATCAACCTATGGAACATCTCCTAGCAATGTGCAGATGACCAGTATTTACAGCATTTTCAGAAAGCGACTGGACAGTTGACATAAGTTGCTTGACTGCAGATGTTGCCAGATTCCAGCTGTGCACAGAACTGTTGGATGTCAGCTATAACCCCAGCTGGAAAAGGGACTTCGGGCTGGGTAGACACTTCTGTACTGATGCCACTGTTGCCGTTGTAAACGGGAGGTTAAGGCCTGTGTGTTGTATTTGGAATGGGAATGCATCTCGGCTCTCATTTTGTAGCGTTATAAAGCTTCTGTTAACTTACAGGTTTGAGTGAAACTTAGGAAGATACTGCATTTGTAGTGTTTATCTCTGTAGGGATTCTCAGCTGCTAGTTGCAATTGATGCTGCAGTTCGTAGGTATACAGCAGTAGTGTAGAGAGATCCTGGTGGAAGGCATTTTTTCTCCTTCTATCCTGAGCCAGTTGCTTGGTTAATGGGCTCATTTATTCACTGTACCTGGTGAGTCTATGGAAAGGTGTGGCTGGTCTGCTGGCACAATCCTTTCAAGGAAAGGAATGTTTAGCTATTAAGAAATAACCTTCAGGTTCTCATTTGTAATGCTTCAAGGGAAGGAATGATGGCACTACTTTTTAATTTAGCAAAACATGAACCATTTTTTATTAAGAGAAGAAGGGAGCAACCTACAGAATTTCTGTGGATATGTATATAACACAGGAACTTCTTTATTGTCATGGAATCTATCAACATGTTATCAAGGAAATGCCAAATAAAACAGGGCTAGAATATTCTGATTGATTTGGTGTTGTTTACTTTTAGGAAAAAAAGAGCAAACAGAAGTGACTTAGTCTTCATTGTCTTTTTTTTTTTGGCTCATTTGCTTTGCTGTTGAATGTGGGAAGAAGGACATGTCTGTAACCATTTGACATAAAAGTCAAATTCACATAATTGCTTGTAGCTTTGCAACAAATTGCTGTGAAGAGTATACAAGCAGAAACCAGCTTCTGAAAACAAAACCTGTTGTTCTATATCAAACTGTGCTTTAGTGACTTACACCATTTTCTCTGTATAAATGCATCTTACTGAGAAGGTGAGTTACTGCAAACCTCAGTAGTGAAGCACAGAGATGAGGGCTTCAACAGTGTCACTGAAAGGGGTAGCAGTGAGAAGTTGACAGCCCATATGGACTGACTGAGCTGACCTGCTGTGTGCATTCTGCTCTGTGTGCTTCTTCCTTCTCATTTTTCATTGGAGTTTGCTGTGAAGTTCAAGTATTGAGGCTAAAGGTGGTCTCTCAGTGCAATTCAGAACCATTGCAGCAAAAGCAGTTCATGATGGAGCCTTGTGAAAAGTATGGCACCATAAATGCTGAGGCTGGTCATTAAAGTATGGAATGAAACACCGCAGTTTTTGAAAAACTGCAGTAGCATACTCATTTCTAATTAAAATGAAGATAGTGTTTTGCTGACAATCTAAAAATGGAAGGTAGGAAATATGACGTGGAGCACAGAACCCATTTTGGATTTGGTGTTATCCATCTGAACGTTGTGAGGATTATTACTATTGACAGTGACTTGGTCACTTTTGTGGGATGCTATAGAGAAAAGTATTGTTTTGTGTATGGGAGAAAAGTAGAATAAGAGCTAAGAGTAAGTTTTATTTCAGGTGTGTAAGATGCATGGTGTTACATCAGTTCAGTAGCAGCAACAAGTTCAGTCTGTCAGGTTGGTACTTTATGTAAACCTTTCCAATGGCAACTGACAGAGGTATTTTTTTCCCCTTCTTTATATGTCTGTAAATCTGTCAAAAGCTGCCTTTGGCCTGGCTGTTCATCCATATGCTGCAGAATGCTACAAGAGTGGGGATGCAGCTATTACAGACAGCAATTTGTGGTGCTCTGGCATGTTGGTTGTGGAAGGTAACTAGTATTTTTGGGATATTTCTTTGTATCTTTTTATTATTCAGTGTAAAATTTCACCTGAGTATTTACAAATAAGTTCATATGTAGGTTGCTCTGAAAATAATGCCTCCTGTTTGGAAACTACAACAGATACAAAGGGGCCAGTACCACTTTAATAGAGCAAATTGTCAGCTGCGCAGTCACCGCTGTTAGCCGATTCATGCAGATGAGCTGACCGAGGTACTCTTCATTTTGTGGTGTGATGGCTGTATGTGGATATCTGAAATGTGGTTTGTCTTTCAACCTCAACTCCCAGTATTCCCATCTGATGGCACAGACCAACATAATAAAGTAGGAGGACTTGCTTTCAGAGCAGCCCTCATCTCTTCAGGGGGGGAATATCATGTTGGGATGTTTTTTGTTTTCTAGCATCTTACAGAACAGTTTCTTAGAGCAGCCAACCTTCCCTGTGTAACGTAAACAGTCACAGGGGGACTTTGTAATTCCACACTTGTAGGGTGAATAACCCAAAAGAATAATATCCACAGGAAATAATGAGGTGGATGGTATATTTTGTAAGGCTTATCTGGGTTAGTATACTGACAACCAGTGAATAAAGAAAGGCTAACCTGTTGCAGATGATTAAGGCTTACCTGAAACTCTACAGGAGAGGGATCTCCAACAAGGCATCCTTCACCAGTGGTGGTCAGCCCTTAAATGGGGTCTGGGAGAGGTGGAACCAGACTTCACCCCTTCCAGTCATATGGGTGCATTGCCTTTACCTGTGCTCCTGTGGCTGACTCAGTGCTCACCTCAGGTGATCAGTCAGTGGTTCAGGCCATGATTCAACAGTTCCCATGCACACACTGAAGTATGTTCTTGAACATAAACCAACTTCAGAACATTTTTGTTCTTTCTTCCAGCTGTGCTACAGTGGTTCAGTAGCTTGATTTCACACTGAGTCAAAATAATCAAATTTGTTGGATAGAAACAGATGTCAAGGTTCTTAGAACTGTCTGGGTGATGTCTGTGAACTTCTGACTAGGATGTAAGCAGTGCAAAATTAGTTTTTTGTACTCTAAAAACAAATTTCTGATACTGAACGTGCATTTCTATGATTTTTTTTCTCCTTTTTATGGTTGTTTACCTTCTGATGAGACTCTGGTAGCATTTTGTTTTTATAGAGACAACTTGCAGGCAACTGAAATAATTAGGTTTGAGTTTGTGCAAGAATAATTTTATTTCCTGTTAAGCAGAGCTCATACACCTCTTTCCTTTTTGGGCTTCCCTAATTGCTGCAGTCTAACTTTTTTCCATTTTTTCTGGGAGAACCAGTTGCTTCAAGGCAGTAGGACAAACAAATTCCGTGTATGTGCTCACAGTGAGTTCATCCTGCAGTGTTACTGCCAGAATTCCCTGTCTTTTTACAACCGAGTAAACTCTACTCAGTAGATTACTCCCCTGCCACCACCCCTCTGGAATAATAATAATTAAAAAAAAAAAAAAACAACTTTTTTCTATTCTCACTTTCTTGATGAATCCACTGATTTTTTTTTTTTTTTGCCTTCATACATTTAAAGACCATACGATTAAAGATTATTTTTTGTTTTTAATTATTGATTGGTTTCGGCAGAAGTTGAGCTGTATTACACATAAACTTGCATTAAGACTACATTCTTTCTTCATCTGTGGTATGAAAAAAATGCACTAATTCTTACTTTACCCTGGCAGTAGATGCAGTTTCCAGGAGATTCCTTTTTCCCTCTCACCCTCTCTTTGTCATTTTCTGTCATTGTTCTTACAGTGATTGAGTGCTTTGATCTCAGCTCATATTCATCCTGTTTGTTTAGTGTGGGGTTATTTGGGCAAGGCTATGACTGACCAATCTGAGTAGCATGTCAGTCACCCCAGAGAGTGTTACTTCTCATTATAAGTAACCTTGGTGCTCCACACCATACTTACTTTCCCATGTAAGCTTTTTGGAGGATAAGCCAAGACTGCTAATCCATACACAGTTTGGAGCTGTCAAGCGTGGTGGTCTAATTTTCTACCATGTGTGATCTCTTTTTGAAAAGATGTATCAACAGAAAGTTACTTCTGCGGGGTAAGCTTGAGGAAGAAAAGCTTGAATGAGCACATCTTCAGAAATACAAGTATTTTGGAATAGCTAAGCCACCCATAACATGGAAATTTGGAAGTCAGCATTTGCATCTGTAGGTTTCTGGCTGAATGTTCCAATGTGGAATGGGTCATTTTGTTGTCACGGTCTCACGGGGGCAGCCTTCATGTGAGCTGTGATGTCGGGATGAGAATAGCTCCCTAGTGTTCATTTCTTAGTAGAATGTGGTGTATTCTGACTGTACCAATTCTTGGTTTTCCTTTGGCCTGCTCAACTTGATGTTTTTCCTCTTTCTGCCTGAGGTGCTGAGGCTGTTTGTACTTCAGCAAAGATTTTCCTTGGCACAAGCTGATGAACTTAAGAGTCTGAGAAAAAACACTTGTTTTGATTCTTTTCCCAACTACGAACAGTGCTGATTTTTATGAATGGGAAGAAATCTTCAGAGCAGGTTGGCCCAGTCTAGAAGGAGTTTTTGGCTGTGCTGAGCAAGGGTCTGTGAAACTTGTGTGGCATCACTACCCTGGAGTGGGAAAAGAAAGTCTGTGCTTTCTTTCACCCTAAGGAAAAGCAGCATTCCTTGTATTTTACACATCAAAACATAAAGTATAGATGCCGAACTGTAGCACTACACATTGTCTGTCTGCCTGTCACTGTTGCCCTACCAGGTTAGTTTGTCTCTCCCAGACAACAGCTAATTATCAGTTTCTGTGGAAGATGTGTATTTAATAGAAGGCCGCATTTTGGATGTGTAACTCTCAGAACATAATTAATTTAATTTTCTGGGATTGCGTAGGCTGCAATCTCCAGTTAGGGTTGTGACTGCCCCTGAGAATCAATTTATGTTGTTTGTCTATTTGCTGGTTTTGAGCCTTTCTAGCAGTTCTGAGCTAACTGTGGAGAGAATGATCCAGTGTTTAATGAAAACACCTCTAGTGACATGCAAAGAAAAATAGTGACTACCATACTGACGTGATTTTTAATTGCAAATGATTATCTATATTATTTATATTGTCCTATGATGCTGGATTTACTCTTGCTTAATTGAATAAGATCATGGTGTGAGGTTTGAACCTTGTGTGCATATTACTCTGCATTTTGCCTCCACATCCTGCTGCACCCAGGCTGGCATGCTTCATGTCTGCAGGGTGATTCAGAGAGCAGGGAAGACCAGTCTGCCTGAGCAGGTTCACGCATGCTGCAGCTGCCTCCCAGTAGCCTGAGAGACTTTCTACTGTTCCAGGGAGCAAGCAAAAAGCTTATTTTATATACTTGTTTTGCTATGTTTTCACTTTTAAAGCACTGACCCTTTATAACTATTTAATGGCTCCCATGTTTTTCTGGCTCCAGTGTCCTTCTGTGACATGATTGAGCTGGTTGGTTAAGGGCAATGTCCTCTTTTAAATTCCAGCTTCCTCTGTCAGAGAATATTAAGGCTCCAAGTGTGTCATAATGGTATGATTTAAGACTGGTCAGATAGAAGCTTTATTAACTCTGTTCATAGCAAGAGGTCATCAGACAGCATCTCCCCCCTTTTCTCTGCCTTATGATTGCCGTGACCCAACTCTTTATTGGAAGAGAAAATAAAGAAAAAATCAGCAAAGCCAAATATCCCTCCTTGGGGGTCTGGACAATTATTTGTGTTAACAGGACCAGGGGTCTACCTCTCCCAGGAATGGACTTGGGTAGCTTGCTGTCTGACACATCTCTTAGGAGGAATCACACAGTGGGTGTGTGACAATATAGAGTTGGCTCTTGGTGGATGGAGGTTGTCTCCATGGCACACTCAGAATTATCTTAGATCAGAAATGGGGACTGGAAGCAATCAGGCTGCTTTTGGTCAAGAGCACTGTGTTTTTTAGTTAAGATAAACTTTTTAACCTGATCTCTAAAATCTTAAATATTAATTTCACCACTGCAGCTGAATATACTGATGCTTGTGGAGAGACGCAGTAGGGCAGACCTTTATTGTAACATCTCCCATTGCAAGTCAGAATAAATTCCTTGGTGTGTGGAATGTGTGAGAGTCATGTCTTCTGCTACATACGTTTTATTGCTGAAGTGCCTCACAGTGCTCTGCAGGAGATTGTTCCCATCTGTTGCTAGGGGTGATGCCTGCGGAGCAGTGCTGAGTCACTGCTGGCCTGGACAGAATGGAGGAAAAAGAAAACACTTCTCCATTTAAACTGTGGTTTTCCAAATTTTGTGTGCAGTGTATTTTGCTCTGATTGCTGTAAAACAAATTTTTATGTATTATGTCTAGAGAGAAATTAAGTGTATTGTGTGAGAAAGTTCTCTCATTTCCCCTTGGGCTCCGTTGCAGAAATGTGGAGCATGGAGGCAGGGTGATCTGCACTTCACAAGTGCAAACTGCTTTCTGGTGAGAAGTCTATGTAATCATTAAGAACCCTAGCAGTCTCCTGTTATTTTTTTTTTCTTTCTGCAATGAAATTATTTCCTGGGAAATGAAACTGTTTGTAAAGGCTTTTCTGGTGGTTTTTGCTTTGTCTTGCTTTGCAGGTAATATAGTTTCTCCTTTATGGAATAAAATGCATAGTTTTCTTGAAATTGTCTTTTGCAAAGACAATTGCATACGCAGAAGAGCTCTTAGTCTAACTTCTGTAATTAAAGTTGCCTCATTTACTCAAGGATTTTCTATAAGGGCTGAGTTAACTTCTAAACCTATGATTGGCTTTAATAGCGGATTGTTTGATGGGTTGGGTATGGTCTCCTTACCACTGGGCAAAAAGTAGGAGTAAGTTTACTATGAAATTTGAGCATTTGAAGGGGAGGTGAGGTTTGTGTTGAACTTATAAACCTGTATTTTCATTTCCATCTTTATCCTCCTGTATTTGCCCTGTTCTCAATGCTAATATCAATGTTCTTTTGTCTGCATCTGAGTGTTTGTGCTTTTGTGCCCCGTACTTCAGGTTCTTACTGCATTCCTTGTTGTAGCACCTGAGCATCCAGTGATGTTTTAAACTGTATTTTGTGTAGATTTTATTTTTTAAATTTAAATCCAGAGAATGTTCATCTCAAATCAGTCTTTCTGAAATAGCCTATAATCATATACCTCCTGGAAATCACTTCTTTTGCCACACGTTTTCTTTTGTTTTGCTTTACATGAGATACATTTATTCCATATACAGAAAATCTATAAACATACATCCCCAAAATGTGTCATCATGTTCTTATCAGTCAGGACTTCTACAGTCTTACTGGAAATTTTTTTTCCCCTCTGGTAGTTAATTCCTGTTCCTTTGTGTAGGACGCATGGGGAGCTGCCTGGTGCTGTTGCAGATGCTACCACCAACAACTGAGCTGCTTGGAGAGCAGAACTATAATGCCTACTTGATTTACACTGCTGTTTTCAGTCCATTTCAAAACCATAATTGTGTTTTGCTGACTACAAATCATCTTTGATATCCCTCCAAATGATGTGAAATGATGTGTATCCCCAGTCGTGATAAATTCCAGGCTATATTCTTCTGCCTGTCATCTCCAGTTGATTAATTCTGGACTTTCTTTTCCTCTTGAATAAATAAACAAAAAAGTAAATGAATAAAAATTTTCTGCACACGTGCTGTCATTACGAGTGTTAGTCATGATTTTGAGTAGTACTTGTGATCCACAGTGCAATTTTGGGTTACGATAACATCTTTCTCTGAAGCTGGTGCCTTTCTGAGCAGAGACTTTAATTGCATGTATTCTATTTTAATCTAACTGTAATAGTTCTCAATGCATATGGTTGATAAACCCTGGTAAGAAATTATATCAAGGAAAACAAATGACAAGAACCAATGTTCTGCTTTATTGACACATATATCAGTAGCTTCAGAAAAATCTGTCAACCCCCACAACTCTTTCTTTGACAGAAACAATGAATTTCACTTAGATTTGGTAAGGAAAAGCCATGTAGCTTTAGAACTGTGAAATATTCAGTATATCAGGAAACTGTTGCCTAATTAGGTAAGATAACCACTTGAAAGAGTAATTTAAAGTATTTTACTGTAAGACTTATTAACTGATGAGAGTGTTTGCAGATATCTATACAAGTGCATGATATGGATATCCTTTAAGTACTTCTCCACTTACTCTTGGTCATGTATATATAAAGCATTTTTCTTGTCTAAAAATGCATTGAGATTTTGTTTGAATATTCATCTGTAGTCTGTAAAGTTCATTTACATTCTGTGCTTTTGCCCCATTTGAACCTGCTGGCTGCAGAAAATCACACCAGGGTTTCATGTCTGGCACTAGCAGCCACAGCTGGAAGGAGCAGAAGTGAAAGGGCTGAGGAAGCTGGAACTTAATGGCAAAGCAGGGCAGCTTGTTTCAGCATTCTCCTGGTCTCTTCCTTGCAGGAATGCAGTGTTAACTTTGACAGGTTCCAGCAGATGTATCTCACCTTCAGACTTCAGACAGAACCACCATGTTCCTGGCTAATCTGGGCTGGTCTTTCTGCAGTTCCCATCTTGGAATTCTTAGTTAGAACATCCAAGTGTCCATAGGATTGAGGACAAACTGGTGTCTGGGTCAAGTGAAGATCTCAATGGAAAGTACATCCAAGTTCTGGCCTCTTGCTTCTGCATTTGTTACACAAAATAAAGTTTTGAGCATGAAAAAATGGAGAGGTGGAAAATGAAAACTGTTATTTTTGTTTGTTCTGGAACAACTTTTCTTGTTTTGTCCAAATAATGTGATTGGATGACTGTATGCAGAACATGTTAATAACGAGTGAATTCACCTAATACAATCTATTTGCGGAATACTCTTGAAGTTACTGAAAGTAATTACTAACTTTCATTTCAGAAGAGTCAGAATGTTTCTGATCCTTTGTTGATTTTAAGCTGATTTCAGAGAAATCAGAAAAAAATATTCCGTTTTTTCAACTGAAAAGCAATGAATAGCTTTGATCCAAGACTTTATGTATGTGGAGCGTTCTATCAAATGAAATCTTTATAGCATAACAGTCTAACTTTTTGACCTGTAGTGTTGTTGAAATGTAAGCTGTAGGTGTTCCAGCAGGGGTTCTTCCCCGAGGCTTTAGAAGCACAGGAATTCTTCATCCCATTATGTGGGGGAAAATGGTTCAGCCTCCAGTTTGGTACTATGCTTGGCAAGGTTTCATTTTAGGAGTCTGCCTAGCGTGGCAGAGAAGAAAGCTCAGCTCTGGAACATGAAGGTTACTGCTGTATACTGTAAAGACCAGCAGCATGTGTCTACTTTGGAAATGGAAGAAGTTGTTCCTGTGGGAGTTGAGGTTTTTTGCATTAAGTAATCGTGATTCTCTTTTCAAAGATCAGCTTTCTCTTTTGTTGGTATCTCCAGTGTAATGGGTTGGTCCTTTTCTTATGCTATTATCAAATGTATCAAACTAAAACTAGTCTGAATCCCATTCTTGCCAGAGCATTGTAAACGTTAAAATAAGCACTATTGGTAATTCATTTCCTTGCTTTCAGAAGCAGTTTTGCAATTAATGCTCCAGCTCGTCTGTCATTTAGCATACCAAAGAAAATACTTGGCAGCCTGAATTTTGAGAAACGCTACTGAGGAGCAACATGAAAGTATATAGCTGTGATGTGAAAATGATATTGCTGATTAATAGAGAGTGATATGCAGTAGGCAGTATGTATTACAGTTTTTCTGACAATTGTTTTCTGGAACGAGGAAAATGAATGATCTCTTGGCTAAATTAGTACAGCTGTAATTGTGCTGGATTGTTGTATTTACCTAAAGAGGAAGCAGACAGGTCTCAAAATTGATCTTGCCGAAAGAGGGAATATATGGTTTTGAAATCCTAGCATATATGATGACTAGAGAATTTTATGTTTAGGTTTTCTATTTCTCTTCATTTCAGGCTCCGTAATGCCTGATGGAGCTGTAGGTGTCCCTGTTCAATACAGGCAAGTTGTACTAGATGACCTTTAAAGGTCCCTTTCAACTCCATCCTGTGTGATGCTGCGGTGTTTTTTTTCAATAGTGAATATAGAATTGATCAAGAAAATGTATATCAAAAAAGCATTGGTGTTGTACTGTTGATTAGTTCTTGTGTGATCTGTGTCCTGCCTTAAAAGGAACTTGCTAAAGTCAGGGGGAGGGAGTGGGAGAACAGCTGAAGCCTGATGCAAGTTACCCAACATCTGTGTACTGATGAGGAGAAATGGTCAAACAAAAACCACATGCTGAGCTAGGATAGAAAACATAAAACAAAAATAGCCGTACAAACCAAACCCATTTCTTTCCTGGGAGAGAGTTATGTGTGTCCAGGAGACCAAGGACAGGCCTTGAGGATATGGTCTGAGAAGACCAGAGAAACCTCATAGAGCAAAAACGGTTCAGTTCCACAGGGGTTGGTACATGGATGTGGGTGACCACACTGCCACACAGCATCGTCCAGTTAGGGTACTGTTTGTCTGCAAATATGTGCTTTTCGTGCGCCTGCGTGTTGAACATGGACAAACATCAACTGGAGCTTGTTATTATCTCAAAAACAAACCACATATGACAGATGACGGCATTCAGAGCTACTTGTTTGTGTTCTTTAGCTGAAGTAGTGGAAATAAGATCAAAAGTGAGGCAGACATTCATTTGAAGTTTTTGTCAGATAGAAGGCAGCAGCTGGCAGTGGGTTTTGTGATGAGAACCTGGTTGCTTTCATTGCTGGGCTTGAACAGGTGCGTTTAAGAATAAAGTTCTGATGAAATCTTTTTGTTGCAGTGATTGATTGTGATAGTGTTATGATGCCAAGGTAGTTAAATTCTGCACATCTGTCAAGGTGTTCAGTTTGGGCTTATTGATAGCCTCCCACCAGACAAACAAGGTTATGAATGAGCAACTTTATCAAGATGATTGTTCTTTTATTAGAATATCAGGAGCAAATCTGCTGAGGCAAGGAAAAACAAGAATACACTTGCAATATGAAGAAACCTAAGGAATGTCCTATGTCTGTTCATGCTCAAGATGGACTGTGTAGTAACCCTTCTATAACCAGTGTGCTTGAGCTTACTGCTCAGTCAAGTTTCTCTCTTGTTAGTACTTTGTCCATAGACAAAATCCCTGATAAACTAAGATGTTTATTTTGTAATCCAAAAGTAAAATATTTGTGTGGCAGGTTATTCAAAGTAGGTTGGTACTGAAGAGTGAGGTAAAGCTGGCATGCAACCAGGTCTGCTGGGCATGAACAAAGCACTGCGACTGCAGACCTTGCAGACCTGGGAGGAAAAAAATATCCTGTTAGGATATAGCAGCGTTGGGCAAGATGGAGCTTTTCAGCGAGGCTGCAAAATGATTTAAAACGTGCAGCATTTTTGGTTTAAGAATCAATAATTGATTTTTAGGAAAGAAAAATGCTTGTAGAAAAAAATAGGAAGGTATGATCATTGAGGACCTGCAAGAGGGCATCGTGGTTTATCTTAATGTTTGGGAATTTTTATAAATACTTGAAAAGATTCATAAAACACTTTAACAGCAGTAGTGGATTATTAAGTCACTTAATGCAGGAAGTTGTGAGTAAATGGAGCACGGCAAGGTGGAGGGTTTCATATTATCAGGGGAAAAATAGTTGGATGCCACTTCCAAATACCATCCCTATGTTAAGGAGGGTCCTGTAGCTATGGAAGACCAGTGAAGTAAATGTGTGATTCTCCTCGTGGTAGGTAATAGATGACTAACAATGCGGCAGAATCATTTTCATTTGAAGGGGTGCTTAGTGTAATCTATGACTGCAAATACAAACAAATAGAGAAATCTGAGGCAAGCTGCATAAAGGCATTTAAAGAATGGCCTGTCTGCTTTGGTACTTTTGTCAACAAGCTGAATTGATTCTTTCTAAATATTTATATGTCCTTTAAGCTTGATGTTCTTGCATCAGTTGAAGAAAGGTGATTGATTATCAGGTCAAACTGAAGCGGACTGACTATGAGAGAAGGAAGGGCTGTGAGGTCAGTGGAGTTGGTGGATGCACCATGGCTGGCGTAGCTTCCCACCTGGCTGTTCTATCACTCCTCAAATAGCATAAGGGGACAAAATAGGATGAAAAAGCTCATGGGTTGGAATAAAGACAGGGAAATGACTTCTTTCTCTCCCTAAGCCTCCTTGTAGTTGTGTTTGGTTTTAGCTGGAGGCAACTCTGGAGATGGAAATCCCTGGTGAGTGGGCTCAGGGAGGAGGCAGCACTGCAGGTTACCATGCTTCCTGTAGCTACTCCATCATGCCTGGCATCTTCATTTTCCTGCAGCAAAACCCGTTTCTTCAGATCGTTTCCTGGAAATAGAGGCTATGGTTCAGCTGCAGTCCACTCCTGTTCAGCAGAGTGCATGTCCAAAAGTTCAAGTAACACATGTTAAACATATGCTTATGTACTTCCCCAAGAAAATATGAATTTGAGCACATGCTTCTCTAGATTAGTATTATGAGCACGCAAAAATAGGAGCTGTGTTCGGTGATTTAATCCATCGTGAATGAAATCTGTGTGGCAGACTCAAATATTTACTGTTCTAGTTCAGTGAAGCCAATCAGATACATATATATATATTTACTTATAATACTTGGTATTACCATTCTGTAGTGGAAACAGCATTTAAATGTGAATTTTTGAGAGTGTGCTAGTACTGGGAAAACTCACGTCTGATTTATTTATTTTTTTTGTCCCTCCAATAATTTGTTGTCTCACTGACTTTATTGCTTAAGACACTGCTAGCATATTTTTTTTGCTAATAACCTGTTTACCTGTCTTTCTAGCCTGTGTAATGATATTCTATAGATAAACAGAGCAGCTGGTAAAGCTTTAACCTGTCTTCAGCTTTTCCCACAGTGCTTGCTTTTTTTTTTTTTATGAGTCCTTACATCCAATTGGTAATTGTTGGGCTCATCTTAGAGTCCTTATGCATGTGCAACATCAGAAAGCCAAGAAAATTCATTTAAAATTGCATTTGCATTATTTTTAAGGCTTCATACATTCTACATAACAAACCCTGAGAGAATAATTTTCCCCCTTTTTTTTCAATGAGTATCTCTTGAGGCACAGCTGGTAGGTTTAAAAAATGAAAAACAAAAGTCACATGCTTTGAATTGCTGAGGCACTTTTTCCTTTAATATGAGGGCTTATTGTTGCTATTAAAAATATAATATTTGAAATTTAACTATCAGATATCAGTTATTGACTCATTCACCTTTTAGAGGGTGATTCTTATTTGTATTTATTGCCACTTATAACGCATGAAAAAAAATCATAGAATCTGTCCTCATTAAAGAGAGGATGTGAACACTTCCTTGTAGCGAAGGTGACAGTGAAGCTATGTAACAGTATACTGACAATCCCCCTTTAAAGAAATGCCTTAAATCTTTGGAATGAGTCGTCCACCAGTCAAACCTGCTAGTTCATCAGTGACTCATTTAGCTGTGCTTCAACTGAGTAAGTGTTGGTCACTCTAAGTCCATTTGTGGCTCAATGTCTAGATGGAGATCAGTGGTGAGTGGTATCCCCCAGGGGTGGGTGCTGGGGTTGATGCTCTTTAATGTCTTCATCAATGACATTGACAGTAGGGTCAAGTGCACCCTCAGCAAGTTAGCTGATGACTTCAAGCTGTGGGTGCGGTTATCACACTAGAGGGACGGGATGCCATCCAGAGGGACCTAGACAGGCTTGAGCAGGGGGACCAGGTGAACTTCATGTGGCTTAACAATTGCAAATTCAAGGCCTTTTACCTGGGTTGAGGCAACCTTCATTGCCAAAACAAGCTGGAGGATGAATTAATTGACTGCAACTCTGCTGAAAGAGGTTGGGGGTAGTGGTGGATGGCAAGCTGGACATGAACCAGCAGTGCGCTGAGAAAGGCACCTTTATCAAAAGACATGGCCATCAGGGTGATGGAGGTGTTCCTGCCCCTGTACTATGCACTGGTGAGGCCTCACCTGGAGTACTGTGTCCAGGTGTGGAGTCCTCAGTACAGGGGAGACATGCTACTGTTGGAGTGCATCTGGTGGAGGGCCACGAAAGGGATCCATGGAGTGGAATGCCCCTCCAGTGAGGACAGGCTGAGAGCTGGGGCTGTTCAGCCTGGAGAAGAGAAGGCTGTGAATTGACCTGATAGTGGCCTGTAGGTGTCTGAAGTGGAGCTACAGAAAAGAAGGGACAGACTTTCTAGCAGGGACTGTAGTGATAGAGCAAGGGAAAATGGTTTATAGCTCAGGGAGGGTAGATTTAGGTTAGATAAAAGGCGGAAGTCTTTTACAGTGAGGGTGGTGAGGCACTGGAACAGATGTGGTTGATGTCCTGTCCCTGGAGACTTTCTAGGTGAGGCTGGATGGGCAACCTGATGTAGCTGTGGTGTCCCTGTTTATTGCAGGGGAGTTGGACTAGATAGCCCTCAGGGGTCCCTTCCAACTCTAAGGACTCTATGATTATTTTTCACATTTAAAATGGATACATTTAGGAGTTTGAGCCTAAATCTTCTACTTCTGGGGGAAAAAAAAGAAACCCCAATCGTGATTTTTTATGTAAGTTTGATTAGTTTAAAACTAGTAATGTACAACATTGCTTTTAGGTTTTGGAAACATAACACCGCCTCTCAAATGAGAACTGACCATACTTAAATTCTTAGCACCTAGATCTGCCTTGTGATACACAAAGCATATGGTGTGTAGCGAGCTGTTTTCTAAAATGTTACAGAATATTTTCTGTGTGCTAGAGAACAGGACTTGATGCCTTGACCTATAGTGTTTCCAAATTCCCATCTCCAAGCAAATGTACTTTCA
The DNA here is from genome assembly GCA_013399175.1 of Odontophorus gujanensis. Lineage (NCBI taxonomy): Eukaryota > Metazoa > Chordata > Aves > Galliformes > Odontophoridae > Odontophorus > Odontophorus gujanensis. Next base: position 143,194 of record VXAB01012085.1, read on the forward strand.
CTTGTGGGGACTTTGTTCTGATTTCTGTGCCATGCATTATTATTTCTATTTGGCAACGTCCAATAACTGCTGCGTTTATTTCAGAGAATGGAAGATTTGAGGTCGATCCTGTCTGCCTGGTTGTGTCACAATCCACTTGTTTCCTTTTCCCCAAAACACAGTAGGCAAAAGATTTAGACTGACAATTTGACCTTCAGTAACAGAGACATTTATGCTACTCTTCCCCTTTCTGAGTGGGGAGCAAGGGAAACCACACAGATGAAACAGCTGTGCTGATGCAAACACCATGGTCATTCGCTACAGCTTCTCACATCAGCTGGTGGAATCCCATCAGCTATAGTGGAATAGAGTTGATGTTTAACTGCTCCTGGCTATGGAAGGGCAACATCATGTGGCACCTCCAGCATTTAAAGTTATCCTATGGGGACTTACTGTTCTTACCCACTATCATCCTGTAGATGTTTGTGGATAAAGTTGGTTTTATGTGTAATAAAATAGATGTAAAATGTACCCTTTACCACTACCAAATGCTATTTGAAAAGTTTCCCTGGTGGGTGTAGGCTTATGGTGTTCCCTTGTCAAAAAGCAATCTGGATTAGCCATCAGCAAAAGGCATATAATTAAAGCTTTTTCCTCATAGTTTCTTTCTGTTGGGATCAGATCAGGGCTTGAGTACGTGGGAGAGCTGTAAATACTTAGGGTATGGAAGAACTGCAAATGGACAACCAAGGTCTGGAGCTTTACATATCAAGTCCACTGATTTTATTTAAGCAGGGCTGGGCTTTATTTGTTGTTCTGAAGCCTTTAGATCAGCAGTTCAAACATGATGAATGTTATTTTCTGGAGAATAACTGTCAAGAATCAAGAAATAACTGTATCACTAGCTAGAATTTTGCTCATCTCTCTGGTTCCCTTGTTTCAGTCTATTCTTTGGCTTATTTGTGTTGATGACGTCTTTACTCTCTATTTTTGATGGTGGTGGTGGAGACTTCATTCAAGATGTGACATCTTTAGAAGAACTTAAGTACTACTTTTATTCCTCTATGTAGGATCACAGAAACCTAGGGAAAATGTTCCTTGGTGTTCAAATTATGGGTTGCTGTCTGTTAAATTTAGAAGACTGTGTTTATTTTATTTGATAGCTAGTTGAAAAAAAGTAGTGTTTTCAAAAGGTGCCACTAAAATCATGCGAAAGATGCTTCAAATCTTGTTTCAAAAGAAGAAAATTCTCTACTAGAAAACTCCTTATTTCTGGAAACTTGATTTCCAAAACAATTCTGGAATTACTGATCGGCTTGAGATTTCTCTTAGCACCTTTGCTTCTCATTATAGTATCTGTTTTCTGTCTGGCTGCTTGCTTCAGTCCTGTGTTGAGATGTCTGTGCTAGAATTTCTTTTCCCTGCCTGCTTATGCTTTTTTGTTTGTTTTTTTTAAGTGACAGCTTCTGTTTTTTATAAAGACCAGCTTGTTTACAAGATGTGAGAATAGTATCTTTTCAACTGATAACATGTAATCTTACAGACCTGTTACTTATATGGCAACTTGTAGCTGACAGCTCACTTAAACTTTCACCATTCTCTTACAGCCGATGTAAATCCTGATAAAAATCAAATCAGAATTTATTGTTCAGTGAGCTGAACTAGCCTAATCTAGGTGGGGATTCACTGGCAAAATCTGTTTGTAACCTGTTCAGTAGTTAATGCAGCTTTTCATGTGGGTCGTTGAGTACTGAGCTTGGCAATGGCAGGCAGTCTTCTGCATTAAATCACTGTCCTAATGAGCGGAGAATGAAGAGTAATACTTAATAAGAAATGTGTGTATGCGCTGCGGGGGTAGAACGCACACATCAAAAAATTCAGTGAGTGATCTTTCCTAATAGAAGGAATGATGCGCTATTACTGTAACTGGTGATAAGCCAGTTCCTATCTTTGTACTGATTGGTTATAGCTGATGATTGATATAGCTGATGTATATCTTATAAATGAGGATAATAAATAATTACCAATGCATAAAAAACTGCTTTAGAATCTGTGGTGAATACAGTCTGGTGTTGTGGTAAGTTACATGCTGGCAATTAACAGCTGTGTAGGATAGCCTGGATCATTTGGTGGGCTGAATCTTTTAGAATGTGATTGCAAAATGCAGAGAAACTTCAGAGGGAATATGAGATGTTCTTGTACAGTGGAGGAGACTCCTGTGTGGAGAACTCAGGCTCAGGGTGGTGTTTGATTATGTTTTTATCTGTTACCACCCCAGCGAAGCAGGAACAAAAACTGGGTTGTTCAAGGACACTGTGGCAAAACGAGTTACTGCAGTCTGTGGGTACAAAAACAGCTGTAGGTGTAATATGTGATGCTCTAGTGGAAAAAGGCAAGGCAAGATCCAGTACCTGGAGGATGAGTCCATCTAATCACAACAAGAGTCTAGATGAACAACTTTGATTGTAAATGTAGTTATTTCTGGAAACAAACAACCAGGATACTAAGCCATAGGTGCACTCAAATGAAGTTTTTCTATTAACTCCAACAGTTGAAGATGAGAATTACTGATTCTTACTCTGCCAATGAAATGTAACCTATTTTGACAGAATTATTTGAACAATATTTTGCATAAAATGAAAAGCGAAAACTGGTGCACGAAATGATGATGTCTTTTTTCTCCAACCAGTTGGAACCGATTGAATTTAGAAAGTTGTGGTCATCGACTTTAAATGCCCCCCTGCTAGGAGATTTAGAGTCTCATGCACCTTTGTCTTGCCAGGGACCACATGATTGACACAGTTAATCAAAGATCACAATACTAATCTGCAACAAACAACACTGGAGAGAGAACTCAATTAAAACTTTTGTTTCTCCAATTTAAAAGATCAACCACTTGGGAACTAGCTGTCTCAGTCTTACATTTGCTTTTTTAGCTTGGGACCACTCAACAAATTGCTTTATTTTGCTTCTGCAGTGCAATTTAGATGCGTATAAATAAGTGGTGTTTTGCCACGCTTCTATACATAAATTCCTGTGTCTTTGGTTAACAACTTTATTTGGAAAGTTTTCTTGATGTCAGTAAATAATAAAGGAAAAATGTAAACACCGGGTAGAATAAAAATAATTAGGTAGGGGAAATGCAGGCATTTAGAACTAAACTCAACTGAATTAAGTAATTAATTTATAGGCTCTCTTTACTGTCCTTCTTTCTCGATTTTGTTAATTCCTCACAAACTGCAAGCTTTATCCCTCTCCCTGTGTGTTTTTCTATGGAGGCTGTAATGAAGCCACCATTTACATGTCTCACAATTTCTGCTCAGTGTACTGCAACTGCTTAATAAAATACAACATTTAAAGGATGCAGAGGAAAGATCTTAGGATTGCAAAGGCTTTCTGTCATTTATTTTGTAGTAAGGAACTGGTTCCCTGCTTAAAAAAAAAAAAATCCAAATGCTTTCATGTGTCATCTGCTTACAGTACTTCTGACTTCCCTCCCAACATGAATGGTGTGAACTAGCCATGTAGAAAGCTGAAGGATTGCTTTAAATCATTATAATCATGCATAAGTAGGATGTGTAGGAACAGGAGCTACTGGGTTTGCTTTTAGGGAAGGCTGCTGTTGTTGTTGTCCCATTAAATTGCTAGTTGAGAAACCATGCAGCATACACTGGCAAGGCAGTCTGTCTCATCACTAATGAGACCACGTCTAGTAGTAGTTAACTGTGTGACTGTACAGCTCTGTAGACCTAAAGGTTTTTTTTCTGCTGCTGTTGTGTTTTGTTAATATGATATTTCATGTTACTTACCTTATTCTCACCATTTCCGTTGCTGAGGAGAGCCTGAGAGAGCTGGACTACTTAGTCTAGAAATGAGAATGCTCAGGCTGATCTCACCAGTGTCCGTAAGCCTCTGCAGGCAGTTGGATTTCAGGAGTCTCTGTAGTGGTTGTGAGTCCAACCAGCAGCTGCAGAACCTTCTCCTGAAGGCCCTTCACATTGTTTCGGCGTTGCAGCAGGTGGTGATGGTGACATTATTTTGTCAAAACTGAAGCGTGCTTTTGTTTAATAAACAAATCTTGTGATTCAGTTGTTTGTCCACCAGGCAGTTATGCCACCATGGGTGAGAATGCCAGGATGGCTTTGGAGATAACAGTAGCTTAATAATACCCTCTTTGTTGCCGGAGAGATTTTTCTCTTCATAGTTGGAAGATTTTGTGAGTGCATGTGAATGTATTCATGTCATTCTTTTTATGCTGCTGCCCCACTAAGTTGGCTTAAATGACTTCAAAAAAAATAAACTAGTAGTATGTTTTTAATTGCTAAAAAGTATGGTATTCTGTAATGCAATATTTTATGCATTTCTTCTGCACAGAGAACAGACCCGCAGCTCCTTGCCCAGTTCTACTATGCTGATGAGGAACTAAATCAAGTAGCAGCTGAACTGGACAGTTTAGATGGAAGGAAAGACCCACAGAGATGCACACTGCTGGTCAACCAGTTTCGTTCTTGTCAGGTAATGAAAATGACATCTTGATTTAATTGGCATTTTTTTGTGCATTGAATGCTATTTATTGTATGAATTAATTTTTATTGTCAAATCCCTTTGAAATGACTTTGATATTTATATGCCTTTTATTAGTTTAAAACTTATCTTCTTTGGAAACACTATTCATAAATCTGTTACATCTTATTTAAGTGTTTGTTGATGGTTTCCTTTTAATGAGAACGCATAATAAAGATTTTCTTTGCGTATAGAGCTTACTGGAATGAGAAAAATACTGCAAAGTTTCAGGCAGTAAAGTAGCCACATCTTTTGTAGATGTTTGCTTTTATATTTTATGAATCTGATAGCGTTTAATTAGTAAATAAGCTATGTAAAAGCAGCTGATATCTTTGCTAATTGGAAAGAATATTATCTGCTTCACATAAAAAGCCTTGAAGTTAAGAGGAAATCCTGAGGATGCAAACAGAAAGAGTATTTATTTGTAAATTATTTCTGAAGTATGGATGTGTTTTTAAGTTCTTGTTCATCTAGGAAAAAGATTCTTCATCCTGTTTTCTGAAACTGTGCCTATAATTTAAGTGAGACTTGAAGGGAGAAGAATTGGAGGCTGCAAAGACCAGTTAAATCTAGTTCTTTAACTTGGATGAATTTGTGATTTGATTTGTTAAGAAAAACAATTCAGAAATTGAAAAATTAATTGAGAAATACGACTTTCTCTGTCACACTGTATACCATTCTACAGTAAGTTTTTTCAATGATAAAATTCAATAAATTAGAAGCGTAAACTGCTTTTGTGGTACACTTCATTCTTGCACAAATGCTTTGAGACTTACTCTCCCAGTGGCACCAAGCAGCATGACATAATGCAAAGTGACCTAGAGCCTGTGGTTCATACTCAGGAGGATTTCTTTATGAAAAGTAAGCACTTACTGTCAAGTTGAATGAAATGTAAGTGCAAAGACCGTGGTAATAAAAATTCATTTCCACTAAATAAGAAAAAATGCAAGTCCTATGCAAAGGATTAATTTTGGTTCAACTTCCTTGTTTTTTCCAAATTCGTTCTATTACTATTAGTTGGAGTGCACTGAATTTCATTTATGCAGAAGAAATTTATTGGTGAACGAGTTGAGATAAATTTGAAGAGCAGTGCCCAGATAGTTTAACAAGGGTTGAAGTTGTGTTAGCTGAGTCTGTTGATGAAAAAGGGAAGGAAAAGAAAGTACTGTGTGCTAACTGAATGAGAAAGTGGAGTGTTTTTTCTTTACTGAAGGTCATTTACAGAGAAAGAGTTGACAGCAAATGTATTACATTAGAAACAATTTTAATGCTTCTGTGTGCTTTATCTTCAGTTTTCTACTGTACTGTCACTAGAGGAAAGTGTGGAGTTTGAGTTTACTAAACTGGAAACAGTCAAAATTCAGTACCTTGGAGGAAAAAAAAATAGGGGTGAAAGTATCTTAAAAGGCCACTGACTTCTATCTTCTGTGATGCATCAACTATGCCTAAATCACCTTTCACAAGCTTGTCTGACTTGCCTAGCTTTTTAGAAACCTCCACATACTTCCCAGGCAAATACTTTTCCAACTGATATCAGTGAAGGCAAGGATAGATGAGCAGTTTCTTCTCCTTGATGCTTTATTCCTGGAGGTAAAAACTTCCCTGATTCTCAGCAGGTGCACATACATTCTTTTTGGTTTAGTATAGTTTAGGGTTACTGTTCTGTTCAATAAGTAGTTTCTCGTAATGTTTTAGCTGTAGGAATGCAAGAAATGCAAGCTCTGATAGTCCTTGGTCAGTTTACTTGGCTCGCTATGTAGTGACTCACTATCTTGTGACTCTTAATACAGTCCGATGCCTGCTAATTTCTTCTTTTCATTTGCCTAACAGATTGCTGTTACTAAAACAATCTGTTGCTAGACAAGAAAGAAAAGATAGTTTTATTTTTTTATGTAGCTATTTTTGCAATGTCTGATTCTCAGTGTTCTACAGTAAAGGTCAGATCATAGTCAAATGTTATTTCAAAAATGAATTTGCTGTTCAGGTCTTGCATTATTTTGTAGTACATTGTTTAAAAAGCATACACTTGTGGTGTTTTTCCTTAAGAATTTGTTGTGTAGAGGACACAGAATAAGGGGCAGTGTTTTAGGGAGGATTCAGAGTGTAGGTGTTTGCTAGTCAGATATTGCTCAGGAAGAGGGAAGAAGAAAGGGTTGCAGATGAAAGTATGGTGGTGTTTGAGGCAGATGGATCAAAATAATTGTCATGTAAGGTTGTGTGTGGAAAAGCAATGTAACAGCTACACTGTGTGAAATGTGCTCTCTCACATGGTACTTTTGAAAAGGATCTTGTGGCCACAGAATATTCAGCTAAACACTCTCCAAATCGTGGGCTTATGTTCTTTTTTCCCATTTTTCCTTGATTTTTAAACACGTTAGTAAAATCTATAGATTATTTGCAGTTTGGATATATTTTTTAATCTAGATAATTTGCAGTCTAGATAAAAATAGTCTGAATTTCGTTGTTGCATAGTTCTTCTATCAATCTTGAATGTTTCTGAAATCCCTTGACCTTATACATTTTCTTCTGTTTTTGAAATTAATTGTTTTTAGGTTGCTTATTTTCAGGTGGATTACTCAGTGCTTGCTTAATAGGTGATATTATGAAATTTTACTGTCTCATTAACTAGAGAGAACTGCCTTTAAATTGGTGCTGTTTTATGAGAGATCCACAAACCTTAACTCAGATTCTTTCTTCAAAAGGTTATATTCTGTTGTATCTTGATTGTAACCCGTGTGCTTTCTATCTCTCTGTATTTTCAGTTTCTGGAACTGGTTCAGGAGAGTTCCAAGTTTATGGTTTATATTTTAACTAATTCAGATGAAACAAAAGGACTCTACCTGGAGGATGTGCTTTAGTTGATATATTTAGTGTTTTCTGTCTTAACAGTGATGGCAACATTAGTCAAGACAAGCTGAAGCTATGGTACATCAACAGTTCTCATTGTAGTGTTTCTTTCCATATATATATGTAGAGAGAGAGAGAGAGAGAGAGAGCACTTCAGTTTTTAGGAATGTAATAGATAAATACAATTGCAGCTCTGAATGTTGTCTTTTACTGTTCTGCTTTAATACTATTTCACTGATGATAAAATCACATTTTTTCACAGTAAATTAACTTTTAAAAACCGAAGATCTTGCAGCCTGAGTTGTAAATGCTGTGAGTTGACTCATTAGCACGGCATTAAGTAGCATGTCTTAATGAGTAAGAAGGTGTTGTTTTCCAGCTTGTTGTGGTTACAATAATTTATTGTAAAAATATTATCCCTTGTTTTACTTCGGTGCTTGTGTGTCGATAGCAGAATACTACAAGAATGCATTGTATTAACAGATGTGTAATCTTGCACTTCTAGTGTGGCTAATATCTAATGCTCTAAAGAACTTCTTGTGTTGCTTTCTGTTGTATGCAGAGATGCATGATCAAAAATTATGTAAGTTGCACTGAAAAAGAAAAAGGTAGAGTGATATAATCTGATTTATTAAACTTGGTTGATGATAACAGTGGGAATGTACTGCATCTGTGTGTCTTGAGGAATATGCAGTTCTGATTCATCCAAGTGTTTTTTTTGTTTTTGCAATACAAATAATTAACTGAAATGTTTTTATGTTAGGATTAATAAAAGGTGGTCTTTTCTATGTGATTCTCACTCTCCCAATGTCATAGAGCATTTTCTCCCATTGAATTTCATAAGAACACAGTGTATGTTTTTTAATTAATCGCTCACACATTTGTGATAGTTTTCCTAATGTATTTGCCTTGACCATTACTATTTTCACATTGATTAATACTGTGTTACATCTACTGATTTATTTAAAAAAATTTCTCAGTCGTTTAAATAGAATTAGGCTTAATGTTAAATGTGGCACATCTTGATTAAGTTGGAGGATGAAGAGTAAAGACACCTCTGGTTCTAACCCAGAGATTTTATAAGATGTTGAGAGGTCAAAACTGAATGGTGTATAAGTACTTCCCATTGTGAAGCTGTTCCAGGATCATAGTACTTGCTGGGTTAGCACGTTGAGAATTACTTCTCTCTGTATAGCAGCAAGTTCTCAGAATAGCAGATGAGTCAGTTCCCAGCATGGTTTTATCAAAATAATTCCTTGAACTGCAGGTTATGTCTCAGCACTGTCATTTCATCCATTAAAGTACCCTGGGAAGGAATTTGCCCCTACTAGGGCATTGACCTGAAGCAAGACATTACTCACTGAGATAAGGCACCTCTTGCATATTGCCACAGAGTAGTAAAATGAGAAATTTCTACCATTTGTGAAAACTTATTTTTCTTAGCTCTTACAGGAATGATTGACTGGTAACATAAAAAGCTCTTTGCTTTTCCTTCTATTTGCTTGATGGAGCCACTTGGGAAGCACTGCTTGAGTGCCTTAAATTGACAGTCCATCATTTTTTAGTCGTCGCCCTGTAGTTTCAACTTGAAACATCAGGCTTTAAATGTATTTAGTCTTTAGTGCACTACTTACAAATACATGTTAGTCCATACAGTGATGGTAAAGTAGATACCTAGAAGACTGAACCTCATTATCTACTGCAGTATAAACTGATGTTACTGTGGAATCAGAGCCCTTATAGGAAGTTAACGCATTTTTGTTGTTATCATTTGTCTGCCTCAATTTCTGTAACGATAGAAAATACACCATGAGAACGGTATCAGGAATTCTCTCTTCAACTGTCATACTTATCTCCTTATTTCTTGCAGCTTCTTTATACAACTGAAAGTATCAGTTTGAGATGAGCTGCTTGCTATTCAAGTGCTGAGGAAAACAGAGCTTGGCTGTTACTCTGAAGGAGTGTACCTGCTACAGGCTGGTCCTCAGCTATGGTCTTCCTGTATTATGTGGAAAGGGGGTAAAAATCGACTTTGGGAAAACAAATAAGATTGAGAACAAAATGCTGTATGAGTCCCTCTGGAGAACCTTCCTTGTCACAACTTGGCATGCTAAAATCTACTTTTTAGTCTTAATCAGCGAATTAAACATTCTTTGCTTACTGATGCTGGATGTGGATTGGTAAGAGAAATCTAAAAATGGGCAATCTCTTCATCTGGTGCTTTTTGGTGTTTGGGTGAAACAGCATTGCTGTTTGATAATGGGGCGCATCTGGAAGGAGTTACATCGGCCTGATACAAGGTAGACAATCTGCATGCTTTTCACCTCTGTTTGGTTCTTGTTCATAATGAGATTGTAAATGTCTAGGTTCCTATTCTCTTTTAATTAAAAAAACAGACAAACCAAAAATGCAGAAGTGGATTGCAGGATTCCAAAAATGCTCAGCTGTGCTTCTTGAGCTAGCTGGGGAGAGCCAGCCCTGCATGCAGCGAGCTTGCACAGAGCACGTGGGGATTTCTGTGCAGCAAAGAATGGAAAGCATCCTCAGTGTGATTTCTTTATTTTGTGTGGATTTCTATTTCACAAGGGTGAAACTGAAGCTAGAATCACAAGTTAATAAATAATGAAAAAGGAAACTTGTCTTGGTATATAAAATACAATTAATTTTTTATCAGTGTGAAGAGGGATGTGTTTGTATTAAATAGCGCGTGCTGGGGAAGCGGGCGGTTGTTGCTGAAAGGGCTTGTGGTGCTTGGTCATGCTGTGCCATCTGCTCATGATGACCAGGTTCTTTGCATGCAAACTTGTAAGAAAAAATTATCTTTGGGGGAAGATGAGGTAGTCATACTTTAACAGGAAAACAAGGTTAATATTTTATATGTACTTTAATTAGAAAGATGGAACTTCTTTTTGCTATCAAGAAGAATGTCCAAAATAAAATGTTTTCTTCTATGAGAAAGAGAATCCAGCTGCAGAAGGTTAAGCCAGAAATAATCAGAAGGTTCTTTGTTTGAGTCTTCTGAGACTGTTTAAGAAGATAAGATGTTCTGTTTCTTAATGTGTGATTATGTGTCCTAGATTATACTTTTTATATTAAGAAGAATGGACATGTCAGTATCTTGACTGAACATTGGCATGGTGTATCTGAGATATGCTGGTAATTTCTGTGCATTTGAAGGCCAAATGAGGACAAAGGCTATAAGGTCATTTTGAAACTAACTTTACTCAGCATTTGTGAGATATGGAACTATACCAGATCCACTTCTGTGAGCACTAATGTGATGTTTCTCACTGTCAGGGGCTTTATAGTTTTTCCACACTCTTCAGTGGTGTCATCAGAGAATTCTTGTCAGTTCTGTTTTTCTTCACTCTCTCTTTTCTCTTTAACTATTACAAAGCAGAATGAATTCCCATATCAGCACCTAAATCAGTTGTGCAGTCCTATGTCTTAAATACACTGCAACATACCTTCTTTTCTCCACTTCTCCATATGTGCATATTACCAACATCCCAGCAAGATCAGCAATATATATTCAACAGACTATGCATGTAGATATTGGATGGGATGCAACTGACTGGGAGGGGCAAGAGTATGCTGGGCTGGGCAGCAAGCTGGTTAACTTATCACCAGAGCTTTAAATTGGATTTCAGTGGGGTGAAGGGGATGTACCCCTGAGTGACAGGGAAGAGGTATGAAGCTGAACACATTCAAGTCTTGTGGAGCTGGATGACATAAATCTCAAGGTCCTAAAGGAACTCGTTGGTGTCGTTGCCAAGCTGAAAAGTCATGGCTGTCAGGCAAAGTCCTTGGTGACTGGCAAAAGAGAAATATCACTACCATTTTTATGAGAGGGAGAGAGGAAGACCTGGCAAACTACAGGCCAGTAAGCCTTGTGTCTGTGCCTGGGAAAGTCATAGAATAAATATGAAGACATGCAGGATGAGGTGATCAGAGACAACCATTACAGCAACCTGGTCTAGTTGGTGGGCAACCCTGCCTGTGGCAGAGGGGTTGGAACTAGATGATCCTTCAGGGCCCTTCCAACCTAAGCAACTTTGAGTATGTACAAATTAATTACTTGATATTTTTGTGTTTGCAGGTTGTCTGTTTTTTTCTGTTAAAAAGTCTTTTCATTTAATCATTTAAGAAAATAAATCATTTAATCCTTCTTTTGTCCGGGACAAGTATGATAAGAAGCACAAGATGAATTAACATAGCAGTGGAATTCAATTTACATTGGGATCTTAACAGCTTTGAAAGCTAAAGGTTAAACTTTCCTATATGAAATAATTCATAAGTCATTAACTGTTTCCTGTTTTGGATGAATGTAACAGCTGTGTATTTAATAATACTGCCTATATATTTTAAATATAGGATTATTATGAATATTTGGTGGAATATTTTGCAACCTGTTTTTCTCGTGTATAGGTTGTAAGCTTTTGTTAAATGAAAAAGTCTTACATAAAAGTCTGTGTACAGATCTCAATCTACATGTATTATACATTGGGCATACCAAGGACTTCTGCATATTAACAGGACAAATAACAAAATAGTTTTAGAGTTTGCTGAGAGAAATTATGAATTGGAGACTGCACTATTGTTACTGCTAGTATGTAATTTAATGAGCTACCAATCAGATGACTTGAGTTCAAGGTGACAGGAAAAAATAGATTACCTGTTACCCATTAAGTTAACTTGATCAGTCATTGGGATTTTATTGTAAGACAGAGAGAAGAGTACTAAATAGAAGTAGTTCAGTCATAACTCCTAGTTCTTTTTGCATTGTAAAGATGCAATCCATGTTTTCCTCAGACTTGTGCTTTGGGAAGAATGTGGGTTAGCTCATTGCAGCGTAATGCTCTAAAATGAGTGCTGGCTTTACAACAGTCATTTAATTATAAATAACTTAGTTTCTCAAAGTACTACATGTTTTAGTAAGTTAGGAACACTTCAGAGAAGGTAAAGAAGGTTGATATGAAGACAGCTAACGATGAGCCTGTTTATTGGAGAGCAGGCAGCAGATGGTAGACTTGGTTCCTACCAGTTTTGCAGTAGTTGTACACATGAAAACTTGGAACACCTTGGAAAACAAATACTTATACAAAATGAATTATGCAGGAAGAATGCTCTGTTGGTTTAAGAATGCTCACTTTCTCACTTATGCATCTACTTCTGCTGGATTTGGAGAACAGCAGTTGCACTCTTGGTGTTGCTGTACAGTGTACTCCATTTACATTTTTGGTTCAGCCCTGAAAATTTTCAGTTCTCAAGGTATGCGTGGATGAAATTTACTTAAGCAAACACCAAGCAGCAGATACTTGCATTCTGTGATTTTTCAGGTGCTCCAGGGATAAAATGGCTAAATGATCATTCCATAGACTGCAAATCTTAGATCATTCTTAGATCTGCGAAAGTACAAGAGGCATTGACATAAACTGTCATACTGACCTAACCTCTTTTTTTTTTTTTTTTTGTTAGATCTGATGTAGGCTTAGAATTCATCCTTTGAATATTTCTATCAGGCTTACATACTATTGTTTACTTTAGATTTTCACAATAGCCAGGTTAAAAAATATTCTACTGTTTTTGTGTATTCCCACAAACTGGCAGCCTCAGGGTCTGCCTTGTTTTGTGCTTCTGTGGGGTTTTTGCAAATTTACCTGGAAAATAATTTAACCCTCTAACTGGAATGAGAAGGGCTCTCTCAATAGATCTGATTAACATATCTGTGGTTGTCTGACTTATTCTGCAATGCAAATAAGAGCCTAAAAGCACATCATATTGTATAATTGAGATAATCAAATTCCAAGTGAATTCCTCAACAAGCAGCATTATCTTTCCATAATTTATTTTAAAAGGAAATTCTTAAATTGGTTGTGTTAAATATAATAATAGTGGAAATGTTCGTTAGTCTGAAAACTCAGTTTTAGAATAGATATCTGCATAGTTTTGGGCTATGTAGTTTTGAGTTAGACTATTGCTGGATTCACATGTATGGCTGATGTAATATCATATTACCTTGTTTGCAGCTAAATAACAGCCACAACAGCTAAATAAACTTCATTTTAAAAGTATTTTCTGAAAGATGGATTTTGATCTTACAGCACGTGGTTCCTTTAGGCTGTAATTCCATGATCCATTGACAGTTTCAGGATAAAGGTTTTCCATCTTCATCTTACACAGTTCTTTTTCTTATCCCTGCACTTTAACATGGTAAAACTTCAGAGGAGAGCTTCATGTTAGCTAAAACTGATTAGAGCCTGTGTTGCAATCCCAGAAGGCAGCCTTGTCTCTCTCTCCTTCCTACAGCAGTTGGTCAGTTTTGTGTTCTAGCAGGGATGGAACCAGCTTTCAGGTGGGTTGAATCAGCCTGGAAGCCCTCTTGTAGCTAGATCTTTGGGGTTGCATTCCCAGCAAAACTGATTTGCTTTACTTATGGTTGTGCGATGGTATGAAATTGCTGATGTGCCGCTAGATGAGTGTCTACAGCCAGGAGTGGAGAGAGGAGTGGTTGTACAGATCTTTATCCAGAGCTAGTTTAAATATGCTGTGGCTGACTTTAGGCTGCTAAGAAGCTACTTGTTCACCTGTACTGATGCAGATATTTGCAGTGTCATCCCGTGAACTTTACTGGGGAAATGACCTGGGTTACTGTGTGAATCAGTGCACTGAAACCTTTCACTTACGCACTGTGTAAGAGGATGCTGCTAGTACTGATAAGACTGCTTGGTACAGGCTGGAGATAAGACTGAGAGCTGCAAAGTGGGCAAGATAAGGGCTAGGCTTCTCAAGCTGGCATTGCTACTTGTCAGCTTTTATTGCAAAATGACCTTACGCTGTTTGCTGCTCGTCTTTAAGACTGACTAATTTGAAGGTGTCCTCTGTTATCTGATAACTTCAGGTGGTATGACAGTCAGGAATCTCTAGGACAGGCCATTTATTCTTTATTTGATCTGAATCCTATCTGTTCTGATGAAAAAACAATGTTTAAAAAGAAAGTCAGCTTTAATGAAGAGCTGTTAAATAACTCATAGGACAATGATGGTGTCATAGTGAATTGGCAGCGAATTATCTGAATTATCTCAGGAATACTAATTGTATTCATTAACATTCTTGACTAGTGCAAATTGGGATTATGTACCGTAATCACTGTGAACAGTGAGGCAATTCAGAGGTGTGACATTTTCATGTTTGATTGCATCTGTCCATCCAAGAACACTTTCCTCTAGCATTAGACAGAAATAGATACCGTTAAATGAGACAAGTTAGACCAAAGCTGCAAGAAATTCTCCATTGGATTCTGAGACCTTGTGACTGGTTAGAAGTTGGTAACAATCTATTTCTAATGTTAAATGATATAAAGGTTAAACAGCACAACTTGAGCCAGTAGTACTTTTAGAGGAAGTAATAGCCAAGTGTTTCTGGTCTGTTCAATTTGCAGCCCTTGAGACATTATATTAGTGATGTTAGTGGAGGTCAGTGAAGGAGACAGCAGGGCAAATTTTGAACTATAGGGAAGAAATGAACATGAAGAAATTGAAAAGCTTTGCCCTGGTGTTTCTAAAGTTTAGAAACTGTAGATAATAGGGATTTTTTTTTTTTTTGAACAGCAGTGGGGAAAAGTGGGAATCCAAGGCAGAATCTCTTCTTCAAATAGGATTGAAACACTTGGGTATTCATTATTCATTGATTTGTGAGAAGGGTGGACTCATGCTGGTATCCTGATTTGTACCTGTTTGTGAGTTTACATAAAGTAAAATAGAGCTGGTGGGCTCTAGAGAAATTCCCACAAGCTCTTTATTTAAGAGATTTGCTACAGACTTAGGAAACTCAGAAATTCATACCAGAAGGACTGGGCAGTTGACTGATAAGAGAGTGAGCCTAGCCTTGTTCAGAGAAAATTGCTGTCTTTAATTCAAAGTAAAAAAGTGGGAACAGCATCAGTTAAAAAAAGCAAAAACTAAACAACAACAGAGAAGCATTTCTTGATTAATTGGTGATATCAAGATTATCCTTAAATTCCAGAAAATGAATGCCTATGCTACGTTGCTTATATATGATAAGACTTTTTTTTTGCTGTAGAATTTCATCTTATTGTTTAATAATTTATTACAATATTTCTCATTTCATTACTCTTAGTATCAGAAAAGCTGTTTTTTTTTTCTGTTGTATAAGCAAAGTAGGCTATGGCTGTAGATTTTACATTTGCTTTTTTTTTTTTCCCAGAAGTTCAGTTACTAACAGAGTGATATATCTTAGTAAAAATAAAAAATAATACAAAAAGGTTCAGCAATAAACATTTTAAATTAGTAAATAAAGTGACTGTCCTTTGTATGCTTGTCTGTTTAGCTGCTTTTTGTCTTTCTTGGAAATTGTTTGGTGATTTGCATTATTTTTAACTGTAGAATGATGAGCATGGAGCCTAGAAAATATAAAATGCTTGGCCATAAGTTGGATCATCACTATAACTCCATCAACAAAGCAAGGATTCTCTTCCTTTTCTGTTTTTTTTTTTTTTTTTTATTTGGTATTTGATCTTAAGTAGGGAGATTAATATTTTAAGGTATTTTTCTTGGAGTAAGGAGTTACAGTAGCATTTACTAGAGGTGGCAATAAATCATGATAATGTGTTCCTTGTTCTGNGTTTTTTTTTTAATTGGTATTTGATCTTAAGTAGGGAGATTAATATTTTAAGGTATTTTTCTTGGAGTAAGGAGTTACAGTAGCATTTACTAGAGGTGGCAATAAATCATGATAATGTGTTCCTTGTTCTGCTCTTGGCCTCTGCTGCTGAGTACCTTTGAAGCAATACACAGAAGCTGATACCAACTTTGAAGTTCTTGAGAGTTCCTGCAGTGCGTTTTCAGGCATTTTTGAGGTTGTTGAGCCACGCAGGAAACCTGGTAATGTTTATTCTAGCACATACCCATGTTTAGAGGGAATTCTTCTGTTACTATGAAACTCTGTAAAAGGGGAAGTTAGAGTACCTGTTTGGGTACTAGATTGTTTTCAAGAGTCTCTTAATACAAGACAAACCTTGTAGAGTCTTTATAGGAAAAGCTCAAGTAGTTATTAAACTATTTTAAGAGCGTGTCTCTATCCACAATGTTTATTGAGTAATTCTTTGTTTTACTGTGTACTCCAATAAGTTCTCCCTTATTGGTGAAGGAGAACTTGGCCAAAAAGCTCTGTGTTGAGAGCCCAGTTCTTCAGTACAAGTTCAGGTATGCTTC
Organism: Odontophorus gujanensis; assembly: GCA_013399175.1. NCBI lineage: Eukaryota > Metazoa > Chordata > Aves > Galliformes > Odontophoridae > Odontophorus > Odontophorus gujanensis. Next base: position 159,816 of record VXAB01012085.1, read on the forward strand.
ATTACAGTTAAGGCTGTCATGTCTATTATTAGCTAATGGCTTGTTGATGTGTGGAGCAGTAAAACAGATGGTTTTCTTTCTTTTTTCTTTTTCTTATGATGGCATCAGGAACACTGATATTTTCTGAGATGTGGAAATGTTCTTCTTTGTGAAGGGATGATACCCTGCAATGATGTGTTACTTAACATAGGCTTTCAAGTTGGTGGTAGTTAAGAACATCCCTTCTGTAAATGGTGATTTCTCTTGTATTTACTGTGAGCTATATTTGGGTGGGTAGCAGGAAAAGAGGGAAATTAATTCCATGATTAGGTCTTCGTGTTAGAGGCAGACGCTCAGAGCAGATTTAAGTTAAATATAAATGTAATCCATTGGAAGAATGCATGCTGGCTTAGTGAAAATGTTGTTCTAGTCTGGGAATAAATAGAAGTTGGTTAAAAAAAATAGCTGTGTTTGAAGCTGTGGTGAAATATATGTGACTTCCGTTTGAAAATTGGTGCCCATCTTCATCAGCTTATATGCATCAGTCACTCCACTTGGAGATGTAATTATTCACTGTATGCATAATAAATTGGAGCATATAAAGGAGATAAGATCAACATTTCCATTAATAAACCTGTGATATTTGGAGTGTGATGTGCCCTCATGGGGATATGCCATCAAGGCAGTTTGGGAAAAGAAGCTTTGCTGCATTTCTACACAGACTGCAGTTGTTGCTGCCGTGGTGGAGAGATACAGCATTTAAATTGCTGGAGATCCATGTTGCCTTTCAGTCACGGTGAATTTCAGAAGCATTTTATGGTGTGCTAGGTTAAGCTAAGCTGCTGTACAAACTTGAGGAAAGTCTAAAGCTACTTTTAGAAAGGGGGACGTCTGGAAGTTAGCAGTGAGAAATAATTATAAAACTCATCAGGCAGAAAAGAGACTGAAAGCATGGCCTTTGACATCTGTACAAAATGAGATGGAGGGGAAGCGGTGGACCTTGTTGCTGTGTGGAAGGAGACTGTGACTGCTGAAGGAGGCTGGCAGAGACCCTGTGGGGTTCTGAAGCCAGAATGTGGGTGTCTTCTGAAGTCCTGTTACTTTGCTTTTAAAGCATAAATCATTTGTTATGTTTCTTATCTTGCATAGAGTAAACCATAAAAACCTGAGTGCCAGCTAATTCCTTAAGTTAGAGCAGAATCTTCCTTTTTGTAGTTTCTGTTTATGAGCGGCTTCTCTTCGTCAGAAACGCGCTGTTGAAGTGGTCTGCAACTTAACCTCAACCCAGAAAAAGAAATAGGAATTTTGAAGGACATATTTCAATGAAGATGATAAACACTGTCTGTTGAGTCATGGTAATATTATCAGACGGTGTTACCATGGCTAGATACTACGATAATTCAAATAATAGAGAACGAAGAGGTACTTAGCAACGCAGGAAACTACTTTCCTCTTGTAGAGAATCTTCAGAAAATCACATTAAATTCAGTAGCATGGTGGGGCAGCACAGATTTTATCAAGTATAAGTACAGAAGGTTAGATAAGTCTGCCTTTTGTTGACAGAAGCATACCTTTTAGGCCATAGCTAATGACTCCATCTCAGCTCTTCTTTTTGTACCCATCCAAAGGCTAATGCAGTGGTTACTGTTGGCTTTTTGTTCTGATTATTTAGTATATGGCCAATTACTGCTGGGCCAAAAATAAACCATCTTTTTGTCCTTCTCTTGCGGCTAACTGGATTCGCTGTCTATCTACTGCTCATTATATTTCCTATCAAAATAAATACAAACAAATGTTCTTCATTACAGGAAGCACCCAGTTCGGTTTTCCAGGAAATGTAGAACTTGGAATAAATCCCCAAAGCGGCACTGACCGTTGTGCTGCTAGAAAGCCTGAAGAGAGCAGCTGAAACAAAAGCACTCATCCCTGTATGCAAATGATCCAGCAGATAACAGATAAAGCCACCAAAGGATACATTAACATCCGGAGGCTTTTATGTGGAAAGATGGATCAAGTGAAAGATTTACGACTTCAATTCCAACTAATTGATTTCTGTTGCTTAAATTAGAGCAAAACCTCTGTGCTGCCATGTATCTGAACCCATTCCTTCGCTTACAAAGCAGAATACTGTAATTAACTAAATTGAATGTTTCTTGAAGCTCTTTTAAAGAAAAGACTAATTTGCTTACAATGCATTGGCTAGTCTGCCTAAATTGGCTGGCATTCTTCCAGTTTCAAAGCAGCTGAGAGCTGAAATCATTATAGTAGCAAGTGTTCTAAATTTCCTATTTAGATTTCTCTGCTCAGGGTGTTATAAGGAGGAATGAGAGAGGGAAGGAATCTGATGGAGAACTGTATTTGTTTTGTTTTGTTTTGTTTTTTTCTCCCAGCAGTAAGATAAAATAAACACTACAGAGAGAATTTGGGAAATTACACATCTTGAAACTCCATAACCAGTTTACTTCATAGAACTGACTCAATACTTACATGGTAAATTTTAAAGTTCTATCAAACAGTGTTTTTTGAATCTTCCTGGTAGATTATGAAGGGAAAGGTGCTCATCTCTTTAATCATGTTTTTCATGTTGCTTTTTGTCCCAGTGACTGGCTGCCCATGTGAAACCAAGTAACTCTTGGAAAAAAGCTGCTACTTCTTAAAAGTTGAGCTGTTGTGATTCATCTCCAGTAAAGTGTATGGCTCTAAAACCCTTATTACCAATGGTTAAACTTACTTGTTATTCGTTTAGTGCTATTGTGTTTTTTTGTTAAACCTACTGGGGAAAGTGGTATACGTGAAGAAGTGATGGCAGATCTTGAATGGTAATTTAGAGCAGAAGTCTATAGACTCTAGGAATACCAAAGAAACAGGAAAAAAGAATCAAATGCCTTTTACACAGTAAACAACCAACGTACTGAAAAACCGGAATATACTTTTTTTGTAAAAATGTAGCTATCATTTTTGCATATTACTACTTTCAGTTACAATATCTGATTTGTGCAGTAAGGTACAAAATTTCATTACCATAATTAGTTCCTGAGATGGTTTAGATGCTATCTTAGGACTTTTTTTCAAATACTAAAAAAAAAACCAACCCATCCCAGTATGAGTCCTTTTGCTGCACTCCATTTGCATAAAGCTTTCTTTTATATATCAAGAATTTTGAGTAAGTGTGTAGTTCATTATTAAATGGGAGTTCAATCTGTCCTGTTGCTGTAAAATAAAATAGCATTTGAAAAGTTGCGTGTTAAAGTTAAATAATTATTCAAATAAGCAATTTAGGAAGGCTTTTCAACATGATCCTCACTGTTCTCTTCTGTGCGGCTTTTTAGAAAAGTAAGAAATGAGAAACTTTTCTCATAATCAAGTTTGGCAAAGTAAAATCAGTTGGAATATCGTGTGCTAAACTAAAATTGAACTGAGGTATTTAAACTGATATAAATCAGATTCAAATGCAGCTCTTTTCCTAATTCCCTCTAATATGTTTTTACACTTTCTGCTGCTTTTGTGAAAATTCGGCTGGTAGGATTGCTTTTAATACTGAATTGATACAGGGATTTTTAGATCTCTGCAAACTTGTACTAATACCCTGAAAATAGTGATCTTGCTTTTTTTATTCTGATGTGCCAGCTTCTGTTGCACTGGTGCTAATATTGGAGCTACAGACAAAGCACCTGCTCTTGAAATAGATCAGTAATAACTGATTTAAAATACATCACGAGTGACTTGTGACTTTCTTCAATTTGTAAGTTATAGTCCTCAGTTTTATTCTTCACTCTGTTACTTTGAGAAGGAAAATAAATGGTTTAGGAGCTAATTTCCTCATGGGACCTACATTCAAAATATTTTGGTTTCCCAGGTAGATCTTGCCTGTATAATGATGCAGGGAGAGTAATCCCTAGAAGGAATTAAGAAATTGCATTTCTACTGAGACTTTTATCTACACCTATATTATATAGAACTGAGAAGAAGAAAGAGAGGGGAGTAAGGAAAATAGTAACTTGCCATTAATCTACCTTTGTCTGCTCCCTGTGAGGAGCTGCAGCCGCCATGGGTCCTCCCCTCTGCTCTGGGCTGTATGAACTGCGGGGCCTCAGCCACTCATCACACATCTTCCCTAGAGACTTCTCCATCACTACTACCCTCCTTTGCATGTTCTCTAGTAGTTTCAAGTCCTTAAATCTTTAAGAACACATTCATATAAACGTGTTTCAATAATTAAAGCAAGAGATAAAGTACCATATATGGTTGTGTAATAAATATTGCCACCATAGTTGGTTATTTATTCACTGTTTGGATGGAGGCTGTTGTGGTTACAGCAGTGATACTAAGATTACTTTGTGGCAAGAGCACTTCTAGCAGTCTGCACCAGAATTACAGAATATATATATTTATTTTTACCTAAAGTAATTTTTTTTTTTTTTTCCTCAGTGGGGAACATACAAAAGAGGCAGCTTGATTGAACATTCCTGTCCTCTTATTTTTTTTTTTTTTTGAAGTGCAGAGGGAAATACAACATTGAAGTGCAGTCTTAAAGCAATTGTGCCTGTTAAACAGCCCTATACGTGACAGATTTGTTTTTATTTGCTTGAAAAATATTTTAAGTACAATATGAATTCTGTAAATAGTACAAAAATCATGAGACAAACAGAGCACCTTTATAATGAAAGCACTCAACCTTCCCTGTGCTCTGAATCTACCTTTATTATGGTAATTAAATTCCTTGCAGTACCCAGAAGGGTTATGTGAAAATTATGTTCTCAGGTAAATGAATACAGATTATTTTCTGCATATCAAGAAACTGATTAGAGCATTTTGTTCTTTGTCCTGCTCCGGAGGTAAGTTAGAGCCATTACTAAGCACTATCTAATTAGTGCTTTGTTCCCACATCCTCCTGAATGGTCTGGGAGGTGAGGTGACACAGAGGGTGCGGGCTTATGCCCACTGGGGACTGGAGTGGGTGAAACCTCCTTGTCTCTATTTCCAGGACAAACTCAGGTCTGCTCAACCCTGACTCTCACAACATAAGTCAATTTCTTATGGCTCCAGGGCACTCTGTAGGGCATTCTTTTCAGGAAGAATGGCGTGCATGTCACTGGGTCTGCTGAGAGGAAATGAAAGAAATCTAATTTACTTGTACTTCTAGCTGATTTACTGGAATCTTACAGATAGCTGGAGGTAAGAAGGTCTTTAAGTCATTCCTCCTCATCAGAAGTCCCACTAAAGTATTCAAAGTTAAATGAAGTGAGGCTGAGGAATTATCAGATGACTACAAAAAGTTGATTCCCACCCTTCCTTTGGGTGGTTTTGTTAGGAGCCAGGAGTTGATCCCCATGATTTTTATGAGTCTCTTCTATCTCAGGATATTATCACTGTAGAATCATAGAGTGGCCTGGGCTGAAAAGGACCTCAAAGATCATCTAGTTTCAACCCCCCAGCCATGGACAGAGTCACCAACCACTAGAGCAGGCTGCCCAGAGCCACATCCAGCCTTTCCTTGAATGCCTCCAGGGATGGGGTGTCCACAACCTCTTTGGGCAACCTGTTCCAGTGTGTCACTACCCTCTGATTAAAAAACTTCTGCCTAACATCTAACTTAAATCTCTTGTCTTAGTTTAAAACCGTTCCCCCTTGTCCTGTCACTATCAACCCGTGTAAAATGGTTATTCTGTATTCTGTGACCTTAGAATTCCTTCCAAGCAATATTCTGCTTTTCTTCACCAGATGGGATGCTCTGTGTGCATGTGTGCAATGACCTTATGGGTTGCATACTGCATTTTCTACCTTGCTGGAGGAGTCTCACTAATAAATTCTATTAAAAATAAGGAAAAAAAATGTTTGGGGTTTCTTTGGAACAATTTATACATTATCCTGCATTTTGTTTCAGGATAATGTTTTGAACATCATAAATCAAATCATGGATGAATGCATTCCTCACGAACGGGCCAACCGAGATTTTTGTGTTAAGTTTCCAGAAGAAATACGCCATGACAACCTTGCAGGACAACTTTGGTTTGGAGCAGAAGTAAGTCACTCTTATTTTTGTTACTTGGGGTTACTGAACAAATTTTTGTGGTATAAAGCTTGCAATTGGAATTTAACATACAACCTGAGATTTCTTTGAAAATGATCTATCTAGTCACAAAGTGATGGAAACAGATCTTTGAGAACTTCTGAATGTGCAATGGAAGGGGATTCTTTCACTGTGGCTTTGGTTATTGGTTATAGATTCATTTTTGTAAGTCTTTGCTTTTGATGTGACCACCTCATAAAAACTGTTCTTTTTTGAAGTAGCATCTAATTTGTATTCTTCGTAATTTTTATCCCGATAGGCCATCTCACATCTCATGCTTTTGAAAGCCTTAGAAGCAAAGGGATGTAAGGAAATTGTCTCTGGAGAAAAGTTCTGCAAACATAAGTGTATGCTGTCATTTTCTTTTAATGTGTATGTTATGCTTTAACTCATTAAACATGCAGAACTTCGTTCTGCTGACATTTCTTGCACTTAATGTACTTGTTCTATACGTATGTGGAAAATATAATGGATTCTGAGTAAAACATTGAACGTTTCCTTCTCTTACCTGGTTTCTCTCAAAGACCTACTTCCACAGCAGCCTCTAGGAGCAAGGGATTTTATAGTGAATAAGCCACAATTATATTGATCAAGGGAAGTATGAAGAATTAGAAAAAAATGATGTGATATGTAAGATGCTTTTTCATTAGTACTGATATCTATTAGCTAAAAAAAAAAAAAATCACTATGACATCTTTATGATAAATTTTTTATCTTTGGGTCTGCTAGCCTTGAGGTGACTTTAAGCTGTACGTTTGTTAAGGTTGAGGGGAAGCAGTCTAGGCATCTCAGCACATAGCAGCACCTTATGTTATTTTCTGACTGGCATTTTTCTGTTTGAAGCAATCCCTCAACTCCTGCTATTATATCATGGTTTTATTTGCTCCACCAGTGCCTCCTTTCCATTTATAGTACGTGATCTACATCAGCAGATCCTGTCTAGTTGTGTCCAGTACTTCTCCACGTGTTCTGTTTCTGAAGATTTTTTTTGACAGTTGTTAATTGTAGGCTCCTTTGGGTTGGGACGTCCTGGGCAGAATTAACAAAATAGATTTGCAGTATCAGTGCTTTATAATCCTGTGCTCAGCAGTGACAGCAGCACTTTTCCTTCATGTTAAGATGTGACCTTACCTGCATTCATCCAGATGGCACCCAGCTTAGTTTTAAAATGCTGAGGATGTTCATTATGTTGACTTAGTAGCCCTTCCTTGGTAGTTAGGGAGGGTAAGATGGGGTAATTCTTCGTGAAGCCTTTCATACTGAATCCCTGTGAATCCCATTATCTTTTTCTCTTCTAAGGGACTAACATACTGGGATTGCAGCAACAAACAGAAAAAAATCTCAATGAAGGTACTAACTTCTCTTTCAGTGCACGGTGGAAAATGCTTGTGAGAATCACTGGGGTAGCCAGTATCTTCTAGGAGGAAAAGACTTCCTTGCATTAGTATTGTCAGGATTATGTGAGCTCATACTTGTAATCTTTCCAATTCAAACTTTCATTTGTGATCTGAGCTGTTGTATTGATGTCAGAGATGTAATGTACGCAGTGCTGAAATTACAAAGAGTACTCATGTCCTGTCAGTGTTGACACTTTCAGTCATCAGGCTAAGAGTGCCTATCACCAGGTAAGAGTTATCTTGTCTTGCTTTGGCTCAGAAGTGAGAACAGTTAATTCTGACTACACGTAAGGCACAAACGAGGCTGCTGAACAGGGGCTGGGACTGCACCTCCTCCATCCAGGAATGCAGCAGTGGTCCCTCCAAGGAGTGCAGAGGAGAAGAGCAGTGATGCAGAGCTGCAGAATGGAATTTGAAAAGAATGAAATGAGAATTCAGACTAAAACAAACCCCTTTGTTTTCAGTTAAAGAAAATGTTTCTGTTTATATAGGTTGGAGAACTTATGTCTGTCCTTCTTGTCTTCTAATCTTCTAACCTATATGGTAAGGGAGCAAAGCTAAGAGCAAAGATTATTAAATAACTTCTTTTTACTAGCATGATTTTTATTATTGGGGAAAAAAAGAGTTTTGTTAATATGTTCAAGTAAAAGTATATATCTGATGGCTCTGAGCTGGACAAAGGAAGGAACCACTTAAGCAGAATTTCTTTCCTTTTTGTAAGGATAGATCTATTTTACAAATTGAAGCAGTCCAGCCTGAATTTAAGCAGTCCATTGATCATATTAAATCTATATTCATGTCCCTTTTCTGCAAGCAATCCTTGCACACACCAAGAATACATTCTACTATGGATTTCCTCGTTAGTTGGAAAAGAGCCTTCTGTTCTGCTCACCTTCCTCTTACTCTCATATCTCCTTGACTGAGCTGCTCCCTAACCTGTTAGATGAAGTCTTAGAAGTCTCAGTATATCAATTTTAAATCTGAGTTATGTAATAATTAGCAACAAATGAGGCGAAGCCCTGCCCCTGGTAAAAAGTATCAAAATTTCATCTTCTGCTTTTGTTAACTTAAAAGTAACTATAAAAAATCTTTTATCTCTCAATGTGTTTTCATAGTGCTTGGCTGCTGGTTCAATAATTATGAATCGGGAAATTGAGAGTATGGCTATGAGACCATTGGCTAAGGATCTGACCCGCAGCCTAGAGGAAGTTAGAAACATCATACGTGACCAGGCGTTAAGAGATTTGAACCTCTACACTGAAAAAATGAAAGATTCACTCAAGCATTTTGATGTCCTTTTTGCTGAATTTGAATTAAGGTAACTGATTCCAAGTAAATGTATTGAAAACGTTTCCTTGGCTGCTGTCACTGTCGCTTGCTTTTTGTTTTTTGAAAGATGACTGTTTTCTGTTTTCTTTCTCTAGGAAAAAAAAAATCTGATTTTTTTTATCATGGCAGTTGAATTCTTCAGTAATGTGTTATATTGTTATATTTTTTCTCTCTGTTATAGCGATAATAGAAAATTAAATGGCTTTTTAGCAACCAGCATTTGCTCTCTTCAAGTCAACTGTAATCTTCCATTTTCATAGTGGCATATGGCATTTGAGGGAGGTTATCTAAAACACAAAAGGAAGCCATAAATCTCTTCCTGTAATGTTTTCATTGTCAGAGGAGAAGTGACAAATGAGAGACATTAAAAAAATATTTATGATAACAAACAGTCTGGAGGTTATGAGATTTTGCTGTCATGCTAAGGGATAAAAGCAGGATGTACTCAATGAATTTAAGAAGGCAAATTGAATCTGATGAAGGAAATGCTTTTACACATGAGTCATAATTAAAGTCAAGAACGTATTGATTTAAAAACTTGTGATGGAGTTATGGCTCTAGAGGTTTATGGCAAAAATAAAAATAATTGCTTCTGGGGTGAGAAAAATAACTACTTATTGGGTTAAAGATCCTATTGACTAAGTCTTATATTGTGCTGCATGATTTAAGCCAGCTTCCTGCGCATCTTATAGGAAGTATGAGGTACTGGAATAGTTAGAGACAGGATGGACAAGATATCTATGGATCTAATATAGTACAGCAATTCCTACCTTTGGCAGAACAGTTTTTCTTATTATTGGATAGTGTCTTATTTTTTTCTTAGAAATAGTCCCTACAATGTCCTATTTTCCATTACTGTTTGTTTTTCCTCAGTGTTTGTAATATCTTTTATTTTACTCATTTAATTTACTCAGAAAATTATAAATATATTGTTATACTGGAAAACATTGAAATCACTGATTGAAAACATTTTCTAAGTGTGACTTTTGTGCAGACACAAGTGACTATCAGTAGCTGATTCTGAACGATGCCTGCACAGTTTGTTCAAACCAAGTGTACATACAGCAGTTTTATTTGCCGTTGTTTTCCAAAACAACTTTTTTGCTTTCTACATTGTGTAGTCCACAAATAACTGGTAATATGACAGAAAACCACTTCTTTATACTGGTGTTTCTTACCTTGTCCATTAGAGTTTTTGCATGTAATTCCATATAGAAATGAGGCCATCTTTTTAAGTCTCATAAATTGTGTCTCTGCTGACTGATGAATTTCACTAATACAATTTCAACTGAAATGTTTCTAGATGAAATATGTATTTTAGTCAGATTTTTTTTTCTCTCCGTGAAATGCAGCATCTTTGATTGTCAAGATGTGGTAATAAAGGTCTTTGTAGGACCTGCCTCCCTGTGCCATAGAGAATGAAGTTTCAATTGTGTGATGTATATAATTATAAATTACTTCTGAGTTTCGTTGTCTCAATGTGCAATAAGTAAATCAGCTGCATTTAAAATAGCTTCTTACCTTGTGCAGTTTTTTTAGCGAGTGCTCTCAAATTTAAAATGATTTAGGAAATATTTCTAAGGTGATTTGGCCTAGTTTTTTCTTTTTTTGTTTGTTTTTTAATTTGGAGTTGTTAAATCATGTAAAAAATTTGTGCACTATTTTATAATCTTTGTAGCTATGTGTCGGCTATGGTACCTGTGAAGTCTCCAAAAGAATATTATGTACAGCAAGAGGTAATAGTACTTTTTTGTGAAACTGTGGAAAGGTAAGCAGTTCAATTAATTCGTAGATTTTCATCTCAATAGTCTAAACTTTTCTAGAAGTACTTCACCAGTAGCCTTTAAGAAGCATCATAAAAGTGTAGGCTAAATGCTTTCTTAGCAAGTACCTGACTACCAACTGAAAGTGTTAGGCATGCTTACCAGATTCAGTTCTTTTCTTTTGGTTATAAAAGAAGAGGTAATAATCCTGCAATATTGTTGGTGTGTCAAGTTGTAGATGTGTAAATGAAGAGTGAGCATTTAAATGGGCTAAATCTGTTTAAGTTGTCAACAGCTAATGGTAATTCAGTCAAGAATATGTGAGGAGATTATTCAAATAATCTGTGAAATTCCAGTGATTAACATGAAGAACTTGTAAACTTTCTTGAAAATCCTTGGAGGACTGGAGCCTAGCATCTAAGCACATGTTGTGGTTCAGATTTGATCAAGGAATTAATAGAGTACAGAGTACACTTTTGCGGTCTTTAGACTGCACCATGATGAGAGGTGTTTCAGGCATTTTAGAGTAAAGGATTACTACTGAAAGTGGTGGCAACGAGTATATGTATAAATGCCATATATTTGCCCATTCAGAGAAAAACTGTAGCTTAGCTTTTGCAGCTACGGGTAATCTGGAAGTGGACTGTAGGAAAGAATGTGGAAGTTGTGGTTAGCTCTGTATCAAAAACTGTCTAGTGCTAAGCACCAAGCAAGCTTTGTCCAGTTTATTGTCTTTGGTAATAGAAGTATTGACAAAGAGGAAAAAGCTGTTAATTCCATTCTGCTCAGGAACAACTCTATCAGATGGAGCAAAGTACCTTTTGGGTGTCAAATTTCGCAGTTATATAGACAAATTTATGAAACTTATAAAGCAATTGAGAAACTATGAAGAAACTAGAAACTTAGAAAATCCTGTCAAGTTGAAAAGCCTTAAAAAATGAAAAAATTGGGTTTCAGTCCTAGGAGAGGCTTAAGAGAGAGATGTGAGGAGTTATATAAGGGAATGATGAAGGGTCCTGATAACTGTTGCTTTAAATAGCTTCTTTTTGTTAGGTTTGTAAGCTTAGTGTGTTTTGACCTAAAAGATTTTAGCAATTTTAATTGAAATGAAAATAAATACTTCCTCTATAACTTAGAAACATTTTGTTTGGAAACCCATAACCACTGGTATTTTCCAGTAACAAGCTGAAAACAGTCATGAAATAGTAAATAAGAAGGGAAAGTGGCGTACAAATTATTTTAGTTTTGGATAACCTTAAAAGCTTTAAAAGTTGAAATACGTTTTCTTATTTTTTATTTACAGTAGTGACTGCAACAGTCATTTGTGCTAACATCACAATATTTTTTTCACATCTTTTTCTTGTTGAAATGGTTTCTTTGTGAGTCTAATCTCTTACTGAATCAATTTATTCTTCTGCTTAGAGCCTTAAGGCTTGGATACCTCACTCAAGATATGATTGATGACTATGAACCAGCTTTAATGTTTACTATTCCAAGATTAGCCATTGTATGGTAAGTAATTCTGTTAACTATTCTGCTCTACTTCTGTTCACTTACAAAATTATTTAAGATTTAGAAAACTTGGCTCAATTTTGACATATTTTCTTTCACCAGAGTTTTCTTGCATTTTCTTACAGAAAAGGAGGATTTTTATTTAAGAGGAATTATTGCCAGTTTATTGTGGAAGGTCAAGAGAAAAAAGAAAGAGAAGAAGAGGTGGGCTATAGAAGGCAGAGCCCTAGAACTGTTGATTGGTCATCCTCCAAAATAAATAAATAAAAAGAGTGATGAATCAAAAAGAACAGTATATAGAATGTCATGTTGTCCAAAAAGACCTTTTTGAAAGCAGATGTTCTGTCATTCAAAAGTAACATAGCTTAAGGATACAGGTTCTGAGAAACAAACATATTTATTAGTTATAGTGTATTTTTCTTAATTAGTGAAGATCCAAAAGGAATTGTCATAACAAGCTTTGTGCATTGTGACCAGTGAGCCCATTTAAATCTCTTGTAAAGAAAGTATTAATAAGTAGGAATAGTTGTGTGAATTTGTACCCTATATTGACCATTCAGACAACTGAATTAAAAACGGATTTTTTTGCTTCTCACTTTTTTTCAAGGTTTATCAAGTCAAATGCATTTTTCATAATGAGTATTTCTGATTTAATAAGACAGCAGTTTCTCCAGATAAAAAACAATACATTTTAAATATTTTACCACTGGGAAAGTTTTAAAATTGGCTAATGAAAGTAGTATAGTAGTAGTAGGGAAATAAGAAGCCTCAAATCCTGAGTGTAATGTTCTTCTGGAAATCCCTGTAGCCCATTGTTTCTCTTAAATAGTGTATTCTTTGTAATTGATGTTCTAAAGATAGTAACAGTAATAATCTGATTATCAAAAGGCAGCGTGAGTGTGAGAATACAGTCTGAACCTCTTGGAGGACACAAAGAAGAACATGATTGCTCTCTGGAAAACATGCAGTGCCAATCCCAAACTACAAAGAAGGACGGAGAGAGAAAATAAATCAATTTAACAGTTCCAAAGTATCTGGTGATTTGAAAATGAATCACTGCCATGCAAAGTTATGCAGGGAAATTACACCATCCTTATGGTGCTGTCTTGAAGAAATGCAAGCCTTTTGTTTGGACTGTGAGAGGAGAAGCCTTTGAATTGCATCTGTCTCTCATTTAATGTTACCATGTTGTTGATGTTATATAGTCTATGTAGTATGCATCAAGGGCAAGGAGAAGTGCTGGCTTCCTTTCTTCCTCTAGTAGCGAGGCTTTCCATTAAGGAATCACTTTCAGAGTTTTTTTTCCCCTTAAGATTTCTTTACATACATTAGCTTACTGTATACATTGTGTGTTGCATTGTATGTTAACAGGTGTCAGTGAATTTTGAATTTAGTAGGAAATACGAAGATGCACTTTTTAAAGCAATTTTTATTTCATTCCACGGCACAACTAGTTTCAAGCTTTGATTCGGAACTTCTTCAGAGGTATCAAAGAGAGACCTTTTCACAATCATTTTTTTGTAGTGCTGTAGCCCATTTCTGTTTCTTATTTTTTTTTAATTTCTTCTGTGAATTAAGCTCTAAAGAAAGTGAACCTAGAAACTGACAAAAGAATGATGTTTCATCTGCTTGAAGTTCAGCAGAAGCAGCCTCTAGCTTCTACTCAGCAAGAAGGGACATTCAGGCATAACATTGCTACATGAGTCAGTGGTAACTGTGTTGCTTTGTGTCAGTCCTTGTTGAAGCTCATAAAGCTTAAAATAAAAACAAAAAGAGATGTATCCTTGCTAACAGGATAGTTTGTCTTAAGCCATGAAAAAAGAAATCTTGCAAAAGGAGCAAATTCCTTCTTGCTCCACTTCTCCCCCTTCCCTGCTCCCGCCCTCAGAGCAGCAGTCCCCAGAGCAAGATTAATCAAGTTCAGTAGTCAGATTTCTTGAACGTTCTGTTACCTCATCAATTCTGAACTTTTTGATGGCCATCTTCCAGCCTACTGGTAGACAACAGTACTATCCTGGTACCAGACTCTAAGTTTATAAACAGAAGACAAAAAGCAGTATTTTCCAGATAGCAAGCTGAGTGTGAGTGATCTTTATTAATTTTTTTTTAAAATATTTTAGTGGGTTTTGTATTACTTGTGACTGACAACAGCATTGCTGCTGTATCTTAGAAAGATTTAGGCGACTATGCAAGGTGCTTGCTAGTGAACAAGTGAGCAGAAGACACCAGGAGTTTCATTAGTACCACCTCCCCGTTGTTCTGGATGATCCAGATGCAGAGTACCTAGAAAGTATCTTTGAAGCAATGTGTAATTTGGCTGTTGGAAAAGCAGTGTGCCCTGGAAATAGTCAGCTCTCATGTACTCAAGGACAGGGAAAATATACAGGGTAAAGTAAAGTATTTGTCAACGTATGGCTGACACTGCTGAAGGCTGTGCTTACCCTTCAGCAAGACCCAAAAAGACTGGAGAGCTGGGCAGGGAGGAACCTGATGATGTTTAACAAGAGCAAGTGTAGAGGTATGCACTTGGGGAGGAATAACTGCATTTGTCAGTAGAGGTTAGGGAATGACCTTCTGGAGAGGAGCTCTGTGAAGAAACAACCCAGGTGTCCTGGGGGACAACAGGTTGGCCATGAACCAACAGTGTGCCCTTGTGGCCAAGAAGGCCAATAGTATCCTGGGGTGAATTAAAGAGAGTGGCCAGCAGGTCATGGGAGGTTATGTTTTCCCCCCTTCTCTGCCTTGGTAAGGGCACATTTAGATTACTGTGTCCCATTCTGGGCTCCCCAGTTCCAAAAAAAGAGACAGGGATTTTTAGAAAGAGTCCAGTGGGGGATTGGGGGGGTGCTTTGAGGAAGGCTGAGTAACCTGGATCTGTTCAGCCAGGGGAAAAGAAGACTGAGAGGGGATCTGAATAAATGTTTATAAATATCTAAAGGGAGGTGGGAGGCAAGTGGATGAGGTTCTTCTCTGTGTTGTGTAGCAATAGGACAAGGAGTAATGGCCTAAAACCTGAACACAGGAAGTTCCATACTAACATGAGGAAAAACTTCTTTACGTTGAGGGTGACAGAGCACTAGAGCAGGTTGCCCAGGGAGGTTGTGGAGATTCCTTTTGTAGAGATACTCAAGACCTGGCTGGACACCTACCTGTGCAACCTATTGTAGGGTACCTGCTTTAGCAGGGAGTTGAACTCCCTCTAAGGAATCTCAATATCCCTTCCAGTTCCTACAATTCTGTAGTATATAATCTAGAGAGTGAGAACATAATCTGTTTCTGTTGAGAAATAAAAGTTGTTTTTGAAGTGGGCAGAGGATTAAATAGTTATGAGCAACAACATGCCTGATGTTGGTGGGATCCCCTCTCTCAGGCAGTATCACAGGTGGATTTTGTCAGTACTAGCTAGATATTTTCAGTGAAGTACACAAATTTATTTGGGATCACAAACTAACATCTACTCAGGGAAATTTTGCAAGTACCGAGTTCATTTAGAAGCATGGTAATATAAAAGTGTGTTTTATGCAACTTAGTGTGTGGCTTTTCTTTTCTACCTCCTGTTACTATACTGCCAGGTTATACTTAGAGGCAGAAAAGCAGGAGATCAAGTCATCTTTATTACCTCAAAATGATTTAGACTGTAAGGAAAAAGCCATTTGTAGTGTCTCTCAAGCCAGTGATCCTTTCTCAGCTTACCTAATAATCAGTTTCTTGGTCTATTAATTTATTTTTTTTCTGGTTCAGCTGCAATAGTGAATTAAAATTATGTAATTCCTCTTGGGCTTCCATTGCTCCTTCTTCCATGCTTTAGGAACATGGGATGGAGGGAAGGGGATCTTTTCTCCTGCTGTTTTAAGTAATATTTAATTCTAATAGAGGTGAATAAGACAAGATAACAGTATGAAAATTCAGTAACTCTAGTATAGTTCTAATATTTATGTGTGGTTTTATTTCTGATTCCTCACCCAGCAGTTGCTCTGTGTGATTAAATTTTCGTTTTTGTCTATTCATGCATGTCTGAACTGCAGTGGCCTTGTAGTCTACTCCGAGGGACCATTAAACTTGGACCACAAGCCAGAAGATATGTCTGAACTCTTCAGACCTTTTCACACACTGTTAAGAAAAATAAGGCAAGTAATAAGCAATGGTTGCAACTGCTTCTTTTCTGCAGTGAAATTCAGATGGGAAAATAATTCACATAAATGCTTGCAGAAGTGTTTGTTTGCTAAGTGAACTTTAAGATCCGTGTCCCTTTCATCTGCCTTTCATAGCTATGAAATATCTAACTCATTTTTCAGATATCAGAAGTTTTCTGAACATTTCATCTCCTTGCTATTTTCTTTTCTCTGAATATCATTTTACTACATTTCACTTTTTCCTTGCGGTAGGTTAATACCCAAAATATTAAAGTTACAGTTTATTTTGGGAAATCCTGTTTCTAATTAGCTCCAGTGTTTCTGTTTAATTAGGCTTATTGTATTTTCTCAGTATGTTATGATGCAATCCTCAGGTCATTCTTAATCTAATAGAATTGACCATCAATTTTCATATTTTGGATCTGTTTTTTACAGGCTGTATAATTTTACATGTACCTCTTTTCAAAGTGTTACAGTCTTGGAAACTGTCAGGGAAGTGTTTTTTGGCTCAGTTCAAGTATAAAGGGCATTAAAATAATTTTTCCTTAGCTGAGGTCTTTTAAAAGATTGTGTTCCATTGGAGAAATCAAGCTATTTCTTCTGTAAAGTTTTTTTATATATTTGCACTTAAGGTATTTTATCTGGAGGTTTAAAAAAATATATATTTTAAAGCCTATAAACAGCATGTTCTCTCAATCCATGGATCCTATTATTTTCTTACAACTCAGATTTCTATACCAACTGCAAATTTTCTATAGATCTTGAGTTATCTTGGCAGTTTTTCTTTCATGTGTCCACCTTGTACATCTTTTTTTTTGTCTGTCATGATAATAGTTTGATGTAAGAAGGGTTTTCATGGAGGCTACATTTATTTAATCTCTTAGTGAGGAGCCTATATCTGAAGTGAGTTTTTATAAATATCCAGATCACTGGCTGGATAAAGCCAAAAAATATTTTAAAACAAATATACTTCTCAAAATCCATACTTCGTGCTTATTCCTTACAACAAGGAAAATGAAAATCAGTGAAGTCAGCTTATTGCTCAGTCCATTTAATTTTCAGTTACTCTGGTCTTAATGGGTTGAAAAGACATGAGTAACATCCTTCTCTGTTTATCACACGCTTTCAAAAATGAAAAGATTCTTTCAGGATCACTTTGGGAAAAAGGAATTCTGATACTCTAAGATGTGTGTATATAATTTATTCTTTCAAATGACCATTAAGATATGCAATTTTAGTGTTCTTGCAGACACTTTACTAAATGTTTTTAATGAGGTAGTATTAATTAGGACCTGAGGAAAAGCATAAGCAAGCTAAGGTACAATATGAAATTTTTTAACAGTGACAGTCTCTAATTTGAAGAAATCATAATCATAGAATCACATGGATTCTTAAGATGGCTTGAGTTGAAAGAGACCTCAAAGATCATTTTGTTCCAATTTCCCTGCTGTCAGGGGGAGTTGTCAAGGAACTCATCCAAAAAAAAAAATAAAATTGATTATTTGGAAGAATAGGGCTTAAAAAAATCCTCATTAATTCTTCTGAGTGAAAAATACGTTAAATGAAAATAAAGAATGTGATTACAAATAAGAGGGCAGTTCATTTAGAATCATAGAATGGCTTGGGTTGAAAGGGACCTCAAGGATCAAATTCCAACCCCACTGCTGCAGTTAGGGCTGCCAATTGCTATATCAAGCACTAGATCAAATTGCCCAGGGCCCCATCCAACCTGGCCTTAAACACCTCCAGGGATGTGAAGTACCTAACACCTCTCTGGGCAGCCTATTCCAGCACCTCACTACTCTCCCAGTAAAAAAAGGGTTCCCTAACATCTAGCCTGAATTTCCCCTCCTTTAGTTTAAAACTATTCCCTATTGTCACTACCTGTGTAAAAAGTTGATTTCCCTCATGTTTACAGACTCCCTTTAAAGTTTGGAAGGCTGCAATGAAGTCTTCCTGCAGCCTTTGCTTTTCCAGGTTGAACAAGCCTAATTCCTTCAGCCTGTCTTCATGTGAGAGGTGTTACAGCCCTTTGGTTGTTTTCATACCCCTCTTCTGGACCCTCCCCAAAAGCTCTATATCCTTCCTGTGTTGGGGATCCCAGACATGGACGCAGTACTGCAACTGGGGCCTCATGAGGGAAGAATAGAGAGGGGCAATCACCTCCCTGTCCCTGCTGGCCACCTGGGATTCCACTGGTCTTCTGGGCTGCAAGTGTAGGAATAATGAAATCTATTTTTAAATTCCCTGAACTATATAGATCTTTATTATTCTGTTACTACAGACTTCTCAACTTATTCAGTTGCAATCCTTGCTTACTGACAATGTTCACAGAACCCCACAAGGGAAGATGAATGAGGTATTCCAATGTGCAAAAAGGGAGCATTATTTTCCAGAGTCTTTCTCTAGTCTCCATCAACTGTAGTTGAGACATGGAAAAATAACTCCAGTAGTCTTATGTTAAATATTTTCATTTTACATTGTATCTAGTGTATCTGTGTATCCGTGAATGTAGAACCTCTTACTGCAGAAAACGGTGACATCCCAATACATTTCTCCATATAGTTCAGTGTGCTAAAACCTTCAGACAACTAAATACTTTCTCTCCAATGTGTCCAAATATACAGCTGATAACTTTTAAGCTATATTATCCAAAAACGTGCCTGTTGTTAAAGGCAGTAAATACTATACTTATGTACCAGTCAATAGATGTTTTTCTCAGGCAATTTTTTGTGTCTGACAACATTGAAAATAGCAGAGATTATTCAGGAGACCCTCTGAGCAAAAGTATTAAGGGTTTTTGTTTAGGTTTGGTGAAGCTGAGCAGGATATGGTCAGTTTGAATGTTTTCATGTGTGCAAGGTCCTTGTGTTGATTTTAATTCAGCATACTAATTTATCTACCTACCACTGCATATGGAGTAGGGTTACTATGTATAAGTTTGACATTTGAACAATTTCTGCCAAACTACTTTAATCATCAGCCCTATAAGTACACCAAGCATATAATCTGCTATATACGTATATATTTAATTTAGATGCCTATGACTCAACGTTCTTGAGATAAATATTACCTATATTGTGTGTGCATTTGTGGCTGCTAGGTGGTGATTTTTGGAGGTTAGAAAATCTGGGATTTTGCAGTACTCTGTAGTTCTATCCTCTTTTCAGAGTCTGCTGCCTGCCTGGTGCTTGGCTCTGGACCTCTTACAGCTGATGGCAGGGTCCCTGTGGATTGCAGTGGTGTGCAGTCAAGCAGATTGAAGATTAAATGGTGTAGAATCAGGAAACCCTACAGTTTTTACGTGCACTGAAATCCTCCCACATGCACTGGAATTCAAATGTAGTATACCTGGTGTCAGCGTGTTAAAGAATACAGGGGGACAAGTTGTGAAACTTTCACACAGTGACTCAGGGAAAATCTGTTAGTTTTTCTAAGATGGCTGTGTCTAAAATTTGGAGCTGATTTGAAGACCTTTATCGTAAGAGAGCACTGTGATGTTTGTTATTTATCAGCATCAGTTTCTAGGCAGTGATGCTTCGGAACCAATCTGCTGGTGCTGCTGTGCTGTGTGTGGAAGCAGGAGGATGCAAATGGCATTTCTGTACCTGCATCATGTCTTCCAATGGCAGTCCCATAAGTGGAGAGCTGTTTGCGTTCTGTTCAGAGTATGGACAGAGTCATAGGCTGGCAATAGTAGCAGTGATGCTGCTTTCTGAAAACAGCATAAAGTGCCAGTCAGAACAGGAGCAGGGTCTGTAAAGGAGGCCAGGGTATGAGATCCCTGCACCTGGATTAGCTGGCCCTGTCCTCTGCTCAGCTGGCTGTCCTTGAGTGGACACATGGCCTCAATCTTTGAAGAATTAATTTCTACATCCTGGATATTGACAGTAAAATACATTTTATTGTTTTTGCAGTACTTACAAGCAAGCAGTAACATCTACTGTAACAGGCACAGTACATTTTAAGATCTTGTCTTGTGGCTGAAGTGACTGTAAGAAAAATGTTCCTTGTATTTTCAAGGCTAGACTGCTTTGCAGTGATACCATGCTAATAAAAGGCGAAACCCAACATGCACCTTTCTTAATTTGCTGTTTTCTAATGCCTTGGTGCCAAGCAAGTGCACCACAGCTGTCAGTATAGGCAGCAGAATGTGTCTTGTGTCTTGTGAGTAATGAAAGGAGAAGGAGAATTCTTTTCTTCATGTGAGTACAGTACTTGCTTGGATCTACTGGTGAGTTACAGATGCTTCAAAAGAAGGGAAATGAACCATGGAAGTAGGTTCAGTTTAATTAAACTTTATGCTTTGACAATGATATCTGCCATTTAGTTTTAAACTTCAAGTAGTGAGATTTACTATTTATTCCTGTATGCTGAGTAACATTAACTCTGTTCCCAATAGAAGATATTTTTAATATATAGGCATTTTAAACATGCCTTGTTCCTAATGTTGGCAATGAATCTGTCTTATTTACTACACATTGTATAACTTCTACTATATAGTAATAACTGTTAATCAAAAGTTTGTTATCTTGCAAGGAAACCTGTATTTAAATTAATACAGTGAGTCTAATATTTTAAAGCAGAAAACTGAAGGCAATTGTCAGATTCTGTTTTTTTTCCGAGGACAAATGACTTATGTTTTTAGTAATATTTCTGATGTTGTAATTCAAAAGTTGAGCAGATTTCATATGAATTTAATTATTTCCCTACTAAAAGAACAGGATTGGTGGACTACAACATTATAGACAAACAGCATTGTAGGTAGCATGGGATTCTAACTCAAAACCCTAAAAAACAATATGACTGTCAGCTGATTTAATTGATTTCTGAATCAAGCTGTATTTACTTATCCTTAAAACTACAAGCAGTTTTAACTGCAAATTCTCAAATTTTAAGGTGTTTTTGGCAGAAGTAAAGAGTTCAATACTCAGTGAAGTTAGCTGTTTGACTAGCATGCAGTAAATACATATTTCCAGGGTTTGCAGATACTCTTTTCTATGAATATGTGAAACATTTAATAAATAGATCTGAGCAGTCAGGCTTTCTGTATCTTTAGAAGGGAAGCAGAGAAACTCTGGGTGACCAGACTGCTGTGGACAGTTCTTGACAGTGGACACTTTTATGTGCATCTTCAAATTGAGATCTAAATAATGAGTGCTGCATTGTTTTAAAGTTATAAAACATTTAAACCTAAGTCTCAACACTTCCTTAGGAGCTTGTAGTCCAAAACTTCATAATAGTGGAGATGCTTTATGTCTCCAGAGAACTGTTTAGTAAATGCTTTTAGGCCTGCCTGATTCTTAACATTATGCAAAAGCCCAGCTCCCTGATAACCAAGTTCTGTGTTGGATGTGAGGGAGAGCCAATTTTCAGCCAGTTTCACTGAATAGGCATCTAGGATATCAGCATTAGGTAAGCAATGTTAATACTTTTAATGAGCTCTTTTTATCTGACAGTATATCATAGATTATCTACTGTATTCTATAACAGAATAATTTTCAGGATCTGATACAAAGGATAGCAAATTTATTTACTAATCAGAGTCAAATTTGTGAATTAAAAAATGATGAAGTACATCTAATTTGAGTAACATTTTCACTGTGAGTTGTTGTGAGAGGAGAGAAGATCCATTTTACTTTGATTGATTTTGGGCCTTCATTGCAAGAGTATAAATAATTTGGTATACCCTGTATTTGC
Source organism: Odontophorus gujanensis (assembly GCA_013399175.1). Classification (NCBI taxonomy): domain Eukaryota; kingdom Metazoa; phylum Chordata; class Aves; order Galliformes; family Odontophoridae; genus Odontophorus; species Odontophorus gujanensis. The sequence continues at coordinate 181,699 of VXAB01012085.1, forward strand.
TTGAGTGTTCTCAAATTCAAGCACCAGCAGTCCCACGTGTTCTGAACACGAATGCAAAATGCTCCATGAGTTATGCAGCTGAAAGCATTCTGTGCTCCCAAGTTCACTTTCTGGATTTCTGTACTGACAGTAAAAGCTTTTTTAAGTTGTGTAATGTCAGTGCCTCCTGTGATTGTAAAAGCAGTGTCACGTGTATTTCTTTATTTTTTAGGGATCTACTTCAGACATTAACTGAGGATGAACTGCACACACTGGAGCGTAACCTGTGCATCTCTCAAGATGTGGATTTTCCTGTCAGAACAGATCCTGAAGTACCCTCTGTTATTACACCAGGCATAACTGCAACTTTGCCAGCAAAGGAGCTCTCAGCAAAAGCTGAGAACACAGAGGCTGAGCTGGCTTGTTCAATGCAGTATGATGAACAGGAGCTGGAACAGCTGAATAGGATGGTACACAGAGTTGGAGATGAGATGTCTTCTCTGCTTTCCCCTCCAAGCATCTGTCAGTCTCCAGCTCACAGACCTAGCCTAAGAAATAGTTCCAGTGCAGAAGCTTCACCAACAAGACACCATCTTGACAATTTAACTGATGAGGAGGACAGAGTGTTTTTTATGGATGACCTAGATGGAGCAGGAGAGGCTCTTGCTGGGTTGGATTCAGTAAGTGATACTTTTGCTTGGGTAAATAACCCTTGCCACAATTCTAAACAGAACCTGCAATATAGAGACGCTCTGCTGTATGAGAACGGTCATCAAACAGAGGAAACTTTGCTTTTGAAAGATGCAGAAAGTGATGTAAGCAATAATAACAATATTGAAGACAGCAAACAGATGTCTGGCATCTCAGTTCAAAATTCCTGCAGCTGTTTAGAAGGTCCGGATTCACAGTTATACCTCAATGGTTGGGATGCATATGCTGACGATGCAGAAATGGCAGAAATGATAGCTCACAGAACAGGGGGGATGAAAATATCTGCTACTGTGATATTCAATCCTAAATCTCCCTCTAGCTCAGAATCCCCAGTAACACCCGAAGCAGCTATTAATTGTGTTCCTGGATCTGCTAATCCATTAGCGAATGAGGAGGAGGATGAATCTCATAAACTCAGTATAGCTGCCACAAACTGTCTAATTAATTCCTGTGTGTGTTGTGGCAGCTGTGAAGACAGCAGGGAAGAGAGTGTGGAAGGTTTAAAGACTAAACATTCTGCAGGAGGTATTGTAAATGCTTCATACACATTAGTGAAGTCTAAAGAAACGGACCATGTAGATAACCTGCACAATTCAGGCCCTGCACAGGAAACATTAAAACCCGAAACGTCTGCTTTATTAGCAGAAAGAGACTTTGGCAGAGAAGAGCAAAATCTGCCAATCTCCTCTAAGTGCCTGGCACATTCCTCAGGTTCACAGGTAGGAGCAGAAAATGATTCTCAAGGAGAAGCAGAAAGCACCTCAAGTCAGCAGAAAAGGTGGGAGAAGAGAAACCAACTGTGTGAGAGAAAAGTGGAGAATAATGAAGATGCTGGTAGTGAAAGGACTGCTAAGGAAGACACGAAATCAAGATCTAGTTCAAGGTAAGACCAACTTGATGGTTTGATAATAAGATTTGCGCATAAATTCTTCTTGTTCTTTAGTGTTCTCTGTGTAATTATTGTTGATTTAAAATGAATTTGTGTTAAAGGATTAATTTTTTATATGCATAATTTTAATGCAAGTAACTTTTTGTTGGTTTTCATCAGCTTTTTGTAGAAAACAGAACAGCTGAGTTTGAAATCAAGTAAACTAATTTTTCCTTTTTAATGTAACGAAAGATGCATTGGCATTATACATTACCTGGATGACTGTATTTATTGCATTCTGCTGTTTTGCAGAAAAAAAGTGTCTAGCAGATACCAAAAAGTTAAATTCTATATCACTGCAGGGGAATAATTGTGATTTAAATACATCCCAGTTCTTAACTTCATTTAAGGAAACAGGGCTTATCTGTTCGTGTTGCCTGTGGGCATGGGTGGATTTGTGAATGTGTGTGTTGCAGGAACTTACCAGAATGCAGACACAGCTTTTAGACTTTATTAGACCATCTCAACCAAAACTGGTAGAAGAATAGAGGTCATAGATTAATGTTTGATGCATTTCAATAAATTAAGGAAATTTATAACACTGAGAGACCATAATATCTGTGAAAGAAAATGCTATGCTTCAACTCAGGTTTGATCAGATGTTGGGATGCTACATGCATCTGTAGAAAGCCAGAGGTTTTTTTACGGTTTTATATTTTTATACTTATTTTGTCTTACTCGTTAGAGAACAACTTGTTTTTTAATGACTAATATCCTCAGTATCCCTGAAGCATTAATATCACAAAGCAGAGTGAAGAAATGAAATAAGCTTCAGTTGTCTTCTTTATTTCCGTGATAATTTTCTTTATGCTTTGCTTTGTCAGTAGTGCAAAGGTTGTGTGGTGCAGGATTTCTCCTCTTGTATGTGTACAGAGTTCAAGACAACTTGAACCATGAAACATTACCAATATATAAAGGCTGCAGAAATAGTCATTTAATAAAATTCCAGTTGAATTATGAAATATTTTGTTAGCTGTGGAAATGGAATTAAGAGTTCTTTGGACCAGAATTGATTGCTCTTACCGGTACACCGGTACCGGTAGTCACAGCCTACTTTGATCATTCTTTGTATTGAAGTTGTCCAATGACTTTAATCTTTCTTTTTGTCTTTCTCTAAACCTCTTTCTGTTAAACCTCTTTCCGTAATACTGTTTCCTTTTAGAGATAAGGGTATCAGAACTACATTTAGTCAAGATTTGGCCAAATTGTGGATTTGGGCAGTGACCTCATCATTTTCTAAAGTTTTTCAAGTGATTTTTAATATTTGACTTCAGATTTTTTTGGCTTATTGCTGAGTGGTGAGCTAATGGCTTTTGCAGTTGTCTGCCAGCTCCCAAAATCCTGCTTGTGAGCTCAGACCATCGGTCTTTGTGAACATTTTTCTCCCAACGTTTCAGTTGAAGCTCCTGCCATTTTTTACCTGGTACCTGGTCTTTATGGTCCTGTCCAGTTCCAGGACCTTTCCTCCTTCCTCCCTTCCTCTTACGCTATAGCCCCTTAACTTTGGTTTTGTGTGTTTTTACCATTACGTCTTCCACAGTTCCTTTATTGATTACAGCTGATTGTTCTCATTGTGGAGACCAGAGTGCCTCTGTTACTAGTTGGGAAGCAGCATTCCATTTTGTCAGCAGTGGGGAAATTAGAGGAAGGCACTTTGGTGCTAGATTGTTACTCCTTTACTGGAAACTATTCTGATGCAACTCCTTCAGTGTATTCTGTGGGAATCGGAGATGCTGGGGTGTCTATCAAGGGCATTAGCTTAAAAATTTGTGTGTGTGTGTTGCTACTTAGTTTTCAGGTCCATGCATGCCTATTTATATACTTAGTTCTTGCCTCTGAATCACTAGTCATGTTGTAAGGAAGAGAGAAAACTCAGTTAGAAAACACAACTTTGTGGACCTTTTCTTACTTATGCTGGCTGAGTGGTGACTAATTACTGCTTTTCAATGGTATTTTTAAATTGGAAGGTTGTATTAGGCTTCTGTGACTGCTCCCTGTTACATGCTTGTGAATACCAACTTAACCAAAGGGGAAATGTTTGAGGCAGTAGATAATTCTCAGAATGATGGACCCATTAGCTAGAACAATAAGCAATCTAATATACATGGAATAGCTGCAGGACATGCTCATTCATCAAATTGATAAATGTATTTACTTTCTAGTTACTGCAACTCAGAAACTAGGAAAATAAGATTTTCTTTCCCTTGTCTGAATCAAGCAGTTATCAAATGTGTATGTTGTGACATAAACTGCTTCTTTTAGTAAATCTGTTCTTATTCAGCACAATATGGCATTAGTCTAATTTCAACGATCCTGTCAGGTTTACTGTAATTAATCCTTTAAGTCTGAAATACCTTGTATTTCTTGATCTAGCATCAATGTTCAGTGGAGTCTAAGGTAAAGATTAAATATTCTTCTGCTTAAGATCCAGGCAGTGGCATGTCTTTACTACTATGGGTTTTAAGACAGCTGATATTTTCTTTTGCTCCATTATTTGTTTGCACAAAGAACACAGTTTTGGGCAGCAGGATTAATGCTGTACAAATATGAGAAACATTGGCAAAAATGTAGTCCCTGCTGCAGGGGCAGTGTTATAATTAAAGGGTGTGGTTGCAAAGTGAACTGTTAAAGAGGGAAAATAATATAAGACAATAACACAGAAGAGGATGAAACTACAGCAAAGTGGCATTTCATATTTTGGGAGTAAAAAGGACCTACATTAACACCAAAAACAAGCTGTAGGTCTGTATCTAGTGCCTTTCCCTTTTCCAACTGGAAGCAAGCCGTACAGATTTCTAAATGCTCATTCTGTCAGAATTTTCTCTCTCCTTTTTCTGGGGGAAGAATGTACAAGGACTGAGTATTGTGTTTATTTTGTCTTTATTTTGGTGTTTTGGAAGTTTCTGGCTTTCTGTTTTTTTTATAGTATTGATTTGTTCTTGTAAAACTTCTGTTACATTTGCAGATACTATAGAAAGTCATACTGACATGCTGTGCTAGTGCTTTTGTGCATCAGGCTTGAGTACTTGGTATTGTGGCATATTCATTTTTCTACATACTGATCCATAACAGTCTGTATCTAAAAGATTCTTAAATGTAGTCCCTCTCCTTTTCTCTGTATGTCTATTATGTCTAATTTTAATGATACCTTTTTTTATTGCCATTTTCTGTGACATTAATGTATGTGATGAGCATACTACTCTTAATGAAGCCTTTTACAGTGAAGCTGAGACTTGTCAAAAGGAACTTAGATTGGCAGTGAGGAGAACATCCTATCCTCATGCTTTCTGCAAGTTCTGAGTAAGTCCATCGACTGCTAGGTACTGGCACGGTTCACATTTCTTTGCAGAGGCTTAAAAAATAGCAGAGCTTCACCATATGCTTTTGCATTGTAAGGAGGAGGAATGAGACACCCTCAGAAGAGTATGTTTTGCTGTTTACTGATCTGTATTGCAGTTCTACAAGATTAATAATTTAATTTTCTCCTTTGCATTCAAGATGTCCCATTTCTTAGCTTTGTACTTCCGTAGTCTAAAAATTGTAAAACTGTAATATATTTAACATTTTTATTCAGCGTGGTTGAATGGCTTTGCAAAAAGATGAGCACCTGTTTTATACAGTAGGTGTTCTAGTTTTGTTTTTTCTGCCTGTGTTTGATTTTGTTCACTCTAGCAACATGAGATGAGCTCACATTTTCTTAGAAAAACTTTCAAGGTACTACAGTCGTTCCACCACTGCGAATGGATGGAAAACAATTATTTGAATCTGGAGGTTGGCCAGCATTTGCTTCAAAAAAAAAGGATAGTAATAATTAAAAATTCCTTTTCAGCTTGTCTTTTGGTTTACAGCATTTGATTCTATAAGCGTCTCCTCTATCAAAACTGGATTGATTTTGCAATACAGAATAACTCGATTAAGTGTATTAAATTCTTGTCTTCCCTATAATATTCCTATCACAGGAAGACTTAAGAAGATTGTGCCCATTTTCACATGACAATTTGCCTCTGCCAGAAAAATTAATGGACAACTGTGCTTGTTCACAAAAGCAAAACACGTCTGCTTAGGCTGCTTGTATTGATGAGTCTTTCATATAGCTGTTCAAGAGTAAGAATTTCTCATCAGCAAGAAGGAAATAGTAGCTGATTGGGGAAAACATGCCAGCCTTTTGATTGCAAAACTTTTTTTAAGCAGTCTTTTATCTGTCTGTTGATTGAGATTCCTTTGTTCCCATTCTGTTATTCTGTTTCTTTACTATGTAACCTTTTATTAATGCAACTAGAAAAATTCAGATGTAGTACAAATAAGTTCTTTCAATCCCTCCTGCTCTGATTTTTTTTTTCTTTTTTGTTAACTATACAAGTCTCAAATTAAAAGTGACAGTGTGTGACCTTGACTGTTCAACAGGGAACAGATTCCGTGTGGTATCTGGTAATGTAACTGCTGTTGTGAAATGTTAGTGTACAAATAAAAGGTGTCAGTGTTGTAGAGCCTCGTACTAGGTCCGTATATCAAAATGCAGCGTCAGGGAACTGCGTTAATTGGCAACATACGTATTCCCAAAATGAGTTTATATGTATAGTTGGTAAAACAGTGAGTGAGAAGCCACTTTTCTGAGTGGGTTTGGTATTGCTGACATGAGGCGTTAGGGTTAGCTCTCATGTAGTGTGAGGCAGACCAAGAAGAGAAGTGCCAATTAATTAATCTAATGTGGGATATAATTGGGGGCTGGACTAGATGACCTCTAGAGGTCCCTTCCAACCCCTACAATTCTGTGATTGTAACTCAAGTAAAAAGATGCATGAGGAAGCCATTCAGTGAAACGACGTGAGATTTAATTGCCCTTCTAGGAGGATGGAAACATAGTCCAGTAGAAAAGAGCATATAAACCCGGACGAAAGTGGCTTTAATAGATTGTTTTTTTTTATTTTTTTTTTTAAAGCTTATCATAGGTACAAGAAATACCAAAGGTCAGCTTTAAGTGGATTGCTAGTATGGCCTGATGGCATTCCATGAAAAGAGGTGTCCACATCACCTCATGTCCCATTGATCTGTTGCCTCGAATCTTTATTCTATGTTTTTATCAGAATTGCTGAATAGTTTTATTTTGGTGATTCTGAATGGTGGGTTTTATGCCATACTAGAATGTACTAAGGAAGTCAGCACAATAGGCATTTAAGGCCCCACAGAAGAAACAGTTTACGTGATTGGAACACAGCCTGATGAATCCTGTGAGTGTGGAAGTCCAGTGCAAGCTGGCACTGATTTCACATGAGTGTGAGATGCTGTGACGTTCAGCTCACACGTGGGCAGGTGTGGGAAGGACGGATTAGCTGCTCTGTGGGACTGCAGGCTGCCACAACCTGTCTGCGTGCACACACGTGTCCTGTCCTATAATTGTGCTAATGCACGCAGTGCGCCTTGCTAGCATCGGCTGTAACAGCTGCCATGAGCTGGGAAAAGCAGGTCAATTCACATCGGTACCTACCGTGTCAGGCAGGCACTAATGAGAAGTAAACTGTGTGAAGAGGTGTCCTGAAACTGTATACTGAGGAATAAAAACATAGTGAGTATGTCAGGAATCTGTTTTTAAAAAGTTGTTTTATGTAGTCCTCAGAAAGGTGTAAATCAGACTTCTCTTTATTTGATTTCCATTTCTTGGTACTGAGTAAACACAGATTTTTCTGACTCTAAAGTACTCTGATCTAAAGATCAGCTAGAAATAAATATAAATATTACTTCATGGTAGAAAAATTCAATCTGTAATCGTACAAGTCAGTGCAAAAAATATTTACAAAGTGTATTTTTCTAAACAGTGTGGGGTTTTTTTTTTGCACAAGGAGCTGTGAGCAGGGTTTGTGTAAAGCATCTCCAAGCAGTTCACATTACTGAGTGGTTACTGACAGCTGGGTGAGGTCAGTGGGTGGCTCCACCTGGCCAGGCTCCTACACCCAGTAAGAGATAAAGCAGAAGAAAATGAGGGCTTTATGAGGCAGTGGGAATCAGCTTTAAGATTTAAAAATAGATGGATAGTGGAACTGAAGAGAAAAAATTAACGCTAGCTGTTGCAGCTAGCAACTAGTTAGAAGTGATATGTGACCCAGAGATCCATAAAGGTGCTGTTAAGATTTTTCTTAATGTGAACCGTTCTTATGTCATTGAGTTTGGAGTTTCCTCCTCACGTTTACCATCTGTCAAGTCCCAGTCTGTTGTGTTCCAGCCCACTGGAATCTTTTTGCCTTCTGGTTTGGACTATCCTATCCAAAAAATTACCTGAGGATTGAAGGTGATAGTGTTCTTGGGAGAGAGTTACTAAAATCTCTTAGCAAAGAAATGATATTTGGGGTGGTGCTGGTTTGTTCTACTTATGTTTTAGCCTGAAGCATTTAGTTCACAGAAATATATCTTACTTTCATACTCAGGAGAATTACTGGCCCTTTTGGTTTTGAATAAAAGCTGAAAATTTTGAATTCATGAAAAAAAAACAAAGAAAAATCACATGCAACCTCTGAAACTGAATTTAAAAAAAAAGTCTCATAATTTTGTTTTATGTACTGTTGGTAACAGATATTTTGACTGAATTTCAAATGTATCAGGCAGTGCTTAACAGAAAGCACTCAAAGATAAGTAACAAACTGTACTACCTTTCTCAGAAGCATTACTGCCCAAATCAGCTGGCAGGATTGTTGGACTAAAAAAAACTGGAAATGATAGGGAGGCGGGGGAATAAAAGGAGATACTGAGTTTGCTAGTTCTTGTTTCCTGGTGATGTTGTTTAAAGATTACTTTATGCATTTCATCTTTGCAAGACAGCTTCTCCTGCTCGATCATGCTGTGAAATTGCATTCTAATGTGCTTTGTTTTTTTTTACATCCTTTGCTGCCATAAAACATATAGCAAAAATACATTCTGGTGGCATGACAATATTGTAAGATTGGATGCCTACTAAGGTGATGAGGTATGAAAAGTGGAAGCCTTTATTTAAATGCATTCATCTCTCCATAATGAGCAGAATTAGCAAGGGACGTTATAGAAAATTAATAAAAGTTAAATAGATTTTTGTTCAAGTCTCATAAATTATTTTCCAATTGCAACAGCTTTCTTTTTAACTAAAGCATATTATACTTGGATTTTTTTTTTTTTTTTCAAATTAACAATCAGAAATGAAGAACATGAAGGGGTCCATTTTGCAGGTGATTAGTGGAAGGTATGCAAACAAATCCTATTATTCCGTAGTGGGATTAGAGCACATACCTTCTGTACACTGCTTTGAAGAATTCCTTTTAAGCATTCTTCCAGACTTTCAGCTGCAAAAACAGCTACAATAGTAAATTTGGTAGAAGAAAAGCGTTTGGAACACAGCTGGTTTGAACATGTAGCCCACATGCTCCTACAATTAATTCAGTTAAGCCTAAGAAATCTCATAGTTGTGGAGGAGGAGCAACATGAAAGAATCATGATCTATTCGGTTGTTTCTTTTAACTACAGTGATTTCTTAATGTTTCTCTATGCATTTTCCAGATATTTCTTTTGACAGAATTTTTGAGTTCAGCAGGTTTGACTGATTCTTCTGCACTGCCTAGAGCTTACAGCTTTGATACGTTTGCTCAAGATTACATATTTTCTTATGTCATATAATTTAATTTTCCTCTGTTTGGTACAGTTTTGAGTAGCTGAGCACTAAACTGTTATTGAAACAAAAAATTCCAAGATCAATAATGAAACTACTTTTAACCTCCTAATCCCAGTTTATGTTGATAATGTGACATGAAATTTGAAGCAGAATACCATTTAAAGGCTATTCATTAATCCAGAGACAACAGAAGCAAAGTTGCATATCATTAGCTTCAGTTATTCATATTGTTTTATTTAGTAACTAGGGGATTTATAGGGCTGAGAGACCTGGGACTGTTCAGCCTTGAAAAAAGAAGACTCAGAGGGGACCTGATCCACATCTGTAAATATCTAAGGAGCGAAGGGATGAGGCTGGACTCTTCTAATCAGTATTTGGTGATAGGACAAGGAGAAGTGGCCACAAACTACAGCATAGGAAGTTCTTCACAGTGCAGTGATGAAGCACTGGCACAGGCTGCACAGAGAGGTGGGTGGAGTCTCCTTCTCTGGGGATGTTCAAGACCCACCTGGACACCTACCTGCCCAATCTGCTTTGGCAGGGGTGTTGGACTTGATGATCTCTAGAGGTCCCTTCCAACCCCTACAGTTTTGTGATTCTGTGATTTCTTTTAACAAAGTTTCTGTGCTTTGTCATGGGACTTCTACTTCATGCTATTCTGATTGATGCAGAGCCACAAGTTTGAGGTGCACACATAGCAAGCCCTCATCTCCTTTAGTGAAGAGTCAGCTGTCTGCTTTCTCATGGACTTCTTCCTTCCCATTCTTGTTCTGTGGAAAACTTGACCAAACTTGCGGTATTTCAAAATTTCTTGGAGCTCTGATGAAGATAACCTTGCCTTGAAGCTTACAGTGGCTTTATGGACCTCCAGCGATGTTATGTATTTGTTATAACATTAAAAAACAGTGTGGGTGCACTGTTCTGTTTGTACCCTATGGAAGTGCAAGATCCTTGGTTCTTTCCTGAATGATTTAACTGTACATCATAAACAGAGGTTTTTAGAAGATATGTGCCCACCAGCTTTGCCAAATTTCCTGTCCTTTTGGGAAGAACCCAATGTAGATATCACAGAGGAATAAAAACACGCTTGTCAGTTTACTCTCATTTCTGTATAATCAATGACAGCCCACATGTTACCACACTGCTCTGTTTTTTACCTTTGTTCTTTTCAGCAGTTCATTTTGTTTCCATATGTTTTTTCAGTTCTCAGGATGGCTTACGTGATTCTCCCCTCAGCTCCATCTCCAGCAGTGACTATGAGAGTGTTTCTGTCACTACATGTAGTCTCTCCAGCATATACGTTCTGAGGTAATAATTCCCTTCACAGTCAGATTTGACTAATTGTATTGCATTATGGTTGGTTGAAAGTTTTCATTGAATTAGCAATCAAGTGACAGCAACACTTCTGAATATTCTTCCTTTTGAACAGTGGATGCTTTTTGTCCCCAGCAGTTCTATCTAGCACTGTTGCATTTAAGGGGCGACTATATACAGAAGAGTTTTAATGCATGTATCATTAAATTAGATGATGTGTCAGTGATCTTTTCTTTATTCGTCCATGTTGAATTTCTTGAGGGTCTGAAGGTTTTAGCTTGAATTGCATTGAATGCCTGTCTTAGGTCTTGACCTAGAAAGCATGTTTTTTTTCCATTTAACTTCACTTAGGGAAGAATGAGAGGAGTGAGAGTTGCATGTCAGATGACTATATTATAACTTCCGATGCTTTTTTGACTAAAATTGTTAAGAAAACTAGTTTACTTTGTCATCTTTTGAGCCTGCATGTGAGGGTTTTAACTTCAGTGTGCTTTGCACAGAACTTCTGCAGTGAATAATGGAGAAATAAAGAGTAGGGGAAGAAGTTACTAAGGCCTGATTTATTTGGCTTTTTTCAAATTATGAATACCATACATGTACATCGTGTGTTGCATACACTCTGCAAAATAACACTCTCTCTAGTACAGGTAGAGAGAATACCGCAATTTCAGTCAAGGTAAATCTTCCACTGCTTCTCATCCTCCCATTTTTATGCCATTTATCTCTACCCAGTATTTTATGCACCACACTGGTGCACCTAAATCCAAAGTTCTGTTGCTCTAGGTCCTGTTTAATCAAGGGAGAAAAAGAATTCTTAAAGTGTATGTTTTATTTAAATGCATCTACACAAAAAATTTTCATGCTTAAATCAAAACTATAATTATTTATTTTTATTACTGACTGTCCTGGTTAAGTATTTGCCTGTAGAGCACAAGTTGAGGGGGGAAAAACAAAGTACAGAGGATTTCTCAAATGGCTTTGTTAATGAAGTCTGATTTGTTTATTTCATTAGTAGCAGATCTGCTTAGATGATTAAACTAAAAGTTAAAATAAAACTTTTGGAAGTTAAACTTTCATTCCAGTTCAGAAGATATTTTGCAAAATGTTGTATCCAGACTTGAGATGCCTATATAAGTAGCCAGCTTTCTCAGCGAAGAGTAAATATACTCCATGTATTTCAGAAAGTTTCACAGAAACTTGTTTTTATGCAGATCCAACTGAATTTTAATCATCCTTCTCTTACATCAGTGTGAATGTGGAATAATATGTCTTATTTCAGTGCAAATTAGATGTTTGTAACTACAGCAGGAAAGTGGCAGTTGGTCCATTATTTATATTAGCTCTGGGAAATGATCCATCCTGGTTTTTCTTTTTACTGGTATCTGTTCCCTAGATCTAATTTTTAGAGCAATTTTTAATATAACTTACTGGTTTGTAAATAGGCCACCAGTACTTCAGTACAATGCTGGAAGCTTATCCATTTCATTGTCAGAAGTGCTAAAGTCAGTGGCTTTTGAAAATAAACTGCTTATAGAAATTTGTTTGTCTGTCAGCTTTCAATATGCATTAAAATTATCAGGCAAGATCCCGAGGGAGTCATTAATTTGAGTGGAAACTGAAGTGAAGGTTGTTTGCATGTTAACTGAATGAGATAACTTGCTTAATGCCAAGAATGAACCAAAGTTCTTTGAAAGACTAGAGATGAAAATAGCCATAGAGCACCAGTTTTTGGAACGATGAGGAGGGGAGAAAAGTGAGACAGAAGAAAACCAGGTAACTACAGTTATTTGACTTCAAGCCTTCTTGGAGTTCTTCGTCAAAAATGATCCAAAGGAAGAAGAAACACCAACAATGTTGGTAATGTAATTTGCCAGCCTAAAGTGCATGTTAAAGGCTGCTTCGTTTTGGGGTTATGATGAGTCAGGAGTAAATGATAACTTTAAAAAGGAACTTTCGCAAGCAAAAAATGATGTGATAGATGCCTTCAGTGGTCCTTTTTTTTTTTTTTTTAAGGTATATCCCTGTATCTTAAATATGAATCATTTGTAGTATTCTTTTTGTGTCATTACAAGAATTGGTGATGAATTTTTAGCCTGTGTTGTTTACAGTTTGTAGAGGGAGGTATCTAAAGTGTGTTGTGGCTCAAGCCTGTGCCAAAGCAGCAAGACTCTGCCAGCAGAACTCAGTACCTCGAAGGGAACATGAGAAGTCAAATAACTTAGTTGTTCAGCAGGACTTGAAGGAGAATTCATATCCTTCATGAAAACTACAGAACAGATTATTTGCTCACAAGAGATGGCAACTGCTCCTGGGGCTGGTCAAGTTGGTAGTGTAAAGGACAACAAATGAGCTACCAAACTGCTACCGTTGATGAGTCACACTCAACCTGATCAGCTGTGTCTCCAAATCTTCCCTCTTGCAGTTTTACTGCTGCATGTATGGAATAACAGATGAATTCGGTTTGGTGGGCAGTTTTGATTTGATCAATTAATTTCTGTAGATTTTCCTTCTTTCTTTTTCCCTCCTTCTGGAAAGACTTGCTCATTGACAGATGGACTAGGTGATCTAAGTGATCTTTTCCAACCTTAATGATTCTGTAACTGGTAGAAGAGTGGTGGTAATTGCAGTATACTGTACTGGAATGGCAGAAATAAAATTGCTCAATGGGAGAAGCTGTAGGACAAGAAAGGGTTCTATCCCTTAAGAAAATGAAAATGACTTCTGAAATAGATGCTATTCCTTCCTAATGGTTTTGAGCTGCAAATTTGCAGTGTATGTTTCAAATGTTGAGTCGGTACTGCTTTGTATAGCTCTGTCACTCAAGCAGTGTGAGGGCAATTAATATGCATATTAATACCATCATAAGCAGGCTGCTGAGGGGACTCTTCTTGCTTTGCAGTTAAATCCCTTGCCCCAACAACCAGCTGAGCAGTACCAGCAAAACAAATCCGTCAGCGCTGATGAGGTCTGTCAGCTTTTGCTTGATTTCAGTCAGTGAGGCATATGTGAGTGCAGCAGATGTCTCTGGTTTCTCACTGCCAGCATTCTTCTTGATGTGTTTTGTGCCATCTTGTTCTTCACCCTGCAAGACAAAAATTAAATCTCCAAATGGTGCAGCATTTTCTAAGCTTAGTGTTCCTTTTGTAGGAATTTCCGCAAGATAATTCTAGGTAAATTACATGCATATCTTTGTCTTGAGTAACAAGAAGCTGGTGCAGATTTATTTTCTCCAGGAGTAAACCAGGCATTTTGTGTGGACAACTTGTTAACAAGTGCTTGGTACAGTGGGAAGGTGAAAAACTCAGTTGGGAGTTTGTTGTTTTTTTGTTGTTCTTTCACTACCGAGAAGTAAGGTTCATATTTTAAAGATGCTAATATGTCCAATATGTTTGAAGTGAATTAAATATAAAATGTGTTACTTTCTGTGTAAAAAAAGTGAAATAAGGCAATATTTTAACCTGAATAGCATCAGTGACAGAGGCAAGGAGTCTGTTCTAGCAAAATTGCTAAACACATCCACATTTGCCATTGTGGGGCTGTATTCCAGCCAGCATATTTGGCTGGGGACAGGCACAAAGTGATCGTAAAGGGTTAGTATTTGTGTTCCCACGTAGCTCAATTGTAGTTTTCATTTTTAGTGATTTGGCCACATTTAAAATTATGTTCATCTTTATGATGTGTAAAATCTGCTGTTGAATGTCACTTAGTGTTTTCTGTACTTCTAATAGAACAAAAATTATTGCCTCTCAGAAATTAGATTCTCTTTTACAAAATTTTTTTTAATGTCCCCAAAAAAACTTAAGAAAGAAAAGCATGCTTGGAATTTTGAGATTGTGTAATTAACCAAAATTACTATAGCAGCTGCAGGTTTCCAGGTTGTTGAATTCTTTTGGCTGTGCCTAAAACCAAGGTTATATTGGAAGAAAAAATAAAGTATTTCCTCATACTTACAGCAGCATTGAAGCTGAAAAACGACGAGAGAGAGATTTTCTAATTACAATTTTAAAGCTCCACCTAATACTGTAATTAGCTTTTATCAGCTTTGATTCCCATGACTGGGTACAGAATTCCTGTGGGATTCTTTTAGACCCTAGGATGCTTTAATGCTTCACCTCTTTGTTTTCTGTATTCTTTTTTTTTTTTGTTGTTGGAAGTTAAGGAGTTGATAGGAAAACCTGCTGACAGGCTTCCCTATTGCTAAGATTTCCTCAGGCTGCAAACTGTTATTCAGTGCCTCTTCTCCATCTCTGTGTCTGCCACACACAGCAGTTGTAACTTGAGAGTTTCTGCTGGAGTTGGTTACTAATTTACTTCACTTCATGTTAAGCTGTACAGTATAGTTGCTTACATATTACAGAGGACACTGCTGAAGAGCCACTGGAAGTATCTGTATCTGGCATCAAGTATCCAGGGCAATATGTTCCTGTGTCAACTTCTAGATAAGACAGAGAAAGCTGGGACTGCTGAATTTCTATCGTCACAATAGGCACCAGAGTTGGTATTACAAACTATTTCTTTGTAAGGGCTCAACAATTTCTATTTTTCACTTCCGATTTTTACAGTACAGGGTTATTTTTTGAAGTATTTTTGTGCTCTAATCTCATTTTTCATTTGCAGTGTGAGTGAATGAGAGTTTTGAATGCACATTTGATTACAGGGAAGTGGTAGAAACAAAATGTCATGATGGAACTGGGGATATCTTAGTAGAACCGAAGCAGTTCTAACTTCTTATATTTTTATTTTTTAGTTGAATTTCACAATGTTCTTATCTTTCAGGTCTTACCCTTGGTTTTTTTGTTGTTTTTTTTTTGGCTTAAATTTTAAGAAAGGAAGGTGATAATTATACTACTTTGCAAGTATTTAATATTTAATAACCTCATATTTAATTTGATGGTAAGAAAGCAGCTGCACTGATTACTAATGCTCTAAGCAATTTGTTCTTATTCCTTTTATAGAGATTTTATCCATTATCAGTAAAAAAAAGTTCTTTGGAAGACTGTGTTATCCAAGACAGTAACTCCTGGGCTGGCAGTGTCATTCATTTTGACTCCTCTTGGAATACAGTATCATGGCACTCTTCTGAAATGCCAGGCTGGTGTGGTAATGAGTTTGAATAAGGCAGTTGTCTGGGTTGAGTTTCTTACAGTGGATCTACTTAGCAACATGGTGCTTGAACAGGTGTGCTTTTTCAGAAGTCCAGCGTGGTATGCACAACAAGAGTGCTCTTCAGTTTGAGAAGCAAAAGAAGGATTCAAAGTGTTTTTTCCAGTGGAGTGGGTAGCTGTAGAAGCTGCCATGCTGTGGGGCAGAAGTTGTTCTTGCTGACTTCAAACTCTTTTTTTTCTGGTTGAAGATACTGCTTAGAACACTGATTCACGCCATCTGCCAAATTATTTATTTTAGTCTGCTCACCTCAGCTGGGACCAAAAAAACAAAGAAAACCAAGAAATAGCTTGTGCAAGTCTTATAGTGATGGGAAAATACTTCTCCTACTGTGGACTTCAAAAGGCTGAGAGCAGATGAGGATTATAGCATGTCCTGGTGTGTATAGGGTGGGCAGAGGTGGTCCATGTGTTAATATTGAAGAGTAGTCAGGTCTGCTTCTTCCAGAATTACCCAGCTAAGCTGTCATTGCTAGAGGTGTTTACATGCCATTGTACTAGTCATTTTGTGAGGCAGTGAAGTTTTGAAGACTTGGGAACATTTGAAGTTTTTTTCCCTCCTCTTTTGTCTTTTCTCTTAAAATAGAGAGAAAATATATAAGAGATTGCATACAAAAACCCTCTTGTCGAAATATAATGCTAGGGTAGAAAGTCAAGAAATAGAGTTCTGATTTAAAGCTTTTTTAGTCTGCTTTAAACGTAGCTTCTGAGATCATTGATTAAAATACACGTATGCTATTACCTGAATAATAAGGCATGTTCTGAATTTGATTTAAATGACTCTACAATTGAGTGTGTAGCCACCCACTTCACTTAAAATAATTGTAAGAAGCTATTAATCTCATCATAGTCTTCCTCCCAATTGTATCAAAACTAGTAGTCACTAGAAACAAAAAAAATTTACCTACTGTTTTTTTTTTTTTGTTGTTGTTAGATAACCAGAAAAGAAATCACAGATGTCCTGCAAAGTGCAGGATAGGAACGAGTAATTTATTTCTTTCATGAAGTCATACTTTTCTTATTTTGAACCCTTATCATTTTTCTGTTGTCATTCATCATGTATACAACCTTTGCCTTTCCCCGACTATTGTGTGTGATCTTTTAGATGTTCTTTGGAGCAGTTGTTCTTTTTGCAGAACAGAACATGACGCTGACAGCAGCCTTCAGGCACTTATGAAGTGCACAAGTGAGTAAGAGTAATAGCTTAGGAGTGATATAATTGACAGCTCAGTGGTGGGGTTTCCAGTTACTGCCTACGCAAGCATCAATGAAATGAATGCACCAGTTACCCAAGTAGTTTTAGAAGCTCTCTTCAAACAATAACAGGCTTGTCTGCAAAAAGTTTTTTTTTTTTTACTTAAAGTATAAGAGAATTTGGATGAGAGGAAAAAAAAAAAAAAAAGGTTAAATACTGTAGACTGGAGAAGTGTGTGTTATTGATATTACACACGTGGCATGAAGTGGATGTTTTGATAAATTCTATATGAACAAAAATGAAAGCCAGGGAGCTCATGAGGGTAATTTTTGAGGAAATAGTATGGAGGTGTTTAAGACCAAATATTTGAAACACGCATATAGAGAAATTTTTGTATGTGATACAGCTCTGTTTATAAGATGCTCTAACATCTTTCTAAGCTTAGTGTTTGAACAATGAACATGAGAGGAATTGTGTCACTGAGTTGTGTGTTAACACTTTTCAGGTAAGCACTTGTGTTGCTCATAGGACTTCTAAGTGTTTGAACTGGGTTAAGTTTGTCTTGCTGGAACTTGACCCTTCCTGATTTAAAGGCACCGCTGACGGACAGTGTTCTGAAATCTGTACCTGAAAAGTAGTAGTTGTTTAAAACCTTGCATGAAGTCAGAAACATAGGGAGTGATCTTACTTTCCTTTTAAAACTGCTGATGTAATTGTGCTGTGTGTAGTAAAATAGATATGTTGGATTTTTTCTCCTCTGCAAGGAGTGACCACCTGGTGCTTATCCACCACTGGTGTGTATTTAATGGGTACCTAAGATACTCAGAGGTTTGAAGAGTAATGCAGAATTCTCTGAGAGATTTTTTTATATTCTGCATTCAGTACAGAACAGATTTTAGGTTTTGTGAACCAAGTACTTTTACATTTGAAAGGAAGCATCTGTGACATGTTACAGACTTCTACTGCCACAGCCTGTTTTCTGAGCACGGATATAAAGTATTTAATTTTAGGCTGACTTGAATCTTGTTGGATGTGATTGCTCAGTTTTAGGCTTTGCTGCTTTTACTGTTTTTGGATGAGTGTCGGTGCTCAGCAAATTGAGCACAAGGAATGCTGGGTCACAGCTGGTTACCTAAAACGACTGGTCCCTTCTGAAAATATCATAACTTTTCCTGTTCCACAGCTCTGTGCTCCACTGTGTGTATATTACTGCTCAACTTTGCTTTGGAATTTAAAAGCTGTGAAGCATATTGGTTCCGCAGGTGAAAGGTGATTCTGTGCACAATGAATTTCTGGGTTTTGTTTGCTTGTACATATTTGACTAAATTTCACAGTCAAGTGTTGAGACCAGACCAGCCATTCTAGAGAGAAAACTGTAGTGTGCTGAGGCAGTCCTGCTGCTCTTCTGATGTGATCAATGGAGAGTCATTTTAAAATTGCTGTGTAAATGTAAGTCAGGTGAATAGCTGACTTTTCTTTCTATCTACCAGTTCTTTTATAAATGTAAGTGGATTTATTGTTTGGAATCAACTTATAACATAATGTCTCCTTTCTTCGTATTCACCTTCAGACATGTTATCTTTGCAATGTTTTCACAGTATGAAAAATGAAAACAATGCTCAAAATATATTTTCAATAAACATTTCACAAAGGAAGTTCCTTGCCTGTTGCATCTCTTCATAAACTATTTCCTTGCTTAGTGCAAGGGCTTACCTTCAGTGAAGGCAGAAAAATGGACAATATATTGCTAGCCACTTAGTACTTAAATATGTTTGTGTTCTGTAGTGGTATGTATTTCTGCAGATCCTGATGGTAAAACATTCTAAATCTGAGTACAGACTGACGTTAATGAAATGCTTCCTACACACTTAGTATCACATGAGAGTTTTTATCCAAATTATGCATGTTAGATAAGCCTGGCAGGAATGGAATTTCTCCTTAAGCTATAAAAAAATAGCCTGAAAGAAAAATACTGACAAAAGGTAAGTAGAATCTATAGTTCAAGATTCAGGTTTGCTTTCTAAATTATCAATTTTAAAATCCAGAGATGTCTAGCATTTGCATAGATCCAGTCACTGCTGTTTGGGATACCCAGTTGCAAAAAAAGCTGTCTATCTGAAACAGTTATGTTTCTGTTCTTCCTGTGCTTCTAGCTGTGTCTGTAATATTTTCTGGCTGCCTTCTTTAAGAGGAAGATGTATTTTCAAGTAAAGAGCAGATATTCTTAAGGGGTGACTAATGACTCATTTTTGATCTAAATCTGACTTAGTCGAATTGGTAAAAGCTGAGTGATCATTTCTTTCTAACTGCAATGATTCTTAGGTCTAGTTTTAAATTATTTTTGGATGTTCATTTTTCTCTCGACAGTGGCAAAAGCAATCAAAATGTCTTTTCTTTCTTTCCTGAATCTCTTATGTATAGAAATAGTACTTCATATGTCTGTGTATGTGAATCTATGTTGTGAATGTGAGGTTACGTTCATACTGACCTTCATCCCACAACAATTCTTATGTGCTCTGTACCAGGGAGATTTAGGATGAGTCCAAGCCAGTCTTACGGTGGGACATAGCCAGTCTTACACAATGCTTGGATGGAGTCATCCCTGAAGCACCATTGCCTGTGCCCTGAACTTAAGGTTTGGCTTAGAAGGGGGACTTAGTGACAGTGTTGTGTTGAGATTATGTATGAGGGCTGCTCCAAAAGTAGTGCCTCCTATGTTGTTAGGCTGGCCCATGACATCAGAGATGCATGTTGGTAGTATTGCAGTAGAGCTTGTACATGTCCACCAATATTCCATTACATTTTATTGCCATGCAGTAGATATAAGACTGATTCTTTAAAAATTAAAAAAATGGGTAGACCTTATCCAGCCGTCTTAGGAGGCAGACAGAAACTCTTTTGTCTATGTGAGCATTTCTCCACACCAACAGTCCTCTAACTGCATGCTATTGTGAAGCAAGGGTGTTACCCTGGCACTTGGTAAATTTCAGTTTACTCCTTCATAAGCCACATTCTTACATGACCTTTTCGTTGTCTTCAGTGCAGATCTTTCTGCAGTGACAGATTTGCTGTTAAATATATATATGTATGTATGTGTACATACACTCACACACATATATACACACCCACTTATATAATGTATCATCTGTCCTCTACAGAAAAGCAAAGGGAAAATTGAGATGGAGAACTCTAACTCAGTACTCAGAGTATCTTCAATAAATCTAGTCAGTCAACCTGCTGTGGAGATTTAAACATAAACCACAACACCACTTTCAGGAATTTGCAATTGTTAGTGGCAATGAATACGTAAATAGAAATGAGCTTAAGTGTACTCTTTATTTTTGAAAGAACAGGAAGCCAGCAGAAGCACTTGCATTGCACATTTTCATTTGATACTTCTATCAGTAACTGATCTCTTTTATTTGTGTTTGCAACTCTGTTTTTACTAGGACTTTTAAGATGTATGTCCTCATGAATTCATTTCTACATTTTAAGGATTATCTGTATGGCTCTTGGAGAGAAATTCAAGATCACGTTCCGTAAATTTTTGTTTATGATTATTTTTATTTTTCTAAATGCTGCCAATATCTTATTCCTCAATAACTGTTTGTCATAGGGAATGGGATCTGTTAAATAAACTTGATGAATGCTTCAGCACTTAATAAAATTTACAGGTTGAGCTCAAAATGCGTTAGTGATTACATCCTTCCTCTTGCATGCTATTTATGTAGTCAACAACTTTTCTTTCTGGCTGTGTAGTAAGAAGTTCTTGAGTTCTGGATAGCCTTAGTATGATTTTAAGTAAAGCAATCTAATTATCTGTAGTCGTTTAGGAGATTACTTTATCTCCAATATGTGGGGAAAACTGTTTCATGTTCCTCTTGTCTTTGAATGTAATGGAGTGAAAGGGCAATGTCTCCTTCCAATCGACACAGTGAATCCTTAAGACTCCGGTGTGGTTGCACTCTATGCTATATTCCCCATTCAGGATTTTTTGTTGGCAAAGTGCAACACTTTTCCTAAGTATTTCCTTCTTTAGCATGCTTTGATTTACAAACAGTTTACATAATCCCCGATACCTGAAGAAGCTGGATTCCTCCCAGAGCTTTCCTGCAGCCTCAGGTTGTTTCAAGCTTTCCTTTTTTTAAAGTGGTGGTGATGGATGCATCTGGTTTTGAAAAAGAAGGGTTAAGCCTCTAGTAGACATCTGATGACACATATTAATCTCTTTGGAGTTGATGAGCCATATTCTTGCAATAATTTGACATTTGACATTTCAGCAATTTTTACACTTAGGTATATAAAGGGACTAATCTTTCTCTACGGTGTAAATTGTATTTTATCACTCATTCCATTTTTTATTGTAAGGTTATATTTGGATTCTCTTCTCACTATTCTGAAGTAACATAATTCAGGAGTTCTTTTTTCAAATTAACTCCCACGTTAATAAATTTCTCATCTGACTTCAGAACTGACCTTCTTATTTTTAGGCTGACATTCTACTCTTGCCTTTTTAGTGGAGTTATGGTCTCAGGACAGAGCTTTTAGTGGGAGTTAATGTGAAAAATAGTCCTGTGCTTTGAAGTAGCTAAGGGAAATGCAAAAAAATACAGAGAAATGATTTTCTGCTTTGAAGTTTTTTGCAACTGTGCCACTGAGTAAAAATCAAACATGATGGTGATTGATTGCATGTTGATTACCTTCAGCAAGAATTTACAGCAATTAGTTCTTGTTTGCTGTAGAATATTGCCTGAGTAATAAATCTTTTAGGATTTGCTGAACGTCCTGATCAACCATGTGAGGACTTACATTACTCTTCTTCTTTATGCCTTTTTTCTCCAACAGCAGTTTAACGACTAGTTCTTGTTCATCCGATGACATTGATCAGGAAGAAATCCAGCTTGCTTTGCAGGCTGCTAAAATTGCCACCCGAGAAAAGATCAGATCCAGATTTCATGGCAGTAACGATCTTATTCACCGCCTTTTTGTCTGTATCTCAGGTAAGAGAGTATCCTTCTGTTTGTAAAAAATACTCTTATTATTATTATTTAAGGTTTATGTGTTAGAAAATGTGTTAGAACAGACTAGAGTTGCAACAACAGAACGTTGTATTGTGGGTCTTAAGTCTTAGACAATCCTGTTACCTCACGAAGACTGGCATATGCAGAGATGCATTTTAGACCTGTGATGATGAAGGTTTTGGGCATGCAGTGGGTTTGTCTTCTACTGCTTCCTTTCCTTTTATAATCCCCTGTGTCTTCAGGGAGAAGAAATCAAATGCAGCTGTTTTATTTTGACACGGAAGGAGTATCCCCTTTTTGCCAAGAAGACAAGGAAGATGCACTTCAAATTGCAACTAACTTAAAGGCCAGAATGTGGCTTGGCCATTACAGAAAATGAATTTTAATAATCTTTTTATTACTGATATGAGCTAGTGATCTTTCAAATGTAAATACCAGGCCATTAGTGGGATCAACAAATGTAATTTTTTTTTTAGGGAGTTGTAATAGTCTTTTTCCTCAAACTTCCAGGTGTTGCTGACCAACTGCAGACAAACTATGCTAGTGATCTGCGAAGTATCTTGAAGACCTTGTTTGAAGTGATGGCAACCAAACCTGAAACAGAAGACAAGGAAAAGCAAAAGAAAGGTAACCAGATTAAAACAGTTCCTCTGTAGTGAATTTCTGCTGGTGACCCCATGTGGATATATAAACTATTGGACAAGAATTTCCTTAAAACTCTGCTAACTTTGGATTCACTGTACAATGATGTTACCTAAGTTTAAAACAGGTCATGAACATGGACTGTAAACAGGATGAAGTCACTGGAATTCTGGAGTATGTGTTAGAGCAAAAGTTTAAAGAACTAAAACCTTCAGAGCGTCTGCTTTTTTCTGTATCTCAGTGTATAATAGAACAGTGTTTTCATCCTATTTGATCATAATATGATGTAGGCAGAGTTTGGAGTTCACAGACTCAGTTTTTATTTTTCCTGGTTCTATTTCACAATGGATACGTTTTGGCAAGATAGGTATGCTTGTTTGTTTTGTTGTTGTTCATTTTTGCTTCTGGACTTTAAATAGCCACGCAAGCAGAGGAGGCTATAAGATATGAGAATGTTCAGTAAGATGCTGGAATCTGGCCTGTCTTGTATAAATCACAGAATGAGTTTTGCTTCAAAATAGAAAAAGTAGCCTTTTTTGAATTTTAGAGTATTCAGATAAAGGAACCATAAGTAGATCATCAGCCAGGGCAACTTTTTTTTTATTCTATTCATTTTTCCTCTGTCACCTTTTGGATTATTTCTTTTTTCAAAGATTCAAGTCTGCTGATTTACCTAAAAATAACCATGCCATCTTTGTAATACTGCAGCTACCATTGACCCTGTTGTGATTACACCTGTCAGCATTTAAAGCTAATCAGAGCTCCTTTTTTTTCCTTCCATTTTTCGTGACTGGAAAGTTCTGCTAACCCCTTCTCTGTGTTTCAATGAGGATTTCTGGTTGTTGTTTTTTCTTTTCTTTTTTTTCTGGAGATTTTGTCTAGAACACGGTTACAAATTGGTAAAATTTAGCAGAAAAGAACTCCAGTGCAACTCAATTGTGTGATGGAATAGTGTACAACATGGACTGAAGTCTTCAGTTACTCACAGCGGGAACTTCCATGGCATTTGATGGTGGCAGGGTGTATTGATGTGAAAAGTGACTGACTTTTCAATGGGAAGAAAGAAAACAGGGTAGACAGAGGTAGGACAAAAATTAAAGAGGTAGATTAGAGATCTACTAAACATTCAAATAAAAATAATGAAGAAACTGAAGGTGTACAGAATTATCGCCAGGAAATATATGGTAGGCAATGGTACTTAGTTGGAATAATTTCCAGTAGATGACCTATTAGGTTAAAAAAGAAAATGTTAACAAATGTAAGTGAATGAAAGCCAGGGACACTTGAGGTATGGTTTTTCTTTGTGATCTGATGTGTGAGATACACCTAGGGAATCTCTGTTTTTGTCTACTTCATGAAGCATGCAAGTTAAAAGCTGAGAAATATAGGATGCAGCTAAACTGCTGAAAGTAAGAGGAATATATATCTTATAACAACATCTTCAATTGCTCTTGTTTCAAAGAAGGATTCAGGAGATTTTTAGGTGTGTCAGGGTAAAGAAAGTGCAAGAAGTATAAGAAGCTACTTACAGATGATACTGTAATCTATTCCTTGAAGTCCTAACTTTTGTATTGAAGTACAAATTGGAAGAATGTGAATTTAAGTATTTTTTTGGTTTGTTTTACAGTTAATCAGGGTTTAAGAAATGCAGCACTGGAAGACTGTGCTTTATGTCAAGAAAGTATATCATCCTCAGAACTTGCAGCAAAAGCCAGAGATGGGGACTTCGAAGGTACTTTCTTTTTTCTGAGAATTAAAACAATATTGACATTAAAAAAAATAAAAAATCCGCATTCAAAAACCAAACTAAAACAACTTTTTTTTAAGTTTTGTTCTGAGAAGCATAAAATGTTGTTATTCTGGTGTAGAGACGAAATCAGATGATAAATGAGTATAAATTTCTTCTAGATTTTTTTCTAACTTCCTCACGAAACTCTGATCTACGAATTGTCATATCTACTATGATTGCCTTTGTATCAGTGAAAGGAGGTTTTCCATAGTAAAGACTTGAATTCAGCAGGTGATGCTACATGTGACAGCTCTCAGACAGGCTGTGTAAGCTGTACTGCTATGAGGTGGTTGCAGCCAAATCTAAAGGCAGCTCTGATGTCCTTAGCTAGATGTGGAGGTTATACTTTTTTTCTGCGGTAGGAATACTTTTCATGTTTTATAGACATCTGTCTCTGGGGGAAATGAGCAAAATATTATTGTTACTGTTCTAATACTCTTCACCATATTATTTCAAAGTAAGGAAAATATAGTTCTAGTAAATCTTCTGAGGGTACTTAAGTGTCATTGACTGTAAAGCTAAGAGTGAAGGGAAGTGTATAATAACTCTGAAAGTTGGAGTCACTATTCAAGCATTCTGAGGGCTGAGAAGTTTCCTCTTTGTGATTTGAAGCTGAGCTGCAGGAGTGCTTAGGAGTCAGTTATGGACTGCACCCCTAATATAGTAAACATTATATTAAAAAAACATATTGAAAGAAATCAAAGCATGTGCAGTCAGAGAATAGTAGAAAATAAATTGATGTATTGGATGGAGGAAACACAAAGCAGCTGGCTTTGATCATCAAGGCTGAATGGTGACTTCATTGCTCCAGGAGCTCCATTATTGGAGAGGTGTTGTCTCTGGTCAGGTGAAAAACACTAGACAGCCATAAACAGTGAAACTGTATTTAAATTTCCCTGAAATTCAGATGTGCAGTAACTTTGCTGTCCTTTGTTCTGTCATTGTCCACTTGTCTGTGTACACCATTGTTCCTGGGGTGCATTAGAACGACTGTGGCCAGCAGGTCAAGGGAGGTGATCCTCCCCCTCCACTCTGCCCTGGTGAGGCTACACCTGGAGTATTGTGTCCAGTTCTAGACTCCCTGGTACAAAAAAGACAGGGATCTCCTGGAAGGAGATTAGGTTTGAAAGAAATGCTATGTATTTATAAGTTGTTTTGTACTTATATAGTACTAATGGATAGCTTGCTAACCCTTCTCCTGAAGCTACAGGCTAAAGGATTTAAAATCTAATCTATTTATTTAGAGCAGCAGGGCTAATTTATGTAAAATGTACTGTAGAAAAATTATCTTTTCTGGAGGAAGATGATTTTGGGGCAGATAAAGTAAAGAACTATTCAGAATAATTTTAATTGATTTTTCTATTGTGCCATAATTGAGAATGTGACAGAAGGCACAGTGAAGAACAAATCTTTAAGCAAAATATCTACCATATACAGGCTGAAGTGGAAAAGAATGCAAGAGATGATTCACTCCCTACCATTTTGGTTCATTTTCTTCTGTTTTGAATCAATACCTGATGCTGTCAGTGTATCTGACTTTCAGAATTGAAAGCAAGTTTTTCTGAACTGCAGGATGCTGAATAACTTTCTCACAGTGGATGTATATTTCCTCAAAAGCAATGTCACTTCCTTTCTATGGCACACTATTCAGCTTTCAAGGCTTTTAGCTTATCATGATAAGGTTTTGTGTGTGAAGTACAGCCTCTGAACTGTGACACTGTTTATTGGAACAGAGCACATCAGTCTCAGTGCTTCGTTGTCATGACTGGCTGTCTTGGAGTATGGTAAGGGGGAATCTTTGGTGATACCAGTAATCCCAGTTACATACTGGGAGCTCCAATAGCCCCTGCAGCACCCAGCCAGTGTAAATCAGGTGTGTCCCTGTCCTGTAAGAGTGGTAAAATCCACCCTGATGTTTCAGCAGCATATGAAGTTAACTACTGCGGAACAGATCACTGCCAGCAACTTTGTTTGGAAATAGCATGTGTTTCATGTGTGTCTGTGGGACAGAAACAAAGCCTTGCGGGATAATCCAAGTCCCTTTTGAATAAGTAAATTTGGATCCCAGAATCAACTTGGCTGTCTTGGCACCATGTTTTGCCATGTTGCTATCTTCCTTGAGTGGGGTCTGTGCTCCTGCACTTACTCTGTTTTTGCTACTTGTCCTTGTTCACCAGGAAGGCATGGGCATGTCTGAATCCATGTCCTCCCATTCTCTGGGAGTCTTACTTAGCTGTTGTGTAAATGACTATGCTATAAATAGCTGCTTGTACAAACCAGTACAGCTACTAACTTCTTCAGTCTCCTTTGCTGTTTAGATTTCAGATTGGCTGATGGTCAGAACTTCTCTGTTAGAAAGAGGTGCACATCACAATAACAGAATCACAGAATGATTGAGTTTGACAGGGACCTCAGGGTCCCTCTGGTCTCACCCCTGCTCCAGGAGGTGTCACCCCAAACAGGGTGCCCAGGCAGCTTTTGGAGATCCCCAGGGAAGAGAACATGCAATGTCTTTGAGTCTCTGTGCTGTAGCTCCATCGCTCATGTAATAAATGTGTGTCCTGATGTTTTGATGGAGCCTCCTGAGTTTCTGCTTGTGCCCATTGCCTTCTTTCCTGACATGGGGCACAACTGACAAGAGCCTGGCTCTGTCCTCTTTGCAGCTTCCTTGAGGTATCTGTGGACACTGGCGAGGTTCCTCCCGAGCTCCTGCTTCTTCAGGTTGAGCAGCTCTGGCTCTCAGCCTCTTCTCCTAAGGAGAGGTGCTCCAGTCCCTTCATCATCTTGGTGACCCACCACTAGGATATTTCCAGTATGATCAGACCTTTCTTGTGCTGGAGGGCATCACAAAGATGATAGAGGGTGCAGGGGAGCATGGAGATGAGTTCTGACTTCCAAACCAGAACAAATCAAGGTCTACAAAAAGGGGCATCTGAAGTGGATCTTTTGTTGTGTTTGTGGATACATCCATCTTGTCCTCTCTCCAGTACATTCCAGACTTCTGTCCTTTCAGGCACAGGTCACAAGGTGTCATTGTTGACAAAGCTCTGCAGACTTGTATCTACTACCTATCACTGAGATACTTAGTGATAGCTAATGGGATACGATATTTGCTGTCTCTAAGGCACCTTGCTTGAGATGGATGATTGCAGCAGTATTTTGCTGACGTGTGCTTTCCTCCCCACCTTGTAACACCTCCCCACCTATATAATTGTTGCAGGTCACTGTAAAAGCAATAACCCTTGACATTGTGCTGGGTGATGTTTGGGTGCATATGAAGTTATCTGGTGTCTGGGACAACCTTTGCTGCATTGTGTTCCTCATTTGTTGCAACAAGCCTGATGAGTGCATCCTTCTGGCTAAAGCTGGACCACAGACCACCTATAGGAAGTCACTTGCCAGGAAAACCCTTTTCAACTGTCAAATAAAATTCTGTTACTACAAGTACAAAATGCTTATGATTGTATTCAAACAGTGTTAATTAAAAATAAACAACAACCAAGCCTAGCAACCCAAACAAAATAATGAAGTGTTAAGAGTTTGCTGAAGATTCCAGCCTCTACTCAGATTATAAAGATGAATCAGTTGTTTTTGTCAGATTTCTCATTCTTACTCTCCATAAAACCCACCAGCTGCTCTGGGTCATAAAACAAATATGAATGCTTATTATGAGCCAACTGACATTGGCAAGGGTATAAGAATTGGATCCTGTGTCATCCTGAAGGTTGAAATACAATATACTACAGATTAATTGGCATCCCAAAACAAAAGCATTTTCGTTTTCAAAAGTCCAGATCAGCCTGTGGTGTATATATTCATCCTTGCTTTCCTAATGCTTGAGGGTTGTTTCTTTTTTTTTTTTATTTTTTTGAGGAAGCATATTTGTTTATAATTCAGTTGTAAAAAGCAGTTTGTTTTTTAAAAAGAGAGGATGCAAAGCAGATGCATTTATATTTTCCTAGAATATAAGATGAATTTATACAATATTCCATAAATGAACCTTTAATGTAATAAAATATGCCCTGATCATATGATGGAGAAGGTGGCCAGTGGGTACAAAGCTCAGTGTACAAGTGCAGAGCAAATGGTAGTGGCAGCTGCTCAGAATCAAGCAGGTTGGGTTCCTTGCTAGTAGAAAGGACACCAGGGTGATTGCTCTGAAGTAATAACAGAAGGGCTGTGTGACTGGGGCCTTTATCCCTGTGCCAGTTGATCTCACAGCCAGCACAGGGGGAAGGTTATTGGGAAGTTCCCGAACCGTGGTGTGGGACCAGGCAGTCAGATAATAAAATGACCAAGGTGTCTGGGACTCAGAGTGGGCAACATGGGTCACATAGGAGTTAAACATTTGTATTTGAAAATAGAAGAAAATTACTTCTCAGTTAACATACTTAAAGCATATCCCAGCTGGGTCAGGGCTATGTTGCCCTCAGAGACGTAATGTGAACCATAGAAATTTGATATCTTTATGTGATTTTTGTGTCTAAGATCTTGATTCCAGTCCCAACACAAAGCCTACTTTGTATTTGCCTGCAGTTTCCCATATATACACAGTAACAGGAAAATATTTACGGTAGCCATACATCCATTTCCACTCCCCATTCTTCTCCTGTTTATGCAGAACTGCCCAGCTCGCTGCCTGGTTATAACTCCAGCCACAATCCATTTGCTGTGCCTGCCAGTACAAGTAACTGTTTGTGCCAAATGATGTTAGCATCTGTTTGCTGCACAGCAGCATGGTCTTGCTCCTTGATCTCTTCCCATCCCATAATGTTCCAGCCCACCCACTTCCTACCACTCACAGCTCCCTGATGCTCTCCAGCAGCACTGGCACAATTCAGTAATTTATGGTCCCAAAGCTTGAGCTCTTGTTCATCTTGCCATATGAAGTCACAGAGTCAAGAAAACCTGCCCATGCTACTGTGTGTGCAGAATCTAATCACCATCAGTCCAGAATTAGCTGTCAACCCCAGCTGAATGCTTCCATTTTTCTTTTGTCCTCTGCATGCCTGTGGCTACGCTATTATTTATGATGATGACCAGCAACGCTTGCTAAATGAAAGAAGTTAAATGTTGCACAGTTCAGTGGCCAAACAAGTTCTGTCCGTGTAACTTCTCACTTTTTCCTTTTTTAGCAGCTCTGCTTCCATTGCACAAGAGTTTAGCATGAAGTTTTCTGAAATGAAGCACTATTTTATAATCTGCAGAGCACACTCAATTATGCATACAGTGTTACGAGATTTCCAATTGTACAGTTTTGAGGCAGCATTGCAGTAATTCAGTGTGACTTCTGATTTAAAAACTTGCCCATGATCTCTTATCTTTTCAAATACGATCTTCCTCTGTCAGCTGAGTGTGGAACTTGAGACTTCATTGCAGAGGAGGTAACGCCCCATAACTACTTTATGGCACCAACTTATTTGACTCCACAGTGACACAATTGAAATTTCAATTAGGTTTGAATTTTCTTTGCCCTCAGAATACACATTTTGGTGTTCTGCTGGCATGTAGTGTTTAGATCTTCAGTGTTAACTTGATTCTAGCTTTCAGAACCTATGTCAAGAATGTCATTAGAGAAAGGCTTACTCTAAATGTGTGTTATTATAATATGTAATTTTTAAATCACAATTTTTAGGCTTCGGAATGTGTTTTATTCTATGTTCTGGAGAGAGGACTAGATTAAAAGAAGAAAAAGAGGGGAGGTGGGCAAAGGGAGAGAAAAGAACAGTCTGGGGGAAGTGCAGAAGATGGCTGTCCTGGTTGTTGGTAGCTGTTACAAAGGATTCCTGGTAACAGTTAGTTAGCCCACAGAATGTGTTGCTGATTACATGCCTGTCCAGACCAAACATAGCATGTTGTTGTCAAGATTGCTTTCTATCAGGTAGCAGTTTGTCCCTACAGAGCTCTAAGCTTTGACCCCAGTTCCCTAGTTTTGTGCAGAGTTTCCATCCTAAGGAAGCTGTTTGACAAAGCTGCCCTCGAAGCTACTCAGCCTGTACCTCTGTTTTCTCCCTCACCTCCCCCTGCCCCAATTTTCATCAAATATTCTTGAAGCAGAAAATTATTTTAATTGAAAGATTTCAAGCCAGCTGTAATCAACACTGAATCTACTGAGCAAGGGAAAAGATTACTGTGGTACAATTGCCTCCAAGGAATCTTACGTAAAAGTTGGAGTCTGCCCAGAATGACATGCAGAAAATTCAATGTCATAAGGGACAAAAAGGTTCATTTCACCATGGGAGTTGAAGTGAGAGGTGAAGTCATGTCACCCTAGTTCTCTGCTTTCTGTACTTAAGACTGAATTTACCGTGCTCCACAATTCCTGCATTCATTGAGAGAACTGCAGCAAGGCAGCCTGACCTTTTTTGCAGCTGCGAAGATAATGCAGAGGTGCGACTTTCATGGGCTGCAGGAACAGCCCTCCTAAGGATGGCTAGTAAACGTGTACTCAGGGTTGTGCATGATGTACTCTATGGTCTGTTATGCATCGATCCAGGAGGAAATTCCAGTTGCAGTTCTGCATGAGGGATATTTGGTAAACACGGAAGATCCTCTGAGCTGTCTGCAGTAAAGCAGGCACTGCAGTGAGCTTAGGGCTCAGCAGGGGGTCAGGATGTGCTTGCTTTTGAATGTGTTTGCTTTCTTTCAGACTACAGATTTGCTAGATGAAGGCAATCCGCAGGCTCTAACACCTTTGGGGATATTTTCTCCTCTCCTCACCCAGTCACTTGTCTCAGCACCACGGTGTGCTTGTGCTTTCTGTAGGAGCTCAGTGTTATTTCAGAGCTGTGGCTCTACAGTGTCTGAACTTGGATATGGGCAGTATACACTCACAGGGAGTCTGGTTCAGTTTTTCATTCTGATCTTTCAAGCCAAATGCTTGTCCCAGCAGCACTGGGCTCTCACTGAGATTTACACTGTGGTGCATCCTGATTCTGCTTCAGTCAGTGCTGCTGATGGATCCAGGTGCAGGCTCTCTTAGCCTCCTTTGAGGCACCGAAACATTACCCTTCTTTTGGTCAGGCTACATAGGGCTGCAGCATTTCTGTAGCAGGTATGTAAGCAAAATACATTTGTGTGCTTTTTGACATTGTTTCTAGAGTATAAATTTTATTGTGATTGTGTTTTTCTTCTTAGAGTTCCACCGCTTTGGATTTAGGTGAGATTTTAACTTCTGTAGCATAGAATGAATTTCTTTAGCTACTGAGGTTGCAGAGACATGTAAAGGTGGATTTTAAAAGTTACAGTTAAAATGAAACAAAAGAACGTAAAGTTTCACACATTATTGGCTTTCGTCATAATGAAAGACTTCTGAATAGTTTGGAGTTGGAAATGTTATTTCTCTTTTAAGTGTCTCTCTTAGTTTTCACACCATTTCATTTCATCATGAGCCTTCTTTTTTTTCTCTAAACTTACCCTTCTTCATTCAAATACTCATTTCACTTCTTTCCTCTGCCTTTTTCCTGTATGTGCTTTTCATGTTTTCTTCTAAAATTCATTTCTGTACTCTGTCTCCTTAATCCCTTCCCTCCCTTCCTCCTCCTCTTTGATGTTTCTGCCGTGGTCTTCAGCTGTTTCCCAACAGATTTCTTAGCTCTTATTGCCTGATAAAGCAGAGGCCAATTAGCCCACAAGCAAACCTTTCCTCCATGCCTGCTGCAAGTCCCTGAAGCACAGGCAGGCAGGGCTTCCGAGACTGGATGCTTCCATCTGCTGCTGTGTGCAGAGCAGCAGAGCCTGAAAAGGACTGTAATGGGAAAAGCCTTTGGGTGCAGCTCTGCTGCCCTGCTCCCAGCCTGTCTGCAGGATAATGCCACGGGTTTAAGCTGCTCACACTGAAGCTTCATACCCTCGTGAGACTGCTCTTCTGAGAATATTTCCAAAACCTGTTCTATAAAAAGCTTGATGACTCAGTCCTTAATGTATATAAGTCAGAAGGCTGCTCCCAATGTTGAGTGAGATAAAGCTTGAGACAGGACATAGGTGTGCGGGTCCCGTCACCACTGGTGCTCATGTGATCTTTCCCAGCTTCGTCTTCCTGCAAGTGCTGCAAGGTCCAGGCTGGGCTTCATTCCTGAGCAAGGACAGAACCTCAAAGTGAAGCTTCTGCCTCTATCCAGAGTAACAAGTTTTTCTTTACGTTGAGTGGAAGTCACGTCTGGAAGCAAAAGCTCAATGCCAATGGCCCCAGAAGTTCTTATTTCACCATGGCATGAATGTATGATTTGGGTGAGGCATTTCTCTGCTGATTTCTCCCCACACTGAAAGCAGACAACGCATGCACAGTGTTTTGAATGTTAAATGCCCTTACGTAATGAAGTGTTACTATTTGGGGTGTGCTGCAGTGCAGCTGACTTTGATGCAAGGAATTTGGGCATTAGGGGGGAGCTGGGGCCCAGAAGCAAAGGGACACAGTGCTGGTTGCATGGCTCTAAGTGCCTTCGTGTGCTGAGTACATGTCTAGGGACAAGTGGCTCAGATTGCCCAGAGAGCTGTGGTGCCCCATCCCTGGATGTGCACAGGGCCGGGTTGGATGGGCCCTGGGCAGCCTGAACTGGTTGGGGCACTCAGCCCATGGCAGGGATTGGGACTGGATGGGCTTTAAAGGCCCTTTCCAACCCAAACCAAAAGTGTTCTTAGACTTGTTCTGCTGATGTTCTGCTCATTCTGGAGTGGTGAGGAGGTTGAACTGATACCAACTTGGAAGTAAAAACTGTTCCCCTAGTCTGGGAGAACTTGCTATATGGAAGGTTACACCTGTCTGTGCTCTGTGTGCCAGTGACATGTGATTTTTAATATTTTGTTTTATGTAATTATTATAACAAAGTTTTCAGATGAATTCATCTGATAAGTAATTGTGTAACTATGGATTGTGTGACTATTATGAGTTTATAAGGTCACTTCTGTTTCTGGTATGTGTTTTTTGGTGGTTTTCCTTTTTATGTAGCGCTGGGGATAATTGAATTCATATGAAATCACTAAAAAACAACTTTTTCACCAGTGCAACAACAGAACAAAGCAAACAACCCAAAACCCAAACAGTCAACTCCTACTGATAAGAAAGCTGCCTTCTGCTGATGAGCTTCAGAGTTACGTTAGCTTATAATTAATGTCTGGGCTAATGATGATCTGGGGAAGGGAGGGATCACAGGGCAGGATGCTCCAGAGGCTTCGATTCATGCTGCCCTGCTGCAGCCTGTACAAAAAGGATCTGTTTCTGTGGCTTTTCCAAGGGAAGTGATGGAAGGTTTCAAAGTTGGCATCACAGACTGGTATTTCGGGGTTGTCACTGGATGAGTTACATGCAGTAGCTGTGGAAGCTGTAGAGAAGAGAGGGAAATCCTTCGGTTTCACTGACATCCCTGCTTTGACTTCAGCCAGCAGTCCTGCCTCTCCCTGCTGCCATGGAAAGGCATGGCTTTGAAATGGGATTTTGTGACCCCAGTTCCCCACAGAACGCTTTCTGGCAAACTGCTCTGGTGGTCCCAGGGATGAGATGAAGGCTGTTATGTGCAGTCCTCAAAATCCTTCAGAATTTGAAGTCCTATTCAGATTTCTTTCTTTCTGCTTTTTGAACACTTTCTTCATTGCGTTGTTTATCGTTTATAATTTCACATGTTGCTACATGACAAACAAAGGAAGACTGGTCAGTTACGTTTGGCTCATGGATATAATGGAATGAGCTGAATTTTCATGCAGTTATCTTCCTTCTGCCTGTTGCTGCCATCCACTTGATCTCTGCATTAAGCACACTGTATATTTTGTTGTTTGATAATGTGTTCCTTGAGGCAGGGATTTTGCTTGCCAGGTTTATAGATCAGTAATCGTATGGGCTGCATACTGTAAATAATGCTTGGAGGGAACTTCCATATGGGTAAATATGCCCAGCAGTTTGCATTCCACTGTGCCCATGGATTCCTTCTGGATAGAACTTGGCTTACCCCGATGAGTCTTTTACTAACCTAATTAAGCAATCAGCTCCATCATTTCTACACTCATAATTTCAGTCTCCCAGAGGTCACATCAGCCTGTCACTGGCAGAAGCAGCTCAACAGAAGCGAGCCTGATACTTTCTGCTTTGCCAAAACCAAATCATTTCACTGCTTGGCTTCTATGAGAGGTTATAGAGCTCGCGGGAAAAATAAACAGTCGAGACATGCTGTTAGGGATAATGGTCGAGTTCTTTTTCTGGTGAGTCTTGCATGTGTGATTTTCTGTGTTTGCTTCATTGCTGGTAAGGCAGACAGCCAGAAGGAGTCCTGATAATTTACCAGCGAGTAACTGGGCTCTGAGCTGATTATCTGCTTGCCTAATTGCAGGAAGAGTAACTGGCTTTCCTGACAGAGAGAATGAAGGGGCTGGGGATGGTCGCAGTCCTCAGCATGCTTTGCTGGTCCTGGAGGTGACAGCCTTGGGGCAGCCCTCCCTGATTCCTCAGCTTACCCACCTGCCTGCTCACACAGTGCCTGGAGACACCTAGATGAAAGCAGCTGTCTTTATGTTTTCATCCTCCCTGCTCCCTGGAGCACACGGCAGTCGCATGTTTGGTGCTGTTCCCTCTTGATTTATCTCCCCTTTTGTCGCTGTGCTTCTGACAGATCCTCCTGACTGGGTTCCAGATGAAGTCTGCAGCTACTGCACAGCCTGCAAGGCTCCGTTCACGGTCATCCGCAGGAAGCACCACTGCAGGAGCTGTGGCAAGGTTAGACTGGGTTAGATGTGGGGGGAACTCCTGAGAGCCACGTGCTCTTGCCCAGGAATTTCAAGCGCTGAGTGTCTGCGTTTGTTGGCTGTTCAGCTACGTGGGATGACTGTGGTGTGTAGGTGAAGTCAGCTTTTTCCCCCCACTCTGTTCTCCAAGGAACTCAGTGCAATCTCCTCTTGTTTTTCAGATCTTCTGTTCCCGCTGTTCCTCCCACTCTGCGCCATTACCTCGTTATGGTCAGATGAAGCCTGTCCGCGTTTGCACTCACTGTTACATGTTCCATGTCACTCCTTTCTATAGTGACAAAGCTGGTATCTGATGTATTAAAGTACTGCTGTGTGCACTGGAGTCTGACACAGACCAATAGGTTTGACCTAAGCCGAGAGTTAACGTGAAAGAGGGACCCGGTGAGGGTGTGTGAGCTTTGACATCTGTTGTTATAGATTTTGTACAGACAGTTTTTACTGCATTTTACTAAGCTGCTAAAGGGAAGGATGAAGCGTCTGTAGCTCTAAGGCTGCAGTACAGTCTTCCATGAATTTATAACATTAACGTTACGATGCCATATGCAGAACAAATGCACTGTGTGGAAAGAAAATAGGGCTCAGAGAACCGAACCAAGCGTTGCTGCTTATCTGTCATGCTAAGCACAGAGCAGGTGGTTAAACAGTTCCTCACAGCAGAGCAGCCCTAGAGCTTGGACACAAAATGTGCTTATTAACTCCAGCATGGCCATGGGTGTCAGCCCTCTCCCTCCCGTTGCAGTTCAACCTCCCCAGCACTAGGGGTTTTGCTACCTATGACAGGATTCATTAAAGCAGAGTTCTTTGAATCCATCTTCAGTATTTCTAAAAGCAAAACTTTGAATCACACAGCATTCACACTGGAGATCATGAGGCAGCACATCCCTGTTGCCTTTCACTGAGCATGGTAATAACTCCAAGTTGTCTTTTAAAAACTGAGATTTATAACTCCTAGTTCCATACTGTGACATTCTGGGATTGTTTATAATCAGCATCATTTATGCTAAATCCTGGTGACAGAATTAATTACAAGACAGTTTTGATTCCTATCTCAGCACCTAAAACTTAACAAAATGGACTTACCAAATGCATGAATTAATATTGAAATACTTTTGGAAGAGCTTAGCAGCGGAACTCAGTATTGTGACACGTGGTTTATCCCATGCAAGTTTTTAAAAGGCAAACATGCAGGGATGTATTGGAAAGGTCCTACAGTAGTCAACCAGGGAAGGGTCTGTGCTGTCCACGTTTGACAGAGTAACCGTGTAAAATACTGCATACTGCTGCTTCACTCATGCTAGCAAATCAGAAGACATTTGT
This sequence comes from Odontophorus gujanensis, assembly GCA_013399175.1. Taxonomy (NCBI): domain Eukaryota; kingdom Metazoa; phylum Chordata; class Aves; order Galliformes; family Odontophoridae; genus Odontophorus; species Odontophorus gujanensis. The sequence goes on from VXAB01012085.1 coordinate 218,118, forward strand.
ATTTGTTGGAAACACCAGGGATTCATTCCTGTTTCCACTTGGAGAGGAAAGAAGTAAGACTCACATGGATTCCTGCTCTGATCTTGCATGAACTATTACGGTGAGAGCTCCCTGAGCACCGAGGTTTCAAAGCCGTCTGGACAAGCTTTGAGTTAGCCACATTAAAAGCTGGGCTCTGTGTGCTGTGGTTACAGAGGAAGGGAGATCAAGAGCTCTTTGCTTATCCCTTTTCCTGACATGCCGTGTTAACACGGCGTGCTTCAAAACGATTACGTCAAGAAAGAGATGAGGGAAGTTGTTTGCAGTGTCATGCTCCAGAACTCATCATTCCAAGTGATAGAGCCAAACTGGCCGGTGTGATTTTCTTTTGCTTTATTTTACTGTGTGGACATTCCCTTCGTTATGCAGTTTTACATCGTGCATTAATGAGCCATAGGAAGGTGTAGCTGTCATTTCCAACCAGGTGAAGCAGCTTCACCTGGCTGATGTGTCACACTCGAGCTGTACAATGCTGTTTGTAGCCAACGCTGGCTGTAACGTGTTACCCCCACCTTATTTATATTTCTCTTGTTTGTTTTTTTTCCCTGGAATTCCCCCGACGGAATCCTCGAGTGGGAGTGTCAGCACTCAGCAGGGCTGGAGCAGCGCGGGGTGGGCGGGCGCGTGGTGCAAGCAATGGTACTTATTCAGGCTTAAATCTCAGGCTTCACATTGCAATGATTATTGCAGTTTTATTTTTAGAAAGAAAAAAAAGACAAATTTAATGCTTCTTTTATAGGATAAAAATACAGAAACTTCAGTTGTGTAATAAATATGCACAAAAAGTTGCTTCTGTGAGAAAAAAAAATCTTATTTAATGGACTGAATATTTATTCAAGCTTGTTTTTATTTTGTAAATGCTGTAATTCAGAATCATTTCCATAAATATGATATTTAAAGATCTCAGACACTATAGTTTCTTATGTAAATACAGACTCCTATTTCTCTTACTGAAAAGCACAATGACTATATCAATACTAATATACATTTGCCTCAAGGAAGACTTTCATCTTGTAATCTCTTCGGATAATTAAAATGTCAGGACTTTCTACTTCCCTGTGCTGGATTGCTCTTTCATTTCTGGGTCTGTTGGTGTGCAGTGACAGCTGCCAGGCTGTCGAGGAAACTGCCCTTAATTATTTCTCACTTTGCCCACTTTGCAAATGCTGTGAAGGAAAGGAGCTGATGTGGAGGGGCAGCGTGCCAGCACCAGCCTGCCCACCTGCCCGACAGAAGTGCACTGTGTTTGGGATTCTTTTCTTGTCCCGTAGGATTCAGTGCAGGGCTTTGAGATGCCGTTTCCCTGCAGAAATGTTACAGCTCTGTGTTGTTGGGATGTTTGCTTTCGTGCTGTGACAGTGGGGAAAAATGAGTGGGATGTCTGCACGCAGGCTTAGGATTGCAGTTGAGTTAATGTATATGGTATTTATGGGCAAATAATGTGACCATAAGGTTTTTATAAATAAATGAAGAGTAGAACTTTATCCCAAAGGGCTGCCTTTATGAAATTCATGTTGCTGCAGTGCTTGTCGGAAGGAAAGCTGCAGTGCTGTGGTTTTCCCTTTCTGTTGGGGTGCTGCAAAGAGGCAGAGGTACAGGATAAGGTGTGAGTGATGAGGCTGCCGTTCACCTGGTGGTTGCCCTGGCCATGGGAGGAGCTTCTGGAGAGGGTCTCTGCCTTCTGTCCAGGAGATGAAATACTGAAGAGGTCACAGGGCAGCACAGGGAGGGTGGTGCCAGGTGGAAGTGATGGGTGAGGGAAACAGCCCGTGTGTGTGTTGGCTCATCTGGGGGGGAGAATGAGCAAAGCTGGGGTGCGTGCATCGTGGGGAACACAGAGCCTTGGGCTGTAGGAGCAGTTGGGGGCAGAGGATGTTGGCTATAGGGATTCAGAACGTGGCCCCACCGTGTCTGTTCCTGGAGCTGGAGGAAAGCAGCAGCGCTCTCAGCGCCTCGTCCCCAGCTGAACCCACTGTCGGTTTATGCAAAGTCAAAGCTGCTGGGGCCGCATCCTCTCGTTGCCGTGGCAACGCCGATAGCATCTCATCAGCGGGCGCCAGGACTGCGGCGCTCCATCCCCGCGCAGGCTGCAGCTTTCTGCTTCGTCAGAGGGACTGCGATGGCTCCGGCGTCCCCGTGCTTGCTGTGAAGCTTTTTCTGATAACGACGCCTTACTGAATTGTACTGTGCTGTGTTTATTATGCTTGTCTGGAAGAGTTCTCATCGATGGACACCTTTGAGAGTATTCTAGGCTCCTTCAGCATTCTCCTTTCTCTTCTTCACCCTTCCCCCATGCTGCCATGCACCTTCCCTTTCATGCTGCATGGGAATCAGACCCCTCCTGCCACAGCCCCGCAGCAAAAAGCAGTGGCTGCATTGCACAGCTCAGCAGCTTTTAGCTCTGTGGCTTCCCCCCAGGTTCCCAGCCGGGCGTGGGCTCATTGCAAACCTCTAATTGATGTCCTTGGACCTGCAAGAGCATCCCCTGTGTGTCCTTCCTGTTGTCCTGCAGTGCCCCTTGGCTTTGCAGAAGGAGAAAGGGGACAGATCTTCAGTCTGAGGTTTTAAAAGCTGCTGGGGTGATGGATGTTACGGAGACTGTGATTTTGTTATCTGGCTTTCTCTTCCATGGTCTTAAACCAAGAAATGACAAAGCACTGAGCCAAAAGGATGGAGCAAAGACTTGTTACAGCAAATCTGGAAATGCAGAGGTAACGTTTTAATGAAATAATTGGTCTGAAAACAAGCTGTAACTGCAGGTACCAGGGCCATGCTTGTGCACAGAACAATCCAGGCAATTAGTGCTTCATGAGCTCATTTCTTGTGCTCGCTAACCGTGAAGGTGTGGGCCCAGATGTTCCCTTCTGTTTCACTCAGCTGTACGACGTTGAGTTGTTGCTTTCTGCTTGGTCTTTCTCTGCACACCACCAGCACAGGGCTGCTGTTTGGGATCTGACCGAGCTGGTCTTCAGGAAAGACCACAGGATGCACCCGTAGTGCCAGGACCTGGGGCTGCTTCCATCCCCTCCTTCCTGCAGGCTGGTGAGAAGTATAGAGATTTTATTTCCTGATCATAACCATTGCAGAGCATTTGTACTGCCTGAACAAACACTAAGCCCGTGTGTTGTTTCACAAAGTCTTATTTACATATTTTTGCAGTTTTCCACAGTACTTTACAGGGCAATGAAATATTACTGCCGCAACTTTTTTTTTTATTCTGAGTTAATAATAAAAAACCCCCTGCAGTCAGGAGGGTGTTTGAGGTGACTACTTTCTAGGTGATATTTCAGCAGTGCCCAGCTTTCAGGCTGTAGCTGGATTTAGGCTGTGGTACTACTGAGCTTGTCAGCATGGGGAAAAGTGCTTTGAAGAGATAGCCCTGAGCAGAGTTAGTGCTAAGAAGTGCTGTGAGGATCTCCCACAGGGTATGCTATGCCTGGAGAGCTCTTCAGACTGGAAAAGAGAAGACTGAGGAGACCTTATAGCGGCCTTGCAGTACCTGAAGGAGCCTACAGGAAAGCTGGGGTGGGACTTTTTATAAGGTCACGTAGTGACAAGACAAGGTGAAATGGCTTTAAACTGGAAGAGGGAATATTTAGGCTGGGTATCAGAAAGAAATTCTTTACTGTGGGGGTGGTGAGGCGTTGGAGCAGGTTGCCCAGTGCCATTGCCCATCCTGGAGGCGTTCGGTGCCAGGCTGGATGGGGCTGTGAGCAGCCTGGTGCAGAGGGAGTTGTCCCTGCCTATAGCAGGGGGTTGGAACTAGATGATCTTAAAGGTCCCTTCCAACTCTATGGTTCTAAGATTCTCAGCACCTTCTCTTCCCATTCCACCCTGGGGCTGGTCCTGTGCTGAGGCTGGAGTCACACTGATGTCATGTAAGACAGATCAAACAGTGGAGGAGGAGGCTGGGAAAAGTGTGCTCCTGTCTGAGAATCTGGGATCTAAAGTAAGGGAGGGAATGTCCAGAGCTGCAAAGCTCTCACTGTGTGCAGTTGCCATCAGCAGGAAAGCAGGAAGAATAACTCTGCTGGGGAGCAGGGCATAGATCAAAGTAGCTGCACCTGCCCAAACATTAGTGTGACGCACAAATGCTATACCTCAGTCTTCTCAGTACACCGTTAGACTGAGATGGTGAAGTTCCCAGGCTCTGATGTTTAAGATGCCCTTTGAAGCTTAACCTTTCCCCCTTTCCTGAGTTCCTCTTGCCTAGAAGGGCCCCTTCTGCTCTGTGCCTATCAGTAGGACTCTTCCCTAGAGATGTGAGGAAAAGAGAGTGTGTAGAAAACATCTAAGCCACTCCAAAAGCCACTCCATGTAAATAAATACCTGTGGTGGCTTTGGTCTTCAGCTCAAAAATGTCAGTTTCTCCTTAAAGGGGTTGGTGTGCTATAGGCTCCATACTATTTGGCAGGCTGCCCTCATCCTAAAAGCAGACTCTGGCCTTCATTTGGTTTGTTAAAAATCTCCAGTCCTGCTGCACACTTCAAGCACAGGTCAAGGTCAACTTCTGAAGAATCAATTCGGCTTTCATTTCCATTGCTTCCTTTGGGTCTATAGGGGCAGCTCTGTCTCAGTTGTTTAATCCCTGACTTCCTGAGGATGCTCAGCACATGAAGAGATATAGCAGTGGCTCTCAGGTGCAGACTGAAGCACCTGAGGAAACCTGAAATATGTTCCTGGTGACTGGGCTGGGAAGCAGAGAGTGATGTGGGGCTGTGGGATGTGGGCAGCACTGCAGTGTAGTAGCTGCTGTCTGGAGGTCTCAGCATTGATATCTTCTCCAGCTAAGAGTAGCACAGAATGAGGGTTTGTGGCTGACTGCCTGCCTGCTCAGAGGAGCATCCCAGACACGTGTCTGTGCATCCTATACTGCATAACCACATGGAAGATGTTTTCTATCTCCCTTGCCTCTCTGATCATCCTCTTCCTATGCCCCAGTGCTGGACAAGTGCTCAGATGCAATGTGGGAACTGAGGGTGAGCACTGAGTGCTCCTGTTCTCTGCTTAGTGTTCACACAGCAGCACTGCTTCAACAGAAAGCAGTGTTTGGGTTGGACACAGGTAATTTGGTCCTCCCAAAGCTTCCCCACCACATTATATGTGGTCTCGCTGGCCTCATGGGGCTCACACCAGCCCGGCCTGAGCATGGCAGTGCAATAAAAGCAGCAAACGTCAGTGCCACTTCCAACCCCCCGGGACAGAATGCACCCCATTCTCATCCCCTCTCTCCCATCCCTGCTGACACCGTCCTGGCACTCAGTGCCTGCTTTGGGGCTGGAAATGGCTGGTTGTCCCTATAAATAGCAGCTGGTGACAGAGCATGGCACGGCAGCGTGGGGCTGGTGTGACACCGTGTGGCGGCCGCAGAGGTTGTTGAGACCGAAAGGATGAGAATTACTTGGAAAAAAAACAGCTTTTCAAGGCCTCCTGTGCTGCTTGTTTGTTAATTGGTGTTGGCAAGAGCTCACAAACCAGAGAGCTGAGCTGGGAGCAGAGCCAGGCTGCTCCCCAATCACACACTGAAAGACCTTGGTCCATCCCCTTTGCTCGGAAGTCTCCCTGTGGCTTTGCAAACTTGCTGAATGTTTTTTTCTTTTTTCTTTTTTCCCTTCAGAGACGACTTCTCCTTGCCAAGAAGGTTTTAATAACTCACCATGAAATTTATAGGGTTTAAATTTAAACCACACGTGGGAAAGCTTAGCTGTAACGGTTTAATCCAATTTAACCTTGAGCGATCCGTTCCGCAGCGCTCCGGCAGACACTGCACACCGCAAGTGGAACATCTCTGTGGCACTGCAGCCCGTGGTTGTCTCACCAGGCCCAAGTCCTTCCTACAGGCAGAGCACCAGGGCTGCCCAGCTATGTCCCCTCGCCCAGACTTCAGATGTTGTTGCCTTTCTGCTGCTCCCTCTGTGTGAAATATCAAGTACCCAACATAGGTTGCAGCCAGGGCTTACCCAGGAGGAGGCTGAGCTGAGCCTAGTGCTCATGTTTTCCTCTCTGCCTTTAAGCATACCTTCTCCAAACTCCAGTCCTATGCCCACTCCTTCCCCATTCCCACATTTCATGCTGGAGTCCCTGGAGGTGTTCAAGAACCGTGGAGATGTGGCACTGAGGGATGTGGTTAGTGGGCGTGGTGGGATGGGTTGGGGTTGAACTAGGTGATGTTAGAGGTTTTCTCCAACCTCAATGATTCTATGACTCCCCAGAGAGGACATCCCTGACGCCCTTCCAGGAGAGGAGGTGGGAAAGACTCATTACCAAGTAAAAGCCGTAGGATAGGAATATGTGTTGAGCTAAATAACAGCACAAAGAAAAGAGCTGGGCTGCATCTGGACGCTTAATGATGGTTAAAGTGTATTTTTAAGTGTCCCTTGGCAGCCAGTACAGCTCTCAGGTCTGTGTCATTGATGAAGCAAAGCAATACGTACAAAACTGTGACCACTATCTGTACATCTGCTGAATAAATGTTCCCCTGATCTTGGTAGAGCCTCAGAGTTCTCCACATCCAGAAGCTACATCATAGCATCCTCAGATGTCACCTGCACTGGGTCCCGGTCAGCCTGCTGTAGGTGGCCCAATCTGAGTAGGATTTGGACCAGATGGACCCAGGGGACCCTTCCAACCCTAATCGTTCCGTGTTTCTGTCCCCTGTAAAATAACGTGGCAGTTACAGCTGTGGGCTTTGCAGCCATCCACCATTAGAGGGAGTCAGCTGCACGTATCCCAGTTCTGCTGCGGGGTGGTCCAACATGGGGCGATGAGCCGAGCTCCCCGTCCTTGCCATGGGTTTGGGTGCCTGCCTGTGTGCTTTGGTGCTCACCTAAGCAGCTCCACTGGAAATCAGAAGCCTTGCTGTTAAGGAAACGGATACTCACTATTGCATCTCAAGGAAACTAAAGCAGCAGTTGTGCTGATGGGCTGCTCTCCTGTCCAGAATATAAAGGTAAAATCCCTTGGATCACAGGAACACAGTGGTGACCAACTATCATTAGCATGATTTCAGCAAGTAAGTGCTGAAATGTTTATTTCTATTGACCTGGTTTGTCTTTTGTAGTGAAGTCAGTTTTATATCAACACTGTTTAAGAATTGAGACTTGAAATCACAAATGTGCATTTGTAGCCCAAGCAGGATATAGAATTGGCAAGGGTGTAAAATTATTGCTCTCATGTGGATGTTCCAGCCCCATGGAGGATGCACTGGCTGCATACACAGGTGTGTCACTGGCTTAAAACTGGGAAGGCCAAGTATCTTGTGTACTGCTTGGCTAAGACAAGAAAAGTCAATGCTAAACAGATGCAATTCTGAATCGCTTCGATGTATCGCACATAACCACAGTAGTTGTGGTTGTTCTGTTAACAGGAACCATGCTGTTCAGCTTTCTGCAGCACTCCATAGGATGCTGTGCCAGTTGGAAACAGGAGATCCTGTTACTTCTGGAGATAGTCAGGTGGAGAATGAGAATCCAGACATAGCTGACTTGATGGTCAGAGAACAACATGAATGGCAGTGCTGTCACCGATCAACATTTGTCTGAACCAGTGCTGCTTATATTTGGTGTGGTTGAGTGTGACTGTACTTTGTGCTGCCCTTCTTGAAGATAAATCAAGAAATTCTACTTTCTGATTTTTTTTTCCCCTTTCTCTCGGTCTTGTGCTTTTAACAAAGCTTGTTGAGTAGCTTGCTCTAGTGAGGCTTGCTTTCTCGTTTGCTGTTTTGCTGAAGAGAGGGAACTTGACAACCAGATATTCTTTAGACTTGTTAGATGTGACTTGGTGAGATCAGAAATTGATTTCACGTCATGTTCCCTGCCAAGTGATTTCCCAAGGAGGCTGTGCTGCTCAAGTTAGAAACTGTGAGATGGTGGAACAAGACAAAGCCATCTTCCTTTCCAACTTGCCATGGAAGCCAGGCTCCTGTGCTGACTCACTGAGGTGGAGGCTTCCAGGGTGATTAATGGCCGAGCAGGCATTGATTTCTGACTGTCTAATGGGACATGTCTTTCAGTCTCCAGCTTCCAGACTGGGTGGGGTGCTTGCTCTTTGAACATCAGATCCATGTATTGTGTCTCGAGTTAGGTGCTCCAAAAAAGAAGCTGTAACCTTGAGATCAGGTAAGTTTGTCAGCAGCAGGCTCCAGGCTGCCAAAGCTCATGCAAAGTGCTGAGGCAGCTCCTGAAGCTGCCCTCGTGTGCTCCCATGCTTTACCAGTGATGTGAGCAGGGCCTGCACTGCACAGTATACTTTTCAAAGCTTTCTGTCTTCAGGTACGGGGTTGATACGCTCTCCTGAATGGAGATTCCTTTCACTTTCTTTTCTGTGCAAATAATACTGGCTCTCCCATTGCCACCTTTCCCCTCTTGGTGAGCACAAAGCATGTTTACGTGTTTAGGCCTGGCTGTGCATTGAGGTTTGAAGCTGTTCTCCATCAGCAGTGATGTGCCAGTTCCACAGGAGACCTGAACAGATCCAAAACCAAGAGTATAGCGACATTATTTCTCATCATGGCCGTGACTTCATCCTTCACTCCTCGACACTGGGAGAATACAGAAGTTAATTAGGCATCTTTGGTGTAGGCCTTGCTGTTGAGCACGCAGCTTCAAGGTATGACTTCACACCTGATCCAGACTGAGGTCTTCAACTGATGTGGGACCTGAGGAAATTAAAATTCAGCTTATAAAGCCAACAAGTATGTCCTCTGCACTCCACCAGGTGAGTTACCCGCTCTGCAGGGCACCTGCTAGGTGTGAGGATACTCTGATTTAGGTTATTTTTGTCCTTTCTTTTATTCTGCTCCATCAATTTCTGAAACAAACCCCATGAATACCCAGTACCATGTGCATGTCCTTTCCCTGCCTTTTGGTAACAGCCACCAGCACAGGTACCCCACTGCACCCCTGCTGTCCTCCATTCCAGAGGCTGACCTGGGCTGCTGGACCTGGTATGTGCCCTCCTGGGGGATGTGATGCTTCTCAAGCCAATGCAGCACTGTATGCCTATGGAGAAGAAATGAGAGCTGCTCCTACTGCCCTGGGAAAGGGCTTTCTTCTTCCAGTCTCATAGCTAGTCCTGCACCTTGATATCCTTTAGACTCTTGGATGAAATCCTGCACAAGCTGGGCATAGCCACTGGTGATAAAAAAGGCATCCAAGCAGCCATGACAAACATGACAGTGACCCAGCCAAGCAGTGCTGTGTTTGTGCCATGCACATCCCTCACTGAGCTCGCCTTTTCCTAGGAAAAAAAACCCAGTCTCAGGCAACAGAAGATAGAGAGCATTATGTTTTTAAGAAGCAGTCTTCAGAGACTTCATCCTGAATTTTTCTGCTATTTAAAATGCTTCCCTAAGGTTTTACCACATGTAAATTAAACGATAATTACAATATTTTAATCCAATTAGCTCCCTTCATGATCTGGCAGGTGCAAATTGGAGACGGATCAAACTTACTCTTGCTGCAGACTGTGCCTGGAGCCTCCTTAGAGCTACCTGCTGGCCCTATGTGTACACACCATGCAGCTTGTGTTACGGGGGGACAGCAGCGAGCACCTAAATTATGTATAGCATATGAATTATTGCTGAAATGCATCACCGAGACTTCACTCATCAAACATTCCCAGCTCCCTGTGAGCTGCATGGGAAAAGCAAAAATATGCCTGTGGCATGGGCAAGGTTTTCATTTGTGTGGATTTAAATGGTGTGTGTCACTGACAAAGTCACAGGTCACCCGGAGTTAACTTCATGCATGCCCCCAGATCTTGAAGGAAATGTATTTTGCGAGCTTTCATCTGATTAGCATGGATATTACACTGGGGCTTCATTTTAAAATAGGGACAGAGTTTAAAAAATATATATATCTTGATTTGTTACTTAAGAAAAAAGAAAATTCTTTGAGGCCCAAGGCAGCTGCCCTCCCTCAGGCTGACCTCTAGCTCACTCCTGGAAGGACATCTTCTCTCCCACCTCTGAGCCCACGGCGCACAAGGAAGTCTCAAGAAAACTGCAGCAAGAGCAACCAGTGTGGTGTGGGTCTGGGCTAGTCTCATGCCATTTTTTTGAGTACAGCTGGGCTACAAATGGTGGAATACTGAAAGGTAACATCCTAGAAGCTCCCCAGTCATTTTCCAAAATGTGACACCTCTCCTCTGAGGGGCTGGGGCAGAAATGGGAGGTTTTTAAGCAAGTTGTCAGCTGCTGAGACTTGGGCAACTGTAGATTGGCATCCATGGAGGAGAACAGCAGAGGGAAGATATTTAGAATCATAGAACATCTTAGGTTGGAAGAGACCTTAAAGATCATCATATTCCAACCCCGTCATAGGCAAGGTTGCCAACCACTAAACCCAGCCCAGGGCCCCATCCAACCTGGCCTTGAACACCTCCAGGGATGGGGATTTAGGCTGATTTCTGACCCAGAGAATGTTAAGGGGGGCAAAAACCAGCAGACATTATAAAGGGAAGCAAAAATTACTCTTCCTGCACCCCAGGGTTGAGTTTCACTATCTGTAGGGAAGTCACAGAGGGAATTCACATAATGCCAAGGGAAGCCCCAGCATGCCACTCTACCTCCCAAGGTTATTGTTACAACACTGAACGGTTACAGGTTGTCTCAGTCTGTCTGGCCACTTTGCATAGCAGTAGAGCTCTCCTGAAGAAATTGCCTCTTGATGAGAACCACAGAGGAGCTAAGAATTGCTCTGTAATATTTTGACAGCTCTCATACGAGAACATGCAATTGAAAGGCTGCATTTTCCATCCCTCATGTCTAAGAAATGAATGAACCTCCAGATCGCTCAAGCACAAATGGCCCTTGGACACACAGGGAAGGGAGATCTTCACTCCTTTTAAAAGAGGGACTCAGTAAGTGTATCTCTGAAGCACATTTCCTTCAATACTTGCATTTGAAATCGCTGCACACTGTCGGTATTTCATTCTGTTTACGTTTCTACACCTCCAACTTTACAACCAAGTTTTATCAACAGCTGTCAGAGGAAGAGGTCTTAATCTCCTGTCTTCAGGACAGAGGGAAAGGGGATTTAAAATTGGCTGTCTTTTAGCATGAGCATCAAAATCATGGCTGAAAAGACAGCAGGATAGAAGGAGCAAAGCCAGTCCCAGCAAAGCACAGGAGTTGAACTGTTCAGAGTAAGCCACAAATCACACAAAATAAATATACATATAGAAGGTACTGAATGTTTTTAAACTAACTGGAGATTAATAATCTGTGAATGTAAGGTGGCAAAATCCTGCTGGCAGTGGTTTGCTCCAGACAGACAGCTGCTGGTACAAGGGAACTGAGATGGCATCAAGGTGTGGGAGCAGAGGGTGTCTGAGCAGGAGTAGCACCACTGGGACTGCTGCTTCACATGGGCAAAGAATGAAGTTATTGCTGAGTAGGACTGTGTGTGTGTGTGAATGTGCAAAAATCCCAGCAGTTGGGAAGGATGTTTTGGGGGACAAGCCAGCTCTTCAATGCTGTGTGATGTGGTGCTGTTCTGCCTTTCATTTCCAGGGGATGGAGAAATGTTGTTGCCCTGAACTGAGATCAAGGTTGGGGTCATCCCTGCTGTGAACCTGTAATTCAGCACAGCTTCAGCTCCTGTTCCCCCAGTTAATGTGAAGGGCCAAACTGAGTACTGCTGTGACAGCTCTATTTCTCCACATGAAGCCTTTGATTACAAAAACATGGAACGCCAGAAGCCCATGCCCTGTGATACCGAAGAAACCCACCTAGGGGGAGACAGAAAACCTCCCTTGCTGCAAATGGTTGGTGAAGCTGGAACCAACAGCAAGGTAAGGAGCAGGTAAGACAAAAGGTAAGATTTGTTCTGGAGCTAATTTAGTGAATATACTATAGCTAATTTAATGAATTAGCTTAGACCATTGCCTAAGAATTCACATCCTTCATGATTTCTATTAAAAAGTGAAACTGAGGCAGATTCGGAAAAGACTCTTTCTTTTCTTTTTCTTTTTCTCTTTCTGTTTTTGCTGACAACCCAATGATTCATCCCAGGCTTCCTACCAAAGGGCTCCTGCTGCTGTGAAATGAGGAGATGGGTTTGTTCTCTGGAAATAAGTCTGTGTTGAGTCACATTAACTGTGAGACTTTGGGGAAATCTTTAGCTCATCCGGTACTTCTGGGGCAAGGAAATAGATCTGTTCTATTTCTTTGGGCAAATCATAGAATCGTAGAGTTGTAGAATAACCTAAGTTGGAAGGGACCCACAAGGATCACCTGCTGCCCAGGCTATAGCCCAACAAATCTGCTCTGTGTGTAACAAAACCCATCAACACACAGCCCGAGCAGAAAAGAGGTGGCTGGACTGAAAGTAGCCGTACGCTGATGGGGGAACTCCTGGGTCCTCAGTTGTATCCCTTGCTTCTGCCTAGGCACTGACTTCTCAAGAAATGTGCAGCAATTCAGTGTTTCTGAGTCTGCTTCCCCTTTGTCACACTGTCGGATGTGGGTCAGCGTGGGCTCTGACATCCCACCATGCCACAAGGCCTGTTGCAACTCTGCTGTTCTCACTGCTGGGCCTCACGGCAGCCCAGTGCCATTGGGCAATGCTGAGCCTTCTGCCAGACCTCAGTTTTCTGCAGCTGCTGGAGAAGAAACCCGAGGTTGGCACTGACCAGAGTTGGTTAAAGATGTGTCTTTAAGAAAGTTTGCAAGGCGCCTATGCTCACAGGGAAGTGAAGGTCCATATTTATCTAATAGAATGGCAGGTCAGTGGAAATATAGGAGGTAGGGTTCTAACTTGACCTGGGTCATGGAGGGAAACTCCCTGCAGGCTTCAACTCAGCCTTGCAGGAAATAGCACAAAGCCTCTCCTTGAGTTAAGTTCCAAAACTGCCATCTCCTGACCCTGCCAGAGGGAGATGGCCACCATACACAACATCCTGTGCAACTCAGACATCTCTGGAGCCTGTAGTCTGACCCTCTGGCTATGCAGGAAATGTGGGGTGCCTCCAGATGGCAGCCCTGTCCACTCAAAACAGGGCGTTGGTTTTCCCTTGAGATGATGAGGCAATTTCAGCAGTGGAATTAAGCTAGGATTCAGCCCACTTTAGTGTTGTTATTGGTAGGATGGTACCTTATGTCTGGCGGTGATGCTCTCTGCTTTCATGCAGAGGACCAATGCAAAGATGTAGGTTCTGGTCCCTGCAAACCCGTGGACAGGATTGGAGGATCACAAGACTGATCCCACAGCCTCCACGGCAGCTTCAATCCTACCCAAGACCAGGCTCGTGGGAGCCATGGGGGCATTCAGTTGGCTGATTACAGATAGGAACATGGAAAAACAATATAACAACAATACAACAACATGAGAACAACATACAAATAAATTAGAATTTTTTTTACGAAACTGTAGAGTTGAGTCTTACACAGATGTGACCGCTGTCACCAGCAAAAAGGCTTCTTCTGGCACTGGGTGGTAAAGTCACCATGCTCCTCCTCTTGCCCTTGGGAACACCTGGCAGTTGGTGGGAAGTGAGATGGAAAGCTCAGGCACAGCCAGCTCAGCAGTGCCAGGATTTAGGTGATCAAGTCCCCACAAGCAAGTTCTTGGTGAGAAGTCAAAGAAGTGGGGAGATGAGAGGCTCTTTGCAAAACTTGAACTTGATCCTTTTGTGGACCCAACCAAAAACACCTTGACAGACTTTAAATAGTAATAAAGTAATCACAGTTTGACAGGGGTAATGAAATTTGGGTGTTCCCAAAATTTGCAGCTCAGTTACTATTCCCAAAAGAAGAATCAATAACTAAATTTTTCCTGGATCCAGCTAGCTCATTGCTCATAGGCATTCTGGAAAATGTCTTAGTTTTTTTTACCAGAAAGGAGACGTATTAGGCTGATCATGCAGAATTTGAAAACTTGCTGTAATGTGGTGCAAAAATAATGCAAAGAGCTGGTATCTGAATTCTGGTTCATCTAGAGATATAAACTCCTTTTATTTACATTTTAATTAACTGTAAGTTTTTGTTTCTGTCACGATGCACAAAATTATTTCTAAATCATATTTGAGACTTCCAGTGGAAGAGGTTAACTAATACTGTGAACTCATCCACCCAAGAGAGCTCTGAATTAATGTGGTATTTAAGTAGGGAGATCAAAGCAGTGATACCAGATGAAATACCATTAACACTTTCTCACGAGAAAAAAAATCATAGAGAAATTTCTGTGAAAGGTTTTGGAACCAAGGGTTGGCAGTGGATAGGGATAAGGTGGCTCCATTCTGGTGCTGACTATTTGATTGTCACAAGGCAGAGGCTGAGAGAAGCAAATCTTTCACCAATAGATGTGGATGTGTTGGCCAAGGTCAAGGATATCATGTACCTCCTGAGAAGCTGAAGGGCAGAAGCAGTGGTAGAACTCCTGTACCCTGTACTGTCTTCTCACCAAGTGCCCTGCCAAAGATGAGGGCTGTAGTATGCTGCTGTGGTTTGGATAAATAGGCATCCTAAGTGGACTATGAGCTACCTGCTTCTTTTCCCACATCATACTCCACTAAGCAGGATATGGTTGGTTGGGCATGGCAGTGATGGGCTGCTAGCTGGACTAGAAGATCTTAGTAGACTTTTTCAACCTTAATAATTCTATGATTCTAAGTATTTCAGGAAGCTGTTCCATCCAGTGGCATTCTTTTTTTCTCTTTTCAGCTAGATAGCAGCCCAGTTCCCACTGTTTCCATAAGGACTGCAGCCCAATTGCTGGCAGTAAAAAGGCAAGTTATTTGAATGAACCAGAATTTGTTTGCCTTCATTCCTTGATAAAAACAAAATTAAATTGTGGAGAGCCTCTGCATTTTTCAAAACCTCCATGTTGTTCTCACAGCTCTGTTTTTATAACTCCATGCCAGTGACCAAGTCAACAACTTATAAAGGCAGGGTCAGGCTTCTAATTAAGCAAGAACTGTAGGAAAAAATTAAGTAGAATCCACAGGGCTGACCTATTCTTTTTCAATACCAGGTTCAGATACGCGACTCTGCATTTCAAATGGGTCAAGAGAGCTCAATTGTAAGTACCTAAAACACTGCTGTGAATTAATATTTAATCAGATGTGTAACACAGAGCTGGATATTAAAGCTTATCTTTGATTTTGACTTCCATGATTTTCCTGGGTTTGTAAATCCCTTGAAAGTGCTTCAGCATTTCATAATAGTGTTACTCATACTATGTGTCTTAGCCATGATTAAAGCTATTGAGAATTTAAATCTACAAAGGGAAATCTAAGCATGACCTCATCAACATATAGTATGTGGGAGACTAATTTAGTTACATCCCTATTGGTAATGACAAATCAAATTGTTCCTCCGGTTAAATCTATAATACAACAAGGTTTTGCAACTCAGCACATAGCATGCACGATAAATCAGTTCAGCCTGTACGTAAGTACTGATGACTGCCTTAAATCTGGGTTAATTTCTGGCTCTGTATTTCCATGCTGCTCAGCTGAGCCATCTCAGGTCTCTTAATACCTGGAAAAAAAAAAAGAAAAACAAAAGTTATCTGTGCTTCCATGTATTAAGCACTGCACATTTATAACCCTGCAGCCGATCGCTTAGCAACGCCTGGGCTCACCTGATGGTGATCGGGCTCATGGCACGACTGGGGCAGAGTGCAGGTGGAACAAGGTCAAGCAGCACTGCACCGAGTGCGCTCACTCCGCTCTGTAATGAAATTAATCAAGGTCATTCATTTGATCCTGTTTTATAGTTATAACACGAAGCTGTAATTTGAGGTGGCTCAAAGAGGAACAGTCTTATCTGTAATTATACCTTTATAATTACATTTATATTTTAAAGTAAATATTTTCATGTATTACTGTAAATAGACCNAGGGCTGACCTATTCTTTTTCAATACCAGGTTCAGATACGCGACTCTGCATTTCAAATGGGTCAAGAGAGCTCAATTGTAAGTACCTAAAACACTGCTGTGAATTAATATTTAATCAGATGTGTAACACAGAGCTGGATATTAAAGCTTATCTTTGATTTTGACTTCCATGATTTTCCTGGGTTTGTAAATCCCTTGAAAGTGCTTCAGCATTTCATAATAGTGTTACTCATACTATGTGTCTTAGCCATGATTAAAGCTATTGAGAATTTAAATCTACAAAGGGAAATCTAAGCATGACCTCATCAACATATAGTATGTGGGAGACTAATTTAGTTACATCCCTATTGGTAATGACAAATCAAATTGTTCCTCCGGTTAAATCTATAATACAACAAGGTTTTGCAACTCAGCACATAGCATGCACGATAAATCAGTTCAGCCTGTACGTAAGTACTGATGACTGCCTTAAATCTGGGTTAATTTCTGGCTCTGTATTTCCATGCTGCTCAGCTGAGCCATCTCAGGTCTCTGGAAAAAAAAAAAGAAAAATAGAAGTTATCTGTGCTTCCATGTATTAAGCACTGCACATTTATAACCCTGCAGCCGATCGCTTAGCAACGCCTGGGCTCACCTGATGGTGATCGGGCTCATGGCACGACTGGGGCAGAGTGCAGGTGGAACAAGGTCAAGCAGCACTGCACCGAGTGCGCTCACTCCGCTCTGTAATGAAATTAATCAAGGTCATTCATTTGATCCTGTTTTATAGTTATAACACGAAGCTGTAATTTGAGGTGGCTCAAAGAGGAACAGTCTTATCTGTAATTATACCTTTATAATTACATTTATATTTTAAAGTAAATATTTTCATGTATTACTGTAAATAGACCACGTGTTATAGAGGCTAAGGGTGTCTCATACTGTTCTGCAGCCTGAACTACCATATTGAAAATGCAGGCTGTAAATAGAGAGCTATTGAAATCGGTTGGTTATGTGCCACTCAGTTTCACAGAAGCATAGAATGTCTTGGGTTGGAAGAGGTCTTAAAGCCCAACTACTTCAACTCCCTGCCGTGGGCTGGGTGCCCCCCACCACATCAGGCTACCCAGGGCCCATCCAACCCGGCCTTGAGCACCTCCAGGGATGGAGCACGCACACTTATCCAGGCAGCCTGTGCCAGGGCTTCACCACCCTCTGAACTTCTTCCTAATATCTAACCTAAATCTCCCCACTTTTATTTTAAAGCCATGCCCCCTTGTCCTACTGCTACCTGCTCATGTAAAAAGTTGGTCCCCTTTTGACTCTAAAACAAAGCCTAAAACCCTGTTCCGTCCCCAGATTAATGGCTAGGACAATTGAGATAAATAAGTATTGCTCTTCACTTGTATTAACTTCTAAAAGTAACTGAAATGTTGTGAATCCAGGACACGAGGATTGTCTTCATCTGGAGGACCTCCAGTGCAGGAAGAGCTCTGGGGGACAACCATGTGCCAGAGATACCTCAACACAACTCTTGTGACAACACCGGCAGGCAGCAGGGACCAGCAGCACTGATCTGCAGGTACTGGGTGAAGGGACACTCCTCAGTCTGCCCAGCCCATTTGGCTGCCTGTGTTCCCCCCAGGGCTCTGCTCATCGGCTGTCTCCACAGCATGCATATGAGCTCCCTCCTGTCTCTGCTGTGGAGCAAACCAACTGGTTTCTCCCAAGGAGAAGCCTCGCCACGACTCGCAGGCTGCTGCTTTTTCCAGATTTACCCAGATGGAAAAACCTGTTGTGGGCTGCGCCAGGCTCTGTCGTGGACAGTTCCCCAAGCATTTCAGGAGAGCCCATACCCACACCTTCATGCCATGCTGCAAAGCACAAGACACATTCACATCCTGCTGCAGACACGTCGTTTTGGTGATGGCCCCCAGCCCTCTCATTATTTGGTGAATTTCAAAACAAAACAAAAAGGTCTATGGTACACTAAGTATTGACCTAAGGTCTGTGAGGCTGTGCAGAGAGTTCAGAGGAGACCAGTGCGGCCATGGCAGAACTATTCAGAAGATAAGTGGTGAGGTGAATGCAAGCCAGTCTGTAGCAATGAGCCCTCTTCAATGTGACCTCCCAGCCATCTTCCACCACAACAGCACAATACAGAGCCCTTGCCAGCTGGCCAACAGTCAGCATGTTCCTTTCTTCTCCCTAGAATTGTTTCTGGGCTCTGCAAACCTCTGCTTCTCTGTGGCTTAGTGGTCCATCTGGAAGTAAGGTGGTGGGGATCTCCTGAGTGGCAGAGGAAGGTGACACAGAAATGGGTGAAAACAGAAGTGGATGACAGAGAAAGTCCTATGGAGCCAGGCTGGGTCTTCAGTGGCAGAAAGAGGATGCTGAGCACCTCCAGGGATGGGGCATCCACAGCTCTCTGGGCAACCTGTGCCTGTGTTTATCACCCTCTGAATAAAGAATTTCCTCCTAACATCTAAAACTCCCCTCTTTTAGTTTAAAACCATTCCTCCTTGTCCTATCACTATCGGACTGTGTAAAAAGTTGGTCTCTCTCCTATATATAAGCTCCCTTCAGGCATTAGAGGGAATGTCAACTTCTGCAGGTGGTAATCCTGAGATCATGAAAGCAGGATTTTACTCACATTTAAAACTACTCAAACAACATAAAAGATCTTGTTTCAAGGGAAAAAGGGTAGCCCCTGGAAGCTGAGATTTGGGGGCTGTGGAAAGCAGCAGGCTCCCGCTGTTTGGCCTTGACACTTGGTCACTATGTAAAATGGAGTCATGATGCCTTGGCATACCAGTGCCAGAACTGGGGGCTGGATGCCGAAGGGAATAGCCTGCATTGCTCTCAGGTACCTGGTTCTGCTCTCAGAAAACAGGCATTTCAACGTCCCACCCATACTTGTTTCTCAGTAGAAGCCTTTCTTCCCTCATGAGCAATGAAAGTCTTTATAAAAACATGTTCCATTATATCTCTGAAAAATGAGGATGTGAACATGGATTTATAGAAGCAGAGTGAGAACTGGCTAAAAAGGCATTTGTAAGACACTGCATGAATGACCCATACCAGAATCTCAGGGCAAAGTGATCAGGTCAACTGGCTTGATTTCAACTTGACATAGTTTTGGGGCTGGTGTGCCCCTCTGCAGAGTCAAGCGTATAACTAAGTAGTGGGACCTGAGCACCATCAAACAAAGCTGGAGTGGCTGGAAAATGTTTTGTGCATCATTTAGTACAAAGTCTGGAGTGGTATCCAACAGCACCACCTCCAAAACTGGTCACCTCGTGCTTCCCTGATCGTTCTTATCCCTCTTGGGCATCTTCAGTAACAACATATGAGCAGTTCCCTTGGTTGTTTGAACAGAACTCCCCCCTGTGCAGGCTGTTATTAAATTCTCTTACATCTTTATTAGACATCAGATGTGGTGAAAGGTGACATCTCCAGGGAAATATTGCACAGGGTGTGGGGATGGGATGTTACTGTACTGAGGTGACAGAGCATCTGCAAATGTAATCATCTTCTAATGTCCTCATGAAAGAACTGAGATCTAGTTCTCTTTTTCTTTTTCTTTCTCTGAAAAGGGAAGGGTATTGAGGACTGTGTAGCACGAGACACTTATCTCTTCCCTCTTGCCTAACTGTTTTCTCTCTGTCTACTTCTCCCTTTTGTTTTAAGGATGTTCTTGGTGGCATTGCTTTTTAGCATTTTGCCACTTTTCAATCTTCATCATTTTTGTCTTAGCTGTTGGTACAGTTGATGAATTCTGCTTTTCCCCTGACAGGTTTGTTTCAAAGGAAAATGGCAAAATCACACCAGAATCAACACTTTTCATACATAGTGCAAGCAGCAGGAGAAGTGAGGTTATCATCCCCCTGTACTCAGCTCTGGTAAGGCTGTGTCCTGAGTACTGTGTTCAGCTTTGGACCACTCACTACAAGAAGGACATCGAGGCCCTGGAGTGTGTCCAGAGAAGAGCAATGAAGCTGTGAGGAGTCTGGAGCACAAGTTTTATGGGGAGCAGCTGGAGGAACTGGGATTGTTTTGCCTGGAGAAGAGGAGAATCAGGGGAGACCTTATCCCTCTCTACAACTTCCTGAAAGGAGGTTGCGATGAGGTGAGGGTTGGCCTCTTATCCCAGGTAATAGTGATAGGACTGGAGGGAATAGCCTCAAGTTGCCCCAGGGAAGGTTCAGGTTGGATGTTAGAAAAAAATTCTTATCAGAAAGAGTGATTAGGCACTGGAGTGGGCTACCCATGGAGGTGGTTGGGTCACCATCTTTGGAGGTGTTAAGAAATGTGTAGATGTGTAAAAAGGATCATGGTTTAGTGGGGAACTATTGGTGGTAGGTGGACTGGATGATCTTGCAGACCTTTTCCAACTTTATGATTCTAAAAAAAGGAGAGAGGAATATGGATGTAGCCTGCAGAGCTGCTGCTTGTCTTTTGCACACTGAACTTTGCAAAGAGAATGAAGAGGAAGGTAGTTGAAAACTGCTGCTGGGATGTATTGGGCTGGGCTTCAGAGCTTGCCAGCCCCTGGGCTTGGCTATTCAATGTGACCTTGCCCTGTTGAGGAGGTAAATCCCCATTGGCAGTGATTCACTGTTCCATCTCCCCCATACAATGGGAGCCTGCCTTCTGCTTGAATGCAATCTCAGTCTCCTGGGGAGCCAGCCAGCAACCACAGAAATGTGAGAGCAAACTCTTGTGCTTCATATTTTCAGCTGGTACCATGGCTCCTGAACTGCTGTGTTGAAATTGCCGGTGCATCGCTTAGCATATGGTCTCAAACATAATGCTGAAGCTCTCACCTGCAGTGTGAACCTCGGGATGCAGGAAGCACTGCTGATGGGGCAGCACCCACCAGGGTCATGCTGGGGTGCAGTGGGCACCGACAGGCTGCAGAAGAGGTGAGCCTCGGGCCTGGGTAAAGGAAGGCATAAATCTGAATACTGCACTGTGCTGTAGAGGGTAAGAGCAGCCTCCCTGCAGAAGGGCAGCTCCTATGGGTTTCTCCATCACAAAGCACTGCATTTTGCAATATGGACTGCCAGATGCCTTGCAGTCACACACAGCTGCTCGTTAACTGCACAGACCTCGCACTCTAGTGAGACTGTGATTCTTGGACTGCCTTGAGAGTAGTTCTTGCCTTAGAAGACCTGAGAGGCTATGAATCTTAGCTTTTGCTCTAATTGCTGGTTAACTTCAGATCTGTTTTAATGAGCGTGGCAGTAGCAGCTACAAAGAAAACCCTCTACCAGAATGTCAGTAATTGGGAAAAAAAAAAAAAAAAGTCTTCATCTATGCAGAGAGAGATTTGAACAAGTATGGAGCTTTTAGGTTCTTGGCTCAAAAAAACGTAATCCCAGAGAGAGGTGTTCTGCAAAACAGAAAGCAGCCTGTGCAGATTGCTTTCTGATAGATTTTTGGAGGTCCGAAATGATAGTTAGTCTAATCTAGTTTAATTCTTAGAATTATGGAATCATGCAGAGTGGAAAAGACCACTTAGGTCATCCAGTCCAACCACCAACCCATCCCCACCATGCCCACTAACCCATGTCCCTCAGTGCCACATCTCCATGTTTCTGGAGCACCTCCAGGGATGGCGGCTCCACCACCTCTCTGGGCAGCCTGTGACAATGTCTTATTCCAGTTCTTGTTTAATTCCAGTATGTTTATCTGCTGGTCAGGGACTGATATTGGATGCAGACATCCTCATGGACTGTCCAAGCTGAAGGTGAGACAATGATGAAAAAGCCAGCTGACATACAGCTGGCAATTTAGGAATTTGGCTTTAGGAAACCAGAATACCCAGACAGTCTACTGAGGAAAAATATAAAATAAACAACTATGAAAGTCATAGGTGCTCCCCAGTGACACCCAGAGGGGAATAAGGAATGCAAGCAGTCAAGGCAGCAACTGGTTGCTGCAAACACTGGCATAGGTATGGAGGGAATCACACTCCTGAAGTGAGCCCTTGGCACTCACAAATGTGAACACAGCTCATCTGTTTCCAAAAAAAACACACTGGTGTTGCTTCAAAGCCCAGCCCTACTCCTAACACCTTCCCAGGTGATGCCAGGCAGTGAGCAGGCCCTTTCTGTGCATGGGTGTCCTGGTTCTTGTGCCTGTGGTGGTTCTGCACCTGCAGTCAGCAGTGGATTCAGGTAGCAGCAGCTTGGCTTGCATCCCTCTGCACTACCAACTGTCTGTGTTGGAATCTTATGTACTCAGAGGCCTGAAAAAAGACAAAATACGACCCTTTCTCTGCTCTGAGTATCCTTTGTAAAACATTGATGAACACTGTAAAATAAACACGTGTCCAGTAATTACATGCCATGAACATTCCCTTGCAGTAATATCATGGTAAATGGCATGCGAGCCCTGCAAACATCATTATTAGCAGAGGTACTCCTCATTGGCATGACCCCCTGCAATATCACACATGAACCAAATTAATGTTCTCAGGATGGCATGCAACAATTTTCCCTCCAAGTAATCCCACGAACAAGGCTGAGGTGCTGAGACTTGGGCAGTGCAGAGCAGAGTGATTGCTTCTTTAGTGAACTCTTGCTGTTCGAACTGATAGTGATCTCAGCTTCTGAGTTCCCTTGTGTTCTGACAAGCTTTTCAGTGTCTAGAGATGTATATCTTTATTTGCAAATTATTTTCACTGAGAAGTGACTGAAGGCCTATGAATACAGCTCTTGCATATACTCTCCAAAGCCAGTGGCACTTCCGAGCCACCACCACTTCCATCCCAACAGCAGCTCAGCTGTGCTGCAGCAGTTACACGTGACCAGGAATTCCAGTTATGGGGTTTGCAGTGTTTCTTGGTTTTTTTTTGTTTGATTGATGGATCGATTTGTTGCTAGTTTTCTTTTTCTTTTCTTCCCTTGGACTGCAAAGTACTGACACTCTAAGGCTTTCTGAGATCAGACTAAAAAAAAAAGTTTTGCTATCAAGCATAATTTTTAGTGAACATTACTAAGTATTTGTTCAGGATGGCATGCTCTAGCACTGTTTCCGTTGAAATACTTTCTTCTATGAACCCCTGAATAATGTAGCTGTACTGTCCTGTTTGCAAAGTGCAGTTTTCTGTGCTGTGACTTTCATAGAATCATAGTCACCAAGGTTGGAAAAAACCTACAAAATCATCCAGTCCTACTGTCTACCTATCACCAATAGTTCTCTCTAAACGGTGTTCCTCAACACAACATGTAAACGTTCCCTGAATACCACCACCACCTCCCTGGACAGCCCATTGCAGTGTCTGACCACCCTTTTGAAGAAGTATTTCCTAACATCCAGTCTGAATTTCCCCTGGTGCAACTTAAAGCCATCCCCTCTACTCCCATCCCTAGTTACAGGAGAAAAGAGGCTGACCCCCAGTTCACTTCAACCTCCCTTCAGGTAGATATGGAGAGCAATAAGGTCTTCCCTGAGCCTCCTCTTCTCCAGAATGAACAATCCCAGCTCCCTTAGCTGGTCCTTGTAAGACTTGTGCTCCAGACCCCTCAGTTGGTTCCCCTTCTCTGGACACACTCCAGGGCCTCAATGTCTTTCCTGCAGTGAGGGGTCCAAACAGAACACAGTACTCGAGGGGCAGCCTCACCAGTGCTGAGTACAGGGGGACAATTCCTTCCCTGCTCCTGCTGGCAGCGCTATTTCTGTTACAAGCCAGGATGCCATTGGCCTTCCTGGCCACCTGGGCACACTGCTGGCTCAGCCAAGCATTGACCAATACCCCCAGGTCTGTTTCTTCTGCACAGCCTTCCAGCCACTCTGCCCCAAGCCTGTAGCATTGCCTGGGGTTGTTGTGGACAAAGTGCAGGACCCAGCACTTGGACTTTGATGAAGCTTGAAGATTTGCACCCGTTGGGCCATTGCATGGCTGCTGGAGCTGTGTGCTGCTGGCTGATTTCCTTTGCTTGGCTGTCATTAACGTCTTCTTCATTAGCAATTTCACAGTGCAAAATGAAAACTGCTTGCATCATCCACGGGCTCACTGGAGCTGATAAGCTTGTGAATGTGAGACCCTGTCTCCTGTGAGCAGGAGGAAATATCTCCCCACGAGCAAAACATCCCAACACCCACAACTGAACCACAGCAGTGCCCCTTCCTGCACTGAGAAAGGCAGCAGCACTGGGGTGCTGCCTGGGAAGGGAGCAAATAGGAGCTCAATTCCTCAGCAAGGGGAAAGGCAGCAAGTTTTTGTGGCACTGTTTTTATGGGACACTGTGGGGAAGGGTGCATGCATCTCCGTGTCTCTTCTGAGTTGCTCTGATGTATCCCCAGCACAGCCTGCGGCACCCATGTGTACACCCTTATCTCTGAGTAGAGGAGTTTTATTGGCATTGCTCAGGTTGAGAGGAGAGGGTAAGGCAGCCTATTGCTTGGGAACCACTGAAAAGCTTTGAGGGCTGAGCAAGCTGAGAACTGTGTAAACAGAGTGGATAAATTATCCCCTAAGTTACAAATGTGCTCAGAAGCAGAGCTACAGCCAACCTTTGCATTAGATGGGAACAGCTGCATACACCATAGCCTCCAAATTTCCATAGAAACTTGGATCAGCCATAGATTATCTTCATTTTGTAAATGTTTTAATTATTATGCTATAATATAGTTCTGTGGGGATTGAAATGTTAAGCCAAGGCGCTGTGGAAGCCACATTGTAAAAGCAGATTCTCTAGACTGTATTTTACAAAAAGCAAAGCCCTTTCAGGATTAAGACTTATGGTTTCTGATAGATTTGCTTTTTTTCCATGCTACTGCGTGCACTGCTTTAAATAAATAAACTCCCACTGAGCTTGCTACTCCAGCGGGACTGGATTGAACTTCCCAGGCATGCATGAATTATAAAGTCAGATCCACGTTCCTGCGGAAGGAGAATTGCTGGCAAACATCAACCGATGCACGCAGCCCCTCTCAAACCCCGGTTGCACACGGATGGGCTTCCACCAGCCCATGGGGCCATGGGGTGCAAAGCACTGACCCCTCGCCCTGACGGGAATCGCTCCTGCTCGCAGCACGCAGACGAATGTCGCAACTCCTCCACGTCCTGGCCACCGAGATGGCCCCGCTGATTGCCGAACGGGTGACAGGATGTGGTTTCTGCGTGCTCGGCGGCCGCGCCATCGCTGATGTTTACGAGATCAGGTACCGGCGTGGAAACGCGGCCCCGGAGCTCTGGTTACATCAAAGACTTTCCCACGGCG
Organism: Odontophorus gujanensis; assembly: GCA_013399175.1. Taxonomy (NCBI): domain Eukaryota; kingdom Metazoa; phylum Chordata; class Aves; order Galliformes; family Odontophoridae; genus Odontophorus; species Odontophorus gujanensis. The sequence goes on from VXAB01012085.1 coordinate 243,209, forward strand.
AGGGCTGCCGGCGCGGTGGGGATGGTGCCTGGTATGGCTGCATCCCCACCACAGCCACCACGCTGACGCCATCCCCTGGATGCTGCGTGGCCGGAGATCCCTGCTTTGGTTTAATTCCAGTAAAAGCAGATGCAGGAGCCCAGCCAGGCCAGTTGCTTTTGCTGAGCACCATGGGGCACCTGGAGGTGTGCTTAGAGCTGAGGGTGTGAGGCTGTAGGAAAGCCACTCTGTGCTCGCTGAAACGCTCCTTAAGTAACCCATCTGTTTGGGATGTCCACTCGTGGTGTGCAGATGATGTGAAGCTGTTATTTTTTTTTCCTTGCAGAAATTTGCTCGTGTTTCCCTCTGCCTGGCCACAGCTTGATCCCACACTGCTGGGGAAGTGAGGGAGAGCTGAACACCCGTACCCTCGAGAAAACCCACCAGCTTCTTACAGCTGTTGGATTTTCATATGCCTGTATGGGGTTTCCTGCTGCTCTGCCTGATAACAAGTGGGGCAAGGTGCAGCCCAGTACCTGCACCAGCATTAAATCAACAGATTGTATTTGCTCAGACGCAACAATCTGTGAGTCAGAGCCCAGCTCCTAATGAAGGAGAAGTCCTCCCAGTCAGTGCCATGCTCGTCATTGATTGAGGCAGTGATAGAGCAGCTGGTCGTCCTCACCTGGATCAGTGATAAGTTTTTTAGGCCATCTTTTAGCATCTCTTCAGCAGCTGCAGCTGCAGGCTGGGCTTTTGCCACTGGCTCTAAGTGCAAATACTGACCCTGCTGGGACCAGCTTCTAGCAGCAGTGTGGTCACATCAGCAGGGATGGGTCACCTGGCGACCGGTGTCCTCTATGGAAAGACCGATGTGCTGAGGAATTATTCCTCTTGGAGAGCTGCTCTAAGTTGGACACTATATCTATGGAGAAACTGAAAGAAAAAGAAGAAAATAAAAAGAACAAGAAAGAAGGATTTTAATTTCCATTCTGAAATGTTTGGGTTGAATTTCTTTCAGTCTCATACAAAAGAGTAATAGGTATGATGTATGATTTTCAACGCTGATCTCATGGAAACCAAGCACTTCGATCTGTCTGAAATTAGGCAATTTTAGAATAGTAGTGCATGACAAATTTATTACCTGCCTCAGAGTGGAAAACAAATTCCAAAATTGCTGCTTTTTCCCATTGAAAAAAAATGTAAACCAAATGCAACAATCAAAACCAGCTCCTTCCTGGCTCAGTTCTAAATGTAATACACAACTTGGTTCCCTGCAAAACTGCAGGGCTTTATTTATGGCCTATGGATGGTCCTTTTTGTCTCAGGCCTAAGGCTGCTCTGTTTCCATGTTTCATTTCTCAGCTGTGTGCTAGGCAGATGGTTTGGAGCAGAGCCATAAATCAGAGGGTTTCAGGATACGTCCAACATTCTGCATGTGCCCTTAGCACCTGTGCAGCCTGTTTCCAACACAGCCTTGTCCCAGGCATGGTGTTATGTGTGTGTTGGCCACACTGTGATTTTTGTCACTGCTTCGGAGCATCTCAAGGCCTCCTCCAGCCTGCAGACATGCCACAGAAACACAGAAGGACCCCAGAGCCCACTCATACTTCCCCAACAGAAGAAAAAAGGGATGTCTGGGGGCAATACCTTGAACGTGTTTATTTCCAGCATCTTCACTAAGTATGGGAAATGAGAACAAGTCTACCTTGTAAAATCCTCATGTTTTCTCAGACTGAAAGATCTGGGACTGTTCATCCTGGAGGAGAGAAGGCTCTGGGGACACCTGACAGCAGCCTTTATGTACGTAGGAAGGCTGTAGGAAGGAAGGGAACAGACAGTTTAGCAGAGTCTGTTGTGATAGGACAAGGGGAAATGATTTCAAACTAAAAGAGAGGAGATTTAGATTGGATATCCAAAAAAAATTTTTTACAGTAAAGGTTGTGAGGCACTGGCACAGGTTGCCCAGGGATGTGGTGGATGCCCCGTCCCTGGAGACACTCAGGTCAAGCTGGACAGGACTCTGAGCACCTGATGGAGCTGAAGGTGTCCCTGTACATTGCAGGAGAGAAGGGCTAGATGAACTTTAGGGCTACCTTCCGACTCAAATGATTCTATGATTCTCCCGAGAATTCTTCCCTCTTCTTCTATAGCCAATCTCCTTGTCCCCTCTCTTTGCCTGTAGACAGCAGACTACAAAACTGCTCATGGCTGCCTTGCTGCATGCTGTGCACAATGGAAATTATGCTCATAATAATAATAATTATTATTATTACTATTATTACGGCACCATCTAGAGAGCTCAGGCATTGTGGCAGGTGTTTTACAGACACATAGGAAAATAGAAGTCTTCCCCTAAAGATTTTGCAATTGCAGGCAAGATTCAATAAGCAGGATCCAAAATTAGAAATATAGGTCCATGCTATGGATGAGTGGCCAACCTGAGAACCCAGAGAGGTGGTGCAGTCTCCTTCTCCAAGATGTTCATGACCCGCCTGGACACCTACTTGTGCAACCTGGTCTAGGGAGCTGCTTTGGCAGGGGGGTTGGACTTGATGATTCTAGAGGTCCCTTCCAACCCCTACAATTCTGTGATTCTGTGATTCTTTGATTCTGTGATTCTGTGATTCTGGCCCCCACCGCACGCCCTGTGAAGGTCCAGCTGATAAATGGAAATGAGTTCCAGAATAAGTCGTTCAACGTTTTAAAATTCTAGGCCAACAACACTTGCTGCTTTTCCTTATTTCTTTTCCTCCACTATAACTTTGTGAAAGGCTTTGCAGTCCTGTTTGCACAGCATCACAAAGCTCAATCCCAGCAATGTTCAGGTAGACAGCACCTCTGAAATCACCGCTTCCTTAAGATTTGAGAATGCTGTCTGTGGGGTGAAACATTTTTGAGTCGCAATATGCTTGGGGTAAAAGAGGGAGATGTATTTTAATAAATGCATAGACAATATTTAAAATGGTTTGTTGATAGGGTACTGATGCCTTTCTCTTCTTATTATTTTTCCCCAGAGGTGATGCTGCTAAGAGTACTTCATACACAGGTAAAATGGGAGTTTATATGGGTTCTGACACTAGCAAAACATCCCAGCCTGGACAGGAGGCAGCTTGTGTATTTGGGGGAAAAGTGGCTGCTTTGAGGACAACACTCATTCACACAATGTTTGCCCTTGGGGAAGATGTTCCGGCCCAGTGACAGACACGATGCTGTGATGTTTCTGTGCCCAACACTGTGGGGTTTGGGGGCAGAGATAAGGAGCCCGGCCCGCTTCCAGCTCCACCGAGCTGGAGTGAGCAGCACTGCAAAATCACAGAGCACAGAAATGAGCTGAGTTTAGCATGCCAGCATCCTTTCACACAGCTCTCAGGATGCACAAGAGCTCTGTGGAATCACAGTCCTGACAAAGCCCGACTTCTCCAATTCAGAGGAAATAAAAAGGACTTTGTGACTCTGTTGTGACCGCCGATAGAGGGTTGGTGTGCCCAGGGGACAGCGAGCCAAGGGAGAGGCAGAAGCAGCACTGGAAAATTTGGCTTCGGTGAACAGTTCCTTAAATTCAATGTGTCATGATTTTCTTTCGGCACACGCGGCTCTCTGTGTATAAACTCCAGCCCAGTGAGAAAAATATCCTCTGGTCAATGGTAAGAGCGAGTAATAGTTTCCTAAGGATTAATTCCTCCTAAAAGATACCATCTGCATTCCTTTGGAAGATGCCCTCCCACAGGACCTCTCTCACAGAGCCACACTAAAAATAGTGGTGAGCGCTTCCTGATGGCAGAGCCGCGTTTCTCTGGAAAGGCAGGTGATGTTTCTGAGGAAGGTAGGTGAAGTCAGCACAGCTGAATGCTCTTAAATTTGCATTGATAATGTTGGTGATTACCCATAGATTTCAAACTAAATGACGATTTCACAAAAAGACACGGCACAGTCCTGGTTTTCTTTCCTTATACATAAAAAATGTGCATGATGTTTGCAGAATTAAAATGCATTTTCTCCATATCCGTTGCAAGTTGAGGTGGAGGCTCCTCCATCACCCAGCTGCTCACTCAGCGTGCACATCTCCGCAGACTTAGCTTGTGGTAGCTCACTGTGAGTGCTGCCCAAATGCAGCTGCTGAGAACATGCTCAGGTTAATAACCACTGGAAAAGGCTGTGCAAGATGAGCTGCCATCCTGCTTCTCTGCTGCTTTGCAGCAGGATGGGCTGTGGGGCTCTATGTGAAGGGCAGCAGCCAACTCTTATCTCTGTGCAGATAAAGCAGATGTGGTGAAGCATGCTTCCTTGCAAGCAAATTCGCTCCATCTTTGCAGCATGTTTAGTCCTTGACTCTCCTGTGAAGGTGGCAACTAAGTCCTGGAAGCAAACTTTTCTCCTAGAGAGCCACCAAACCCTTCCTGATCCAAGGGACTTCCCACAGAATTAACAAAGGGTATCTTTCCTCTCACCTTTCCTTGCCTTGCTTTTTCAGCTCCCTTCACACCCTTGACTTTGTTTGCTTTGTGTGACTGGTTTCTAGTTGAATTAAAAAATTACTCTGGCCTTTTGAGAGGAGAGAAAATCATCCAGTGACAAAAGGAAGTTCTGAGGGGTTTGAGAGGTGTCCTTCCCCTGAGAGAAAGGATGCCCCTGTGGTACCTGATATAACTGGGACTGGCAAAGCTCTGTCTACTAGATCATAAACATATACTCATTAAAACGTTTTAATTGAGATGTTTTGAGAACTGTGTTGATCTGTGCATGCCCTTTGTGAAATATTAAACACCCCTGCCCATTCAATGCGGTCCTCCTCCACAGGTTTTCCTGCACATGGGGTTTGACATCCCTGGCTATCCTGGAGCTAAATAATCTCCTACAAAAAAAAAATCTCAATGAGATGTTTGATGTTGCAGTCAAAGGAGCACATGCCAGAAAAGGTTTTGCTCTCTCCATCAGTTGTGTTTGTTGATATTTTCCCATCAGACCTGACAACAAACAGCTGATTAACTTGTTAGCCAAGCGCATCAAAGCACAGGGTGAGAGCATGACATCTCCTGCTGTGCCCTCCAGCCACTCCTCACACGCACTGGTTTCTGCAGGGCCTGTCTGGGTGCAAGCTGTCTGTCCTGCACAACTGGCCGTCTCAGCGACTCGTGGTTCTGAAGAGTGCCCTCTAGCTCTTCACCCGACTTCTCCAGGCTCAGAGATGTGGCTGTACCAGTGTCAGGAGCTCCTTTGGGAGCAGTGAAAGGTTCCCCATGGAGAATCTCAGCTCAGGATCACCAGAAGATGCCCAGCAGGTACCTCACGTCTTTCTTCCTTTCCACCTCCTCTCACCCCTCTGCCCCAAGGGCTTCCTGCCCTCCATCTCCAGCGTGTCCCTCCCCATACAGCCCACTGACCTCACTCTCCTCATTGCACCCCTCATACCTTGGTCTTTGACGTGTGGGTCAGCTCAGAGCCCAGCAGGACCAAGCTGTCTCTGCCCTTCCAAGACAGTCTGTTTATTGGCAGTGCTCGATTCAGGTCAGTTTATGTGTGGTACCCTTCAGACAGGAGATCATCAGAGGTTGCACTTGCAGAAAAAGAGTACTCACAGGTGAGCTTCTTGTTTTTCTCCCAGAGCAAAGGTCTTTGCAAGGAGGCTGCTTGTGCCAGCAGCACCAGGGGATCAAAGTTCCTGGAGAACATGTCAGAAAGGCTGATGGCTTGGTGACAAATGGCAAGATGAGGCAAAGGAGACAGGCAAGGTTAATGCATTTTTACATCACTGAATCTCATGAGTTCGGTCTTGGCAGCAGTACTGCTACTGAGTTCTTGGTTCTCTTAATCTCCTCTCTCCTGCAGTCCCTGGACCTGTCCTTCAGTCAGCATCAAGTGACAAATCAGACACCATGGGCCTCGGTTTTGCAAACCTGCAACACAAGCAGGTGTATTTGCAAAGATGGAGCACACACACACACACCTGGAAGCACCTGGAACCTTACCTGACACAGCGCTGCACTAACAGACGTGTAAGAAGACGCAATCCCAAGTGAAGCCATGCAAGCAAATTGTGGCACACATACATTCATATATTGCCTTTGCATAAAGAGCTGCCCCAGTGCACCTGAGAAATAGATACCCAGCAGCTAGCTGCAGGCAGTGTGAGATGACAGATACATGTTTAAGTAATGTCTTCATTCCAGTTCAGCTGAAAAAATAATTACTGAGTGTGGATCTTCAGCCAAGAAGTACCTTTGTTTCTGAACTCTCATTGATTAAAATATCTTGTGCTTTCAGCTGGATTATAATAAGGACACTACATTACCCTTCACACAGAATATTGAAATAATATCTTTATTTGGGAGAATGGAGGATTTAGAGGGTGACCTTAATGTTTCATCTGAAGAATTTCACCAAGCCTGGACAAACTCCTGCTTCCAAACTGGAGGATTTCTGCTAGAACAGGAAGTTTCCCTCACATTGTTATCCACCAAAATGAGCCCTGGATTATATTTAGTCCCATTCATTCAGCACAATGAAAAGTGAGACTCCAGCCAATTTCCTTAAGCAATAGTTATTAATAATCACCAGTGCTAGGTGGTTGATCACTTCTAGGATGCTGGGGAAGGCAATGGACCCAGCACAAACACTCACTCTCCTCTTACCAAGGTTCCTAGTGGATTTGACCCTTCAAGGCACTTTATAACCTGGGTACCTGTGCCTAAACATTGCTCCAGATACAGCTTCCAGCCCTGCTCTGACTGTCTGTGCTTACTGGCCCATGTTCCAGTGGAGCTGCAAATAGACCATCCAGGGTAGCTTAGCAGATTTTAAGCTGCAGCTAAAAAAATCTTTCAGAGGCTCCTTCAGGCTCAAAGCAGGTCTGTGTAAGACTGCTGCTGAGCAGCAGATAATGCAACAACAGCAGACTCCCATCATACAGGAGCTCATGCTGAAGTCATATGGGAGCACATGGATAAGCTGTACACAAGTCAGGAGCTTGGGTCAACAAGGGCAACTGTAGACTGGCTGTGATTCCTGGCTTCATGCATTGCTTCTCGTGTATTTAAAGACAAAAATTACTTGAGCTGTGTCTGTTCTGAGGTCAGGAAGACAGACTTAAGGTGGTCTTCATGACTTGCAAGTTTACATCCATTTTGCTGGCTGTCTCCTGATCTTGAAGTATCTGAGCTCAAAATACCTCCTGCCTGTATTCAACTAACTAATACGAAATGTCTGGAAGTTTGGGTTTTCCCTATAGGAGTGAGCTCCCAATCTCCATCTCTATTTGCAATCACCAAGGTGATGAATGGTTTTGCAACAATTTCTGCAGAGGGATATATTTCCCTTCAGAACTCAAGCTCATGCAGTGCAATGTCTTGGCCTTGCACAGACAGGAAAAACGAGTTGCTTCCCTCCCACTGGGTGTGATGATGGGGAAGGAGTGGAGGTGATCTCCTCTGTGCTTCTACAAAAGCAAAGCACAGAAATGTGTGGCTGTCCTCTTGCCATCCAGGGATGTTTTAACATGTTACGGGTACAAGAAAAGAAAGGACATGGAAAGCAATGTGTTTCCACCACAAACAGCTGTAATTCACACGCAGATGATAGAATAATGTTACTCTAGCTTCTTCTTGCACATTGCCAGTGAACAAGAAAAACAAGTATCTTGTGCTCTGAAAACCAAACACTGGTTCTGGGAAGGTACAGGGCAGGACAAGGGAGAGACAAGGGGGAACAAGGTGGGGGGGATGTATTTATATTGAAAGAAGAAAGGTTTAGGTTAGAAGTTAGGAAGAAATTCTTCACTTGGAGAGTGGTAAGGCACTGGAACAGGTTGCCCAGAGAAACTGTGGATGCTCCACCTCTGGAGGAGTTCACAACCAGGCTTGATGGGCTCCTGGGCAGACTGATCTATTGTTGCAACCCTGCCCATGGCAGCGAGGTTGGAACTAGATGATCTTTGGGGTCCCTTCCACCCCAAGCTATCCTATGGTTACGTGATTCCATGAAGCTGGTGATCAGAGTGATCGCGACTTCTTGACTGGAATAGTTGGAGCAGTTGTTTCCTCAGTGCCCACTTTCCCTCCTCTGATGCTCATCACTTCAGCAGTTAGAGCATTGAGACTTTCCAAAGCTCAGCAGTTGGCACATTTCAGCCTTTGTGCAAACTCAGGCACCACTGCAAGGCACTTCTTTCACTCAGATTTGGAAGATCTCAGTCAAGAGGACTTAGATTTAAAAAAAACATCTGAGGTTGTGTACCATCAGAGCATGGCATCTTCAAAACCAGAACAAAGCAGGCAGGTGAGGCCACATAAGCCAGCCAAATGCACTAAAAAGACAAGTTACTGAAGTAATGAAATATTGAGCCAGAGAATTTCTTCAAATTTTAGCAATTTGTATGTATGCGTGTGGTTGGCCCTGCTCTGTTATTCCTGCCAAGCACTCAATTAGCACTTGAGTTAATAAGATGTTTTAATGACTGTTAAATTAATCAACAACTCTGACACTGCTTCTCTGTTTTCCAAGGGAAAGACATTCTTTCAGCCCAATTCCTATGTTATCAGTGTCACTAAATATTTGTTTATTCTCTTTACTACACTTATTTGACTTCATTTGAAATTAGATGCAGTGATAGGGGATGTAATTTAGTATTTTTTCTGTAATGTGCTGAATGGATGAGGATTAGAGCTCCCAGCTATGAGAAAATGAGTACTCATAAGCATTTGTTCAAACAGAAAACACAGAACCTTTTTGACAACTGTCATATTCCCTTTGATTTGCTCTTCATCAGCACTTTTGTGAGTTTGCTCACGAAAGGTTTGCCAGAATGAAAGTACTGCTAATAGAGATGAAAACGTGTAACAGCCCTTGTGAAAATGTTTGGGCTGACCTGTGCCACAGCTATTTCTTTTTGATTCTCTGACAGCAATCCAGGCAGGAAAAAAACAATAGTTTGTGATTGAGCTCATCAGCCCCTCAAAACAGCTAGCGTACCAAAAATAGAAGGAAAACGTCAAGTAAAAGAATTTTAAAATAGCTGAAATATGTCCCCAAACCCATGGATTTAGGACTGTTTCATTCTGAAGAATTTAAAGAACAAAAGAAAAAACATGACCTGCGGGCAGCGCGCAGCTCTGCACCAGCTGGGGCGGTGAGGGTGATGGTTTCCCATCCGGCTGGGAGCAGGGTTGGTGCACATGTAGGCTGTTGTAGGTCTCAGGCTGAGTTATCTCCTTGGGATCATTCAAACCTATGCTTCTGCTGTGAGAGAAATAGCCTAGGGCTGGAGCTGTGCTGAGAGAAATGAAAAGCTTTCATAAAATTATGTCATGTGCTGAATGTGGCAGGCTGTCGTGTAATAATAGCTAAAACTTTCTGTAATTAAAACGAGTAGCTAGTTATGGTGTCTGACTATGATCAAAGCCCTTTTGTCTGCTCTGACAGTTGGCACATGTGAAAGATTTTGGCTTACGTGGAAAATACTGTTGTGGTTTTTCTCTTGGTTTTAAATGGCAAGAACCATACATCTTGGATTATCCCTAAACTGAAGGAAAACAGTAACGGGAAACCAGGAACCAGAATTTGCATGACTTAAAACGTCTATGATTTCTGGCAAAAACTGCTCCTGTGCCCAGTGATTCTGCCTTTGGAGCAGTTGACCCAGTGCTGCAATGCAAACAGTTGATTTGGGTTATTTTGTTTTTCCAAAGAGATGGGAATACAGCTTGTGGGAGCAGTCCCAAAGGTACTGTGCTGCCTTCTTAAACTAAGCATTGTTTTTGCATAACAAATATTTGTCTGAATTGTGACAAACCAATTGTCTACCAGTAAAGGATGTTTTCTCATTGCTTGCACTGCAAGTAGTTTTCTGGATACATGTTTAATAGACAGAAGGTACTTTTCTGTTCTCCATCACTTTCCTCTTTCATGTCTGGTTTCTATATGACAAAATACAGGGCTTGGTGAGTAAACATAAACTGCTCTTGCCCTCAAATTCCTCTCCATCTCCAAAAAACCCCAAACTAATCCAGAATTCCTTTTGCATCTCTGAAAACATCTACTTCCTCTTAGAGGTCTCTGGGAGGATAAATATGAAGTTGAAAAAAACAGATGTGAACTGATTGGCTGAGGAACATCAGCCAATAATATAATGTTTTAGATGTTATTCTAGGCAACAAAACATAATCTGAAGGAAATGGCCATCAGAGTGTGCTGCTGAGCACTGGCATTTTCCCTCCCCTTCTCAAGTGCTGAGGTACATTGTGTGTGATGCTCTTCTGCATCTTATGAGCAGTCACGTCTTCTCACAGTGCTTGTAATTTGTTACCTAGCTAGTGGTACGGGCACCACAATATAAGGACATAAAACTATTAGAAAGCACCCAAAGGAGGGCTACAAAAATGGGGAAGGCTCTGGAGAGCAGGGTGTATGAGGGGCAGCTGAGGTCCTTTGATTTGTTCAGCCCAGAGCAGAGGAGCTGAGGGGAGGACTCATGGTGCCTACAGCTCCTCACAGGGAGCAAAGGACAGTGCTGAGCTCTGCTCTCTGTGACAGTGACAGGGCCCGAGGGAACGGCATGGAGCTGTGTCAGGGGAGGGGCAGATGGGGGTCAGGAACGGGGTCTGCACCAGAGGGTGGTGGGCATGGAACGGGCTGCCCTAGTGGGAATGGCCCCGAGCTGCTGGAGCTCAAGAAGTGTTTGGATAGCACTCTGATATAGGATTTGGATTTTGGGTGGTGCTGTGCAGAGCTAGGAGTTGGACTCAATCATTTTGTGGATCCTTTCCATCTTGGGATACCCTATGGTTCTGATCTTGGACCACCTTTACTTTAGAGGGCAGGGCTACACTGTGAATGGTTGAGAGCTCACCACTTTGGTCTATGTTTGCTTTGGAGTGACTCTGGACTCCACTCCTGGTGCTCTGGGCTTGGAGCAAATTTCTGAGCATGTGGGACCCACTCGTTCCCGGAGCCTTGGCTAATAACTACTGCCAAATGCTGCTGACCCCTGTGAGGATCTCCTGTGGCTTGTATCTGTGTCATGCACCATGCTGACTATGCTTTATCTACTTGTGATCTTGACTCCACATAGTACTGCTTACACACAGACCCAGACTCACTGCTCCTTGGGTATGTGAGTTCTTCTGGTGCATGGAGCACAGCTGCTTCCCAAGTGCAATGACAGCCCTCCAGGGTGTTAGCACAATGTGCTAACATGGACAGCTTGGTAGCACAAGAACTTTGGTCCGTACAGAAACAAACCTGTGGATCAAACACGATGAACTGTAGCACCATGCAGGCTGCAGGCAATGGTGTCATTAACACCAGGGACATTGCTTCCAGGTGATGACAGACAGTATTACTGTCATGTGCAATCCCAGCAAGCAATGTGCTGTGACATTCACCTGTTCCTGACAGGAACTGTTGACCTATGGAGCTTTCCTATTATATTAATTTATCCACAGCTCACCTTTGGTGAATGCTTTTAATTGACAGCCTGACTGATCTACTTCTGATGGAATATGAGCACTGTCATCTTTTAGGCTGCTTTCTCAGGCAAGAGATACTTGAAACAAAACATATTTACTGCAGATGTCAGTGCAGAAGGATAAAATCTGTTTTCAAAAAGGAAGGAGTCTCAGACTATGGCTGGACCAGTTTCTGCTCCTATGCTTCTTCTGAGTGTCTGAAATATCATAAATGCTGACAGAGATTACTTCTTGATCTCCTGATAGAGGCAAGAGGGAAGGGCCCCTCACCAAAATGCCCATCATACTTGAGTGTTTGTGCACTTCTTGTGTGAACACACACACACTGACATCAGTAAGAACCTTGCTTAACGTAAATAACCTCTCTTTTTACTTATATAGACTTCTCTGAAGTTCTCTCAAGTCCTCAGGGATTCTTTCCAGTTGATGATAAAACAAAAGAATTGTTTTGCTACTATTGTAGTTTGAAGTGTTTCTCAATATGGTATTGTCTCACACTAGGATATGGTTAAGTAGGAGAAAGATGGAAGTTGTATTTCAAGCTGGGCATGGGAAAATTATACAATAATTTGCATGGTTGCTCTAAATACACGAATCTTCTATGCACAGCTTAGCACTTCCTCAAGCTGAGAAACTCCAGAGCAGAAATGTTCCCTGAAAACCAGCAGCTGAAAAACATGTTGCTATTTCTCACCATCTAAATTCTCAAGTAATATGGGCACCGTACAGATGGGCAGGGTAACACAGTTCCTGTGGGCAGGACTAGGACAACGGTATCTTCTGTGTGGAATATAATGACTATAATCCTGTGATACAGCTTTACTAACTCTTACCTTTCTTGCTAGAATGTAGCTTGGGTTTTTTATTCATTTGTGTCTGTGTGTATGTGTATTAATTAGACATACACACATAAATACATATGTTTATGCATACATACACACACGGCCTGGGGAATTTTCTTATGTACATACAAATTCCATTTGAATTCTAAAGTTGCTATGAATTTTTACTCTCAGTGCCAATTAAAGTGTCAGTTTTATGCAGACAGCACAAATGATCTCAGCTCCACATCAAAGTATCAAGGACCATCAGTGCCGTCCTGGGAGCCCTTGGCTTTTCAGGGATCTCTTCTAAAACACTACTTGAAANAGATTTCTAAAACTCATTTAAGGACAATGTATTATCCAAGGATAAAATCCTCAGTTGTTCACATTGCCAATGATGTAGCAAAAAAAAAACAAAACCCCAAAAAAAAAAAAAAAAAAAAAAAAAAAAAAGGAGGAAAAGAGCCCCAACACCTTGTCTAGAGACAAAAGACTAAACAAAGAGTGGTGAGCCATTTTATGCCAGTTTTTGAAACACACCAATCAAACCTCAAAGGACTCAAGAAGCAGTAAGCACTCCCAGAAAGGGAAAGGCACTCTGGCGTTCATTGTCTTTCAGAGGTGTTTTTATTATTTGCTAGAGTTTCTAACATAGAATAAAAAGCAAAGGTAACTTCAAGCAGTTCCTCTGCAGTCTTCATGTACACTGATCTGTCACACACACGAGCTGCCTGGAGGGGCAAACTGGAAGAATGGAAAATCACAGTGGTTCCTGGAGGCAATACTGAACTCAGGGCAGCTGAGTAGGAGCTTCTCTACCCCTAAGGGATATCACTTAGAGAGCTGCAGTATTGGAACAGCAGGTTGAGAGCTAGATGGGTGCTGAAATCCAGATGCTTGAAAGCCTGTTGGTTCAGATATAGCTTCTGCTGGTAGCATCCACTGCCCAAGAGTTAGATACGACTGTAATAAAGAACCCAGAATAAAGTATTTGTAAAACAACTAACATCACTTTTTAACAAAACCAGATGTATAACATTAGGACAATATATGTATAAATAAAAGCTCAACTTTTATACCTCAAGAGCACTCTACCATGGCACCCAGTGAAGTGAGTGCAAGGTAAAGTCCCAATATAGGACAATAAACACGAAGAATTCCTGGAGGGATGGATCCCGAGGTGCTTTGCAATTGTAAAATGATGCAGAGAAGACTAATAATAAACAGATTGCTGTGAGCTGGGGCCTCACCTCATGGAGTCACCTGAAGAGAGTGCCCCTGCTGAAGGGAACAGGTAGTATTTGCTGATCACTGGGGCCATGCACTTTTGGCCCTTTGGGGATGGATTTGCATCATATTGCATCAAGTCTTTTGCCAGACAGAGCTGCTAAAGGGAGTGGGGAGCACAGAGATAGTACGTGGCAGCTGAGCTGAGCCAGACAGCGTGAACGGATGCGAAAGTAGGGAAGATGAGAGTCTGGAAAAGATTTGTTGGGTCAAATGCTGTTTTGTTTCTTTTTCAGTAGACTGCAGCCCTGTTGCCTCTCAAATCATTGAAAATTAACTTAAAGAAAGCAATACTAGGTCTTACAAACAGTGAAAGCTTTTCCTTGTTGTCTGAATCTCCAACTCACAGTCCTTTCTTTCTCCTCACCTATATATTTTCATCTCAAATGGCACTGGGTCAAACCCATGAAGTACTACACGGCTGGTATGGCTACGCTACTACAGCAGTACAGCTGGGAAGTGCAAATTCCCCTACAGTCAGCCCAGTGCAAGAGGTTCAGTGCAGAAGCAGAGGGTGGGCCTGCATTGTTCAGCCCCATGCTGGAGCTCTGTGTGGGCTGGGAAGTGATGGGAAGGCTCAGCTGTGGAGTGAGCCTCTCTACTCATCCAAATCCCTGATCAGAATGTATCCTGAGCCCCCAAAAGCTGATCTCTGAGCAGGTGCAAGCCTGAAGGTGGGCTGGTTTTGAGCTTCAGGTGTAGGAGGAATTTCTTCTGCATTCAGCTCAGAGGAGGAGAAACACATCTGCCATGAGGAGGGAACTTCTGGCTCTTAGAGATTTAATTCAGTTGCTCCAATGAAATACGCATACTCACCTTAGACAACTGAAGGAGGCATTAACTGCCTGCAGTTTAACGACTGTACTGTGTGAAAGGGACCAGTCAGCTAGAGCCTTTTAATTCTTTTCTAAAGAAAGGATAAGAGAAGAGAAAGAGTCGGCAACACAGTATTTATAATAAAGATGAAACGAGTGGAACTCAATGGCGCCAGCAACTCCAGAGCTCCTGCTGCTCAGGCTAATGCATTTTGCATTAGCACATCTGAATATCTGGCACTGGAAGGTCCTGAAAGTGCTTTACAGAATAGTGGCATTCTTACAGTGGCGGCACTTCTTCTGAGCACCACCAACTGGTGCAGTTGCAATGGGGAGCCCTTCTGGTTGAGGCATCACCAGAAATGTGCCAGGCAAATGAGATCTGCTTTCCACTTGCTGCTTACACCTGGGCTGCCTTTTGCTCTGCTCACCTCCGTATAATGAGATGAAGCTACATCAAAAGGGCCAGGACCCTCCTGGCAACTCAGGAACATTGTGCTCCGAGGGTGGGACATCCATTCTGTCTGGAGCTGGAGAATGTCCCACCACTTACTGCCTCACTAGGATCGTGGTTTCCTCAGGTTATCATAGGGGCTACTGGGCAGGTGGACTTCACAGTTAGCCTATGAATACAAAATTTTATCTGCAAGCAGATTTGCTCTGTGTTGGCTAAAAAAAATAACATCTGTTTTACAAGAACCCTGGGATTCTACTCCACCACTCCAACAGCTAATCCTGTATTTGCTTTGGAAGCACTATGAAATCCTCAAAGGAATTAATAGCCTGCAACTGCATGTCACCAGAACAATTTATTTTTCATTCTTTCCCCCCACCAGATGTATGCCTCTTATTTCTTCCTGAAACCTGGATTTGCAAACTTTTATGTTGCTTTATCTTCCCATAACCCTGGAGAGAGATAACAGCAGCAGTAATGAGCAAAGAGCAGCGGCACAGCAGGGCAAACTCTGGGGCAGGAGGAAAAGCTGCCTGCGTGTCAGTGTCCTCAGAGGCAGATGGCAAACGTCACCTTCTTCTTAACAACTCTGATGATAGAAAGGGGAAAGGCAGCACTTTACAGTTTTATTTTAGTTTTGACTTCTTCTTCTAAAAAATAAGTGATACCAGAATCTATTTCAATAATTCTTAAAATATGGTCCTCAGATGCTGCTTTCCTTCTTTTGGCCCAACTCCCTCTTAAATGAGCTCCTTTCTGCACAGCAGCACATCAGTCTGAGGGGGAAATGGAAACAGTGCCTCAAAGTGTGGGAAGAAGTCAAAGAGGAGTGAGGCAGGGAGAAGAAAATAAATTCCTCAACTTGTTGTCCTGGTTCTGTTCCTTCCAAAAATAAGGCTGATCTCTGCCTCTGACTCCAAATGCAGGAAAAGCAGGACTGGGACAGTAGCTCTGAATCTCGTGTTTACGGGCAAATGGCTTTTGGCTTGACATTTCAGCAACTCCTTTTGTTCTCAGTAGGACATTGCTGGTGCTGAGTTCTTCAAAATCTGGACCTCATATATGAGAAATACTTATTAGACCCACAGGATGTAGACATGGTTGTTTAGTTATCAGCACAGTGCCTGGAAGCCATAAAGAAGGGAAAAGCTCGAGTCATACTGCTCTTCACTACTAATCCACTTGCCCACCAATATACAGAAAGAGAATGGTCATGGTGGCTTCACACAAACAGAACTGTAAAAAGAACACAACACCTACCTATGTTTTAAGGCAACACTGACAGTATTAGCAAGCAGAGACAAATATCTTACACTGAATGACCTCTGTGTTAGGTCTCTAGTGCTTCTTGATGTCCCAAGAAGTGTCCAGGAGGAATGTGAAGCATAGAGCAGCACAGATGTTGCCTATTTCCAGGAGGATGTGCTGCTGGCCTCACTCCACCAGCTCCTTGGGGATGGGCTGAGCTCAAACAGAAAGCTGCTCAAGGTTTGGCAGATTTTTAAAGGAAGACTGAATGCTCTGGAACTGCAGAAAGCATGCCTACCTGTGCAACCTGGTCTAGGGAGCCTGCTTTGGCAGGCAGTTGGACTTGGTGATCTCCAGAGGTCCCTTCCAACCCCTACAATTCTGTGATTCTGTGTACATCAGAGCACAGCCCTGCAATTTCTTCACGCAGAAAAACATGAAGAAGAACAGTCCCATACTGCCTGAGTAAAGAACCAGTCCTACATAGCCCCTTGGTATTAAACTGGCCTCAGGAGCAGGTCAGCAGAAATCTGGTGGCATGGTGCATCTGTCACTGCCTAAGCAATGACTGGTGTGGATCCCATAGGGAATTAATTTTGCCACAGTATCATGCTCTGCAGACAACATGCAGAGGACACACAGGCTTGTGACTGCAAAAGCAGCTTGCGACCTGTGTTGCTTTGAAGCTTGTCTCTGGAACCTGATTTGTCTCTTCAGGTGTTTTTCTGGCATGTATTTTGATCAGGATGTGCTTTGGTAATGCAGTCTCATGTAAAAAGTAGTCAGGATATACTACATAAAAACAGGAAAGATCTTTAATCTTAGGGTCACGAGAATGACACTTGACCTAGCAAAGCTACATTTGCAATCACTTTACTTTTAAAGTACTGGTTTTCTTTTAATACCAGTGGTGCTTCCAGCCTTCAGATTGCATCCATGTCTCCAGCTATGATGTTTTTGGTGACTGACAGGTCGACATATGTCTCGAGAGCACTGCAATGGACTACAAGTGATACTATCCCAGAACCACTGAGGACTTGCTCTTTCCACCCTTCTGAGGACTTCTTTCATCTTTCAATACATCCAAGAGTCTCTTACAAGAATGACTCTTTTTGGTTCATTGCTTGATTTTCTTCAACCTAGTGAATATTCATTCCCCTTTGGAGGGAAACAATTGGAACAGTGCAAATGGATCTGATTAAAAGGTGAAAACTAAATGATATTCTATGGATTTAAACTCATTTTAAACGAAACCTAAAATAAATTCATGTTAATACCTGAATTCTTCGTATAAGCAGAACTGAGAGGCTGAAGACCAGAAAGAATGTCAGAAGTTGCAGTGACCCTGCAACTAGGTCAAACAATTTGAGCTCTGACATTGAAAAACGGTTGCAGATTTCTGTGGCTTTTTAAAAAGATAGTGATGACCCTGCAGAGAAAGCTTCCCAAAAATCACATGGTAAAGCCTGTGACCAAAATGTACCATGTCAGAGCATGGCACAGTTATCATGCATTGAAGTCTCCATACTAAGGCTGAGCTTTACAATAGGATCTTGTCTCCATGATCACTTTCACTTTGAATTTCGAGGGTGGTATCACTTTTGCACAGGGTTACTTGCGCCAAATTGGCAGCAGGATAAGATAGCTTGCTTTTTGCATGGACAGAGAACTGGAATAGAAGAAGAACAGTGTCTGCTCTCTTTCACTGTCTCCTGTCTCAACAAGCTCCAGGAACCTCACTTTGCAGGATTAGACCACGTTATGTGGAGCTTATCTAAAGCTGCACTGCAGGCAAGGGGCAGAAAGCCCTTGTCTCAAACTCCAGCTCTATCAGAAGACTTCTACAGTTTCTCAGGTGTTTGTTGCAACACCACAAACCATCCTTTGGAGCAAGAATGCCTGCAGCAGGATCAGGTTTTATCCAGCACCAGGTATGCTGATAATGCCAAAGCCCTCCCTGCTGTATTTCCACCAGAGGTATTTTTAAATGACAATGTGATATATATATTTTTTTCTTTTGCTCATTTGTCAAAGGAAGAACTGGATGTGCCACGTGTGTGCTGCGACAAGAAACTTCCAGTTATTTTTTGGCCCATTCCAGCTGGGATGGAGGCAGGACTGGAGAAAGTGCTGACTGCGGGCAGGGTGAGCCCTGCGGGAGCAGTGACCCCACAGCCCTCCCTCTTCCTGCCAGGGTTCCCCGGAGTCCAGCTGTGGGAAAAGCCTTCAAGGTTTTCCGTGACCCTGGTGCTGATACTGCTCTGGGCTGGGTTTTGTAGTTGGGGTTGGTTTACGTGTATCCTGCTTTTCAAGTGTCTGGATATGGTTGCGTGCTCCCAAACAGGCTTCACCTTTTGTTTTTTCTCAATAAAGCACCTCAGAGTGACAGCAGGCACTTTCCATCCCCTGGGGATTTCTTCTGGATGGAGGAAACACAAAATTTCTGCTGGAATAGTGGCAGTGGTCCCACAGCTTTACATCAGGATTTTCTTACCCATCACATTCAGACAGGAATGGCCCACAGTAGATAAAACCCTACAGAGAAATAGGGATTGTTGGTGTGTGTGCAGCATTTGGATATAAATCATGCCTAATTAAATCCTGGAAAATTACATTCTCCAGTTTTATATTCTCTGTTTATACACGGGCCCAAGATTCCTGTTTTTACGCCTCAGAGTAATCTGAGCTCATGCAAGTTTCGTTCCACAGCCTTCTTACGCATCATACGTAACATACTGCCCCACTACAGAGCTAATCCCATGGAGTTCAGCCAGATTGCTGCTCAGGTAGCCTGAACACTTCTCACTTGAACAAATGGAGCTGGAGCCCATCTCTGGGGCCTGTGCTCAGAGCACAGCCAGAGCTCTCCTTACATGTTCTGCCCTGACCTGGCAGCCCCAGCACTGGAGCAGGAGGGAGAATTGAATCCGGGCCTACCCCAAATGCTGCCAATTCCCACCAGTTACTGAGGCCAGGTGCTTATTAATTGCAGAATCCAGTAGAACTGGATTGAAACCAACACGCTTATTTTCCCATTGAAAGCAACACGCTTATTTTCCCATTGAGAATCTGACTGACACTGTAAAATCTCTTAAATTTTCGAGCTGCTGTTACTGATCTAGAAGCCGTTGCAAAGACCAGAACTGGATGGACTAATATTAAAGATATGTTGAACCCTAATAATTTCTGCTGGCTTTGGTTATAATTCCTGAGGCAACAATAATGGAAGCTGTAAAAATATGTCCCTTATTCATCGTGGCTTTACGTCAAGAGTTTACTGATCTAATCATTAACTAGCCTGCTGCATTATCTATGAAAATGCCTCTGCAATATTCATGAAATGTGACCTTTGTTATTTCAGTGTTACAAAGTGTTAGATTCATTCTGTTTGCAAGTGGAACAGATTTCAAAAGCACGGTGCAATTAGTACAGTTTGATCTTACCAGTCTATCTCTGCATGGGGTAGCCTCCCACTGAAACAGCAAGATTTCTGTCAGAAATAAAATGTGTTTTCCATGTATTACAGCTAAAAGTAAGACAGCAACACCTGCTTGCAATACATCATCTTTGGCAAAGGTAATCGCTGACTGAATATTCCCAGTAAGGGAAAGAAGTAACACCAGACTGAGAAATCTTTCTGTTATGAGAAATACCCAAACTACAAAAAGAGAGCATGTCGCCAAAAACGTTTGCTGTGTGCAAGAACATAAGGGGAATACAAAAGGAAGCAGGACAGTCTCAGGCTGAAATGTGCACTCTGTGCAGTTCTGCAACAGCTACAGATAAAACAATTGCAAGTGAGAACAGGTAGATCTGAAAGGAGCCCAACGGAGTTGAGATCCTTTGGTGTGTGTTTCTCTGACCCACTCCCCAGGTCCGCTGTTAGGAGGGGATGGTGAGGTCCACCACCTTCTAAAAAGCCCATTTTCATGATCCAGCTCCTGCTACCATCCATTTCTGACTCCCATGGGACAACACGTACCACTTCAGAGTATGAGGTGTTTTGGAGGAATTAAGTTTCTTCAGAGTGACAGATGTGCTGGACAAGTATCACTCAGTGATGTCATGTGGCATCACCAGAAGTGTGCAGCATCTGTAGCACTAATACCCTACTTTTCCCTCCCCCAGAGCTCTGTGTGGTCAGTATAGAATTATAGAATGGTATAGATTGGAAGGGACCTTACAGCCCATCCAGTCCCAACCTCCTGCCATGGGCTGGGTGCTCCCCACCACATCAGGCTGCCCAGGGCCCCATCCAACTTGACCTTGAGCACCTCCAGGGACAGGGCATTCACAGCTTCTCTGTGCAGCCTGTGCCAGTGCCTTGCCACCCTTGTAATGAAGAATTTCCTCCTGACATCTAAACTACATCTTCCCCTTTTTTAGTTTAAAACCATTCCCCCTTGTCCCATCCACATCAGTGCTCCGTTTTTAAACAGAGAAAACAAAGCTCACTCACTCCACATCAAGAACAAAACCGAGGAGTTCACCTGTCCCTGTCTCTGCCTTAGCCCCTGGGCTTAATCTTGAGTGCTGGACAAAATTAGAATTGCATTGATGAGCCAAGTTAATTGGTGATGAATGCTCTACATAGACCCGCAAAAGATACCACTTTGGTCCTCTTTAGATCTGTTCTATTTTCCTCTAGCAAGACACATGCCTGTACTTTAACAGGAACCAAATATCCATACTGGTTCCTGATCTTCTCCTAAAATGCAAAGGTGCCTGCAAGCCTGGCCAACAGTGCTTGGCAGACCTCCCATCTCCCTCTGGCCCAGATGATATGCAGGTGAGCAAAGGAACTGACAAGGAAGCAAATGTGATTTGTGCCTGTGAACAACATGGGTTTCTTGGTACCTGGCCAAAAACAGTGGCACTTCTTCCCCAAATTCAGCAGAGCAGGAGAATCCTCATTCCTGCACATCACCTGCAACAGAAAGGGGAAAACAGAGGGTTTAGCAGAGAAAGCACAAGGGAGAAGCTCAAGTGGTGTCAGAGGTGAACGGACACCCATGGACAGGCTTCAGTCCCACCAGCCTGGTCCTGCACGTGCATCTCAGTGGATGACTTTCCTGTTTCCCAATATTGGTTCAAAGTGCAGGAACATTTGGAAGGGATTAATTCATGCACCACAAACCAATGTCGAGAAAGAAGAAATGGGAGAGTGAATGTGTGAGACCAGGGAGCAGCTGGGTGAGCTCAGCCTCTTGAGGTGACCAAGGACCACAAAAGCACTGGAGGCTGTAGCTGCTCTCCAGCTTCTTGCTGGGGCTCCATTATCTGCATTCATGGCCATCACATGTGCCCTACTGGTAAAGTCTGTGGGAATTCTGGCCATCCCACAGCTCTCACACAACACCCAGGGAATGAGAGAAGCACCCCACTGATCTGGGGAAAAATGTGTCTAGAAAGCCCCAACATTCTGTTGAAGAGCAGTGTCAGAGCCAGCTTCCTCCACGCTGTGCTGAGCAAATTCCTCTTGGCAGTGATTCAAGGCAAAGCTTTCTCTTTTCAGGATCATGGATTGTTCTGTAAAAGAGTTTTCTGCTACTGCATCCTTCTCCAACATACAGCTCTCTCCACCACATGCTTCTGTCCTCTTCTGGCAAATACAACCATGGGCAAGTGTTTGGCGATGTCTGCAATATCTCAATATCAGCAATGTGAAATCCCCATTTGCTTTCAGGTCTTCCCTTTGCCTATTTTTTTTTTCCCCCAACTGCTTCAGCCTTTCTATGCCTCTGAAGGTGTAGGAGTTTCTACCTCTTTATTTATTTATTTATTTTACTAGGAAATTGCCCCATCCCTGGAGGTGTTCAAGGCCAGGTTGGATGAGGTCCTGGCAACTCGATCTAGTTCCTGACTTAGTGGTTGGCAGCCCAGCCCACAGCATGGGGTTTGGAACCGGATGATCTATGAGGACCCTTCCAACCCAAGCCATTCTACAGTTCTATGAAATTTAAAGCTGTGATTTATCTGCTGGTTTCCTGTTAAACACAAAGTGACAGACCGGTGTACAAAGAGGTGATGGGGAGCAGGCACGAGGCACACAATGATTCAGCAGTGCTGATTTTTTAAAGTAGCTTTCAAGTTGCTCGGAAAAGGTCGGGTTTCAGTATGAAAATGCTTTCAGTTGAATAAATCATGAAAAAACAATAATAGACATTTCAAGACATAAACAGTAGGTAATTCCTCCAGAGAAAAATCACGATTACAGCTTTTGTGTTGCTGTTTACTAGCTTGTAACATAACTGCAGGGACAAAGACAGTGTTTTAAAAGACTTTTTTAACATGAAGTGTTCTCCATAAAACTATTATGCTGAGAGGATGACTAATGTAACCAGTGTGTTTTGAAGCATGTCATGAACACTTCTTATGCTTTCTGAGCACACAAAGAGAAACCCCAGGAGAGAATTAATTTACAAATCTGATTAAGCAGAGTGCCTAAGTAGCAAAAACCATCATGCAATAAATAGTAGGCTCCACAGGTAACCAAAAGCCTAAAAAAAACCCCAAGTATTCAATACAAAAAGCCCAGATGCGTGCGTCTGGGGTGGTTTAAAGTGTTTTATGAGATGTCAAAGCACAAACAAACAATGAAGGCAGAGGTCATGCTCAGATGTTACTTCCTACCTCCTCACTAAGCTGTCACACTCTCTGACTTGTGTAAAACATGTACCTTTATTTGGGAAGCAGAGGCAAGCTTGTAAGCAGAGGGATAAGCCATTAGATAGGGTTCTTCTGCCTGATGTCAGGACAGACACACAACATGCTCCTCCGCTAATGGCAGCAGCTCTGTACAATAAATCCACCCACCTGCAACACGGTGTGGACGAACAACCCACCATCTCTTGGGTTTTTGTCCCCTACCAAGCACAAACCAGTTCTCTGCAGGACCACAGTGTTCCAGCACTGCCTCTTTCTTTGTGGGTTGGAGATTTGCACTGCTTCACACAAGGCCACGACCATCCCTTGGTCCGGCCCTGGCCACCTCAGTCTTGACAAAAGCTGCCCCTTGTATAAGTCTTGCTCATTCATTCACATCTGGAGTAGCCTATGACAGCATTTCAGAAGTGAATAGTACTGCTGCTCAGCAATCAGATTTCACTGCCTTTGGGACTTTCTGAGCTCACAAGAATTTGGATTTTAATTACAATCCCATATAGCTGTAGATCCTCAAATGTCAGAGAGATGTTCATTAGAAGTTAAAGCTTTAAGCCCCATCAGTGCACCTGTGAACATTACAGCTACCTTTTTCTATCCAGGAATGTACTTCTACTAATGTTCACATTCTCTGGGATAACTGCCAATATAAATGACATTTTAAAATCATCCTTGTCACTTCATTCAAAAAATGCAGAAGTGACAGAGTTACTTGGCATGACTTGAACTTATCACAGAATCATAGAATCACAGAATGGTTTGGGTTGGACAGGACATTACATCCCACCAGTTCCAACCCTCTGCCATGGGCTGGATACTCCCCACCAGCTCAGGCTGCCCAGGGTCCATCCAGCCCGGCCTTGAGCACATCCAGGGATGGGGCACTCACAGCTCTCTCCCCTCCTTTTGCTGGAGTTCAGTGTGTAAAGCACTAAAGCTAGCTCTCAGCTTGGAAGCTGAGCTGTGAAGCAGCACAGGAAAGCACTATACACTATCATTGCTGGCCAGACTTCTGCAGCCTCCCACCCACAACCTCTGGAAGAAGTATTCACTAAATCACTTCCATACACACCGTAATGTTTAGAGCCTGTCAACGTTTACACACCCATTAGCACAATTGATTTCCCATTATTTAATTAATGACTACAGATTTCACATTTTCATGTTACCTGCTTTACCTTTTGTGCAAGAATAGCAGACACCCTGTCACCACAGTGTGATGGGACTGAATCTCTCATGACATTTTTTCATTTGAGATGCTAAACTCCATCCAGTCCCAGGCAAGAGTGACCCAGGAGGTCTCTGCAGACCTTCTGTCTGACTTGTCACTCCGTTTCTATCTTTTTACTCATAAAAGAGAGTAGGAAATTGTGCTTGCTTTATGTGGCATAAGAGACTACATAAGACAGTGAGAAATCAAGCCCATAATTTTTTATTCTAAAGCGTATGTTACAGATATGGTGCCTCATTCAGCATTCGGTTTATTCCTCTATTGGGTTAATTAGCTTCCACTGAGGAAAATCATCTAATTAGGCCCACAGCTGATCAGAGCCTGGTGCATAGCCTATCATAACAGAGAAGATACAAATTGATTTCAACATGTTTTGGGTCAGACCCAAACATCCAAAGCAAATAGAGAGATAAGACAGCATCTGCTGACTATTCACCTGCCAAGTCTTTATGCTGCTCCCTAATTTTAGGTGCTGCAGGCAATTGTCCAGGCTATTTACCACCTGGGCCATTTTGATCTCCTCCTGACCACGTGCATTGATGCACTAGCTCTTTTATCTCCACTACAGTGGTACAGGCCCAACTGTACCAGCAGTATGAAGTTTAGAATCAATACTGATTCCTCTCTTGTTCAGCTGAACAGCATTTCACTCACCTAATTACTAATATCTATAAAAGACCTGAACTGGCAAAGCTTGACTAAGCAGTCTCAGATGTTGGATGTGCTGCAGAAGCACACAGCATTATCACTACTGCACAGCACAGGATACTCCTACACTCTTTCAGACTCGTCTGGATCCACTCGTGCCTAACACAAGTGGCAGAACCCTGCGCCCCTCATAGATCTGTATCAGTCACATCAGGCATTAATTTCTCCCTAGTGGGAATAAAACTTACTGATTTGCTTACATACTTACTGCAGGCCTTTAAATATGTCACATACATCAATCCTTTGATGAACACAAATATGTTCTCCCATATACATTAGCTCATAGCTTGGCTCCTGAGGAAAGGCTGCATATGAGACATTAGGAGTCCACCTGTAATTCCTTCTCATCTCAAAATCTGATTCACTAGTGTACAACTCAGCTATCTTGGATGTCCAAACATCCAGGTGACAGAATTCTATGCTCAAATGCATAAGGCTGCTTCTCCAACATTTTTTTCTTTGTTCCTTACCTGTAATGAATATTCTAGAAACAAATGGCAGCTAACAGCTTTGTTTGTCACCACAGGACAAATAAGCTCATTCCTCCAAATCTAAGTGAATATTCAGACTGAACAACACCACAGATTTATTTCTGCAAACTCAATAGATGAGATCCACTTCACAGACCCACAGAAGGCAGGTATTTTGGGTGAGAAAAAAATATATATATATTTAAATATTCATATGTTCACAGGCTCCATAATGAGTATCCTAATAAGAAGGTCTGACTGCAAATGTTAAAGGAGAAATGTTTAATTCAGCAGTTCCTTCAGGCAGTGATTTCAGGCAGATGCCCATTGCCCCCAGAAAGCTCTCAAAGTGGGTCTGAGTCACAGTTTCTCCAGTGCCTCTTTGCACTGCACTAGGCTATGGATTTCGTGGAACTTTAATGCAATCCAAACGTACACAAGGTCCCCTCCCTGTGCCAGAGGAATATAATGAAGCTATGACATGTCTGTGATTTGGAATCAAAACCAAACAATAAATCCTGCTTTTGGAGTGTAACATGATGCCCAACATGTTGCACTGGAAATGGGGTACCCAGTCCTAACTCTTAACGTTCCCCCCGCTCACTGACACTGAGTTGTTCTGTCTATGTCTCTGTTTCTTTCTTGTCTTTTAAATGCTACCACTGCCTTCCATAAAGCACTTTGAGAATGGTAGCATCAGTGAAGATTTTTTTAGGAAGATGCTATCCAAAATAGGCAGGCATAGCTTACGTAAAATAGAATTTGACACGGAGCAGGCTGATGAAGTAAATTGGTGTCTCTCAAGCTTTTCAATCTATGCCTCACTTCAATCAGTTAAGCATAATTTCATGCCTCATCACAGAAATGGCTGCAGGGCCAGGAGCAGGGTACTGCACGTCTCACACTCCATGCAGCTCACCAGTCAGGGAGTACTGGCACGGGGGGCATTTGAGGTCCCTCAGCCAAAACCTCAAGGATGCCAAGATATGTTGTCTTTCACACTGTTCCACTTAACAAGGAAAGGATGGTAAAAGGGACTGAGGTTTCAAATTTGACTTTCAATCAAAATTACTGCTTCTGAAGTTCCTTCCATTAACCTTTCAGGTGTTTCGGTTTTTGCATTTAGGAAATAAGAGCTAATGAGCTGAATCACAGGTGAGATGAGAGAATAAAAGGGATGTGAGGTGCTGAGACAAGGAGACTGAACTTGTTAGTGCCAGCTCTGAGTCCAGATCACCTTCTGTGTGGGAAGACAACTAAAGCTCTTTGTTAATTAACCAAGCCTTGCAACACTCAAGGAAACATGGGGATGGATTTCAAGGCACAGTGAAGGAGGCCAAACTTTTGGATGCAGGGGTAAGATACAATAATGACCTTAAAAAGATATAAGAAAGGAACAGGTGGTAGCTGTAATGAGCATAATCTGAGAAGCACGTAAGGAGTAACTATTTCTTTAAGAGTAGATGTGGTGAGCAGCAAACAAAGGAAGTTTCTGTAAGAATGGATTCTCATCAGAACTCCACCCCTATTGCAGTGCAGGACAGGAAGCAGCTCAGGCATCAGCAGCCTTGCAAGCTATGTCACACCACTGATGGATTTTGGAAGGAAAAGGCACAATGGCATTTAAAAAACATAAGTACTGGCACTCCAATCATAAAGTGCAGGCTGTGAGTAAACTATAGATACCAGGTTGTGGGGTGTGGCTACTGATGGCTCTCCATTCTGTTTCTAAATATAAAAGTTTTCAACTTTTGCCATGAAGTGACAGCCACCCCCTATCACTGGAGGCCAGCTGTTTCTTTAGCACTCAGCTGTTCCTGCTGCTTGCTTGTAGAAATGGAAAAAAGCTATTTAGAGATGCAAATCTGCAAAGCCTTTGAGCACATGTG
The DNA here is from genome assembly GCA_013399175.1 of Odontophorus gujanensis. NCBI lineage: Eukaryota > Metazoa > Chordata > Aves > Galliformes > Odontophoridae > Odontophorus > Odontophorus gujanensis. The sequence continues at coordinate 270,239 of VXAB01012085.1, forward strand.
CATCTTAGAGCATGTCCTTTGGTTCCCACAGTAGTTTGGTTTCACATCCACCTGTGCGTCTATGCTGACCTCCCCAAAGCTAGCCCTGGATCAGAGGTACAAAAAAAGCAGATCCAGTCCAATTCATTCATCTGGAAGCTTTATTGATTCCTCATGAGAAGAACTTACTCCAGGAAATATCTTGGTAAACCTGCTTTAAGTTTTCTAGCATACTGTTGCATGCTGTACATACAGCTCCTTCAATGCAACTATGGGTTAATGTGTGCATCTGTACAATGTTTACAGCATTTGGTACCAGCCAATCCATTCACTCCTACCTAAATGCATGTGGATTTACTCTGGATGTTGTCTGAAGATGCTGTGTTTGTGTGTGGTTATGCACATGCTAACTGCTCAAGCAAAAAAATAGAGTTTATAACTCAGATTGAGAGCCGTGATGAACACAGATCAGCTATTTTTGTGACTGTGAGGTGCCTGTGTTGCAGCCCTTAACAATACTGCATGATGGTTACTCATGCACAAGCTTCAGAGGTGGACAGTGTGGGTCAAATGTGGGGAGGAGCAGAAGCTTCAGGCCCTCAGAGCCTTAGCAAAGCCCTATCTGAATCCCTGCTATAAGTCGTACCCTTCTTTCACCCAGGTACATTTATACACTGATAGCGTTTGTCTTCCTTTTTGGCCATATGAGTGCACAGTGTGGATATAAAAGATGCATTTAGACACACACACTAAAAAATATTGATGCTCTGCAAATCTGAGGTACCACTAGTGCACTGGCTACAGGAGTGAATTGCCTTATCTGTGAATCTTTCTGTTTTCTTTACCACAAGCCTTATAGCATGTGGTCAGGCAAAGGGAACTTCCATTCCCGTGTGGACAGTGCAGACCTATGCATAGAGTTTCATGCTATTTCAGTGAAGAGAGCAACGTGAAATAGTTTCCAAATCTACTCCCAGTGAAGTCAACAGCGAAGTGGCCATTCATTTTGGAGGGTTTACTGTCTCATCCACATGCAGAATTTCAGCAGTTCAGGCAACGAGTAAAAAATTGTACAGCAATTATTATTATTATTTTGCTTTTAGTATTGCCATCCATACTTTGAATTCTTTCCTGTTGTGTAATTTAAAGAGTCACACTTTTTTCAAGGTGATATAATATTCTCTTAAATTGCAGCCACAAGGCTGCTTTCTTTACAGCCTTGTATTTTGTCCCATCCTGGGGAACTGGACCAAACAGGATGAGAGGTAACGGCCTTAAACTGTGCCGGAGGAGGCTCAGGTTGGATATTAGGAACAATTTCACCTCAAGAAGAGCAGTGAGGCGTTGGAATGGGCTGCCCAGGGAAGTGACCATCTGTGGAGGTTTTGGAGAAGTGCAGAGATGTGGCACTGAGGGACGTGGTCAGTGGGCATGGTGGGATGGGCTGACGGTTGGGCTACGTATCTCAGTGGTCTTTTCCACCCTTAATAATTCCATGCAATCAGCGGTGTTCACCAGGCATACCATGTTCATTTATCCAAGATACAGCCTAGGGACATATCAGGTGGATCAGAGGGCTGCTCCGAAAGTAATGCCTCCTATTTTCTGATGTTGGCCCACGACATCGGAGGCAGATGTTGGTGGTACGGCAGTAGAGGTTGAACCTTCCCACCAACATTCTGTTACAGTTTGTTGCTGTGTGATGGATGGCAGCAGAGGGGCAGCCTGACGCAACGGCGCCTAACGTGAAAGAGCACGTGAAGTAAAGGGGTGAAACTGAATTTCTCCACGTGGGGAAAAACTTGTAGCCGTTGACATTCATCGATGCCCGCTGAGCGTTCACAGAGGCCACAGCGTGGATGTGGGCACAGCGAGGCAGTGGGCGGTACCGCCGGTGACACTTCTGCCTCAGTCCCAGCCCCCCCTCCATCCCGAGCCGCACGGCGCATGCGTGCCCCCGCCCCGCGCATGCGTAGTGCACTCGCTGCGCGTGGCCTGCTGCTTCTCCGCGGCGGAGGCACTGTTGTCGTCCGCAGCCCTCGGTGCCCGCGGCGAGGGGAGGCAGCGTGGAAGGGCTGTGGGAGCGCTCGGTGTCCTTCGCCCCACGTTTTGTTGTTTTCTTTCTGTTCCTAACCCTCCCTCCCTTTTCATTCCGCGCTCCCGAGGCGGGTTTGTTTTTAACGTGAGGCGCTGCGAGTCCCCGCCCCCACCACCCGCCGCCTCTTCCTCGCGGCAACGCCGCGCCTCCTCCACGCCCATTGGCTGGCCCCGCCTTTCCGCCCCGCCCCCGGCCGCGTGCCGCACCCCTCCTACCCCATTGGCTCTTTCCCCGTTTTCATTTGCATACTGCCTATCGCGCCAATCAACTCAAGCTGGCTGATTAACATGCAAGAAGCAGGCCAATCAGCGCGCGAGGGGGCCGGGCCACCACGTGCTGTTGCTAAGCTTCGGCTNCCCGCGCCGTGGCCTTTATTTGTGCGTGTGCGTCGCTGCTTGAAGAGATGCCGGAATGAGATCCCGACAAATCAACCGCAACGAATTCTGTTCTTTACCCCTAGCGTTCCTGCAAAGGAGGAAAAAAATGCATGGAAAAAATATATTGCCACTAATGCTGACTTTGTCCCTAGAAGCAGAACATGGCTATGCATCAGTGTTACCCTTCGATAGTGACCATTCCAGAAAG